>JAZGLO010006647.1:717500-1090000 GCA_036873155.1 Biomphalaria sudanica | reverse complement strand
CATGAGAAGAGTACTGGGTTGGCTCCTCCGAAATGGTAGACAAGGAAATGTCAGAGTTCACTCTTGGATAAATTCTTCGTGTACTACGTCGAGAATGTCCAGAATATCTGTGTGCTTTGGGAGACGGCTCAGGTGTGGGCGAAGCCAGACAGTCAGCATTATCTTTAGGAATAACCTGATTAAAAAAGAAAAAGGGTTGTAGACTCAGAGCAAAGACTTAACTGTTCACATTTGTTTGGTCTGCACAGAATCTGGTGAGTATGGTGCCATAACTTATCTTATAAATCCATAAATAACATTTTAACACTAAAAAAAATACCTCTCCCTGGGGTCCTAGAATACTGAGAATGACAGGCAAAAGCATCAAGCCATTGAGCAGGCCAATTAGAACAAGGGCACCTAAGACATTAAAGAAATATCTGAAACAAGAAAGTATTAACTGTTAACATTTGATAAAATTAGATTAAGAAAGACATTTTGATAAGATAATTATGTCCTATGCTTCATGCACTTAATCATGCATATTAACCAATGACCTAAATTCTGCCAAGTCACTGGTTTTCCTGGCTAGCTCAGGCAACCCACTCCATGCTAGCACTAGGGAAGAAGGAGCATTTGTACAAATTTGTCCTAGCATACGGAACAAGGAATGTACCTTTATCTTTGTGTCTTTCTGAGTATTTTATTAATTTTTTTTTTTTTTCATTTGAAGATTATGGTTCAGTGCTTTATGCATAATTGCTACTTTACTTTTAAGTCTTCTATCCTGAAGGCTTTCTAAATTTAGTGATTTTACTAAAGGTGTTAATCTAGTCAAATGTGAATATTCGTTTGTTATGAGTCTCACTGCTCTATTTTGTGTGTTTTTATCTATACAGATCTAGACTCTTGAGGCCTTTGCTATTATTACCCAATTTCCTAAATATGTTTTTTTTTTCTTTAAATTAAGTTTTTTTTTAAATTCTAAATGATCTACCAAGGCCAACCCAAAGAAATAGACGAGGCGTCAATAGCCTACAGTAATACAGTTGTAGCTTTAAATAATGGACCTCATTTACTAATCGTAAACAAACAACATTTAGCCATGGGATAATATTGATAAAACAATGAAAATTACATATCACGTGACAGCCTTTATGGATTGCGTAATTTGAATAGAAGATACTAATGTAAATATAGATCTTGATTGATTACGTTCATTCCAGTGTTACTATCCCCAACCCCGCTTCACCCCCCCCCCCTTTTTTTTGGTTTTTATTAACTAAGCATTCAATATATTCATTGTTTCGCTTCTTTCTGAAAGCCTAGAACTAAATTATATAAAAATTAGATCTACTTTCGATTTTTTCTTTGGTCAACAAAGTTTTAAAAAAATGTTTGCAAAGGAGCGCTTTTAAATTTAGATCTTTATTTTTCTTTTTTTTAGATCTAATTTTTTTTTAAACAATGTTTGTAGGCCAATATCAAGACTCACATATTTTATAATAGATCTTTACATTTTTTGTGGAGTCCCTATCTCTTTGTTAAGGCGATGCCGATGGTCATAGTTAGTCACGATATGATAGTCCCATGGCAATGGGCGGTCGCATGGTGGCAGTCTGCATTGTCTTAAATCCGGTCCCAGTATATATCCGGAGTTGCTTAACGTACGAGACATCTCGCTCACTCTTTCAGTCCTTGGGCTAGATCTATTTTCTTTTCCCAAGATGCATTTCTTCCTAGCGCTCGACATTTGTCGGCCACACATCACGTGATCTGAACTATGCCAGCGCATGCAGCCATGTTGAATGGAGATGTAAACAGTCATGAGCGAATATTTTTTTAGAGGAAAACCCTAACAAGATTTGGGAGGAAACTAGTAGATCTAAACTCTAAACCCCACCATCGCCACTGTTCACAGCGATTGAAACGTGTTTATTTCTGAAGTATAATTTCAATTTGAGATTAAAATATATAGACCACAGACGTCTCGATCGAATCTAGATTTTCCATTTTGTGTCTACAATCTAGTAGAATAATCTAGATTTACCTTCATCTAGGTCAGGGGTTCTCAACCTGTGGGTCGCGACCCCCTTGGAGGTCGATTGACGATTTGCCAGGGGTCGCCTAAGACCATTGAAAAAAATGGATGATTTTGTCTACTTCTCCATTGCTGTGTGTGTATGCGGGGGGGGGGGGGGGGGTCGCAGCAGACAGGGGATTGTAAAAAAGGGGTCGCCGAGCATAAAAGGTTGAGAACCGCTGATCTAGGTAATCAAGGTTTAGATAATTTTTAAAAAAAAATTGTATTTGCTCTTATAGATCTTGATCATTTTACTAATGATAAACAACAAATATTTAGATCTAGATTAGATCTATATTTTATAATAATTATTATGTAACTTTACAATATCAAACAAATCTCATAAGAACAAAACAGCAAGTTAAAAAAAAACTCGAGTATATAATATCAGGCTAACGTTAAGCAAATGTTATAAAAAGACCACATTTCACACAGGATCAATAAGCACAAAGTATGTAGGTAGGTTTACACTATTGTAAACATAGACAAAGAAGAACCTGAAGTGTGAACTGGCCCAGTCCTTTGAACAAGATTTTCAAACTTTGAACACACGAACTTTCCAATAGTTTCTAATAGCAGACGATAAACATGGAAGAGCAGAATCCAATGTAAACAACCCAAACGGAGAGAGGCGACCTTTTTCTTTTTCCATACAACTTAATAAAAATTCATCAAACTAAAAGATTTTGTTTAAACTGCATTTAGCAGTGTTTTTTAAAGAGCCATCACATCTATCATCACATCTCAAATCCGCTAATCAGACCCAGCAATAATGTTCTTATAACAAAATGAAATCTTTAGGGATTTAGAGTGTGTGTATGTGGTAGAGGCAGCAACCTAGCATTACTTCATTTTGTGGTAAGTCAAAACAATTTTTCTTCCCCTCTAAGCACTGAAGATAGTCAGTGAAAATTGTGCTACAGTAAGAGAAAAATATCACAAAGCCTTTTTTTCACTAATTTTTCTAAAATAAAATAAAATCTGGTAAAATTTGATTATAAATTATAGTATCCTCTAATAACTTTGATAAGCACATTGAAGTTACATTTTCTATTCCATTTAAATACATCCTCCAGGACTGCCACACCTGTGCTATATATATATATGGATGCATCGCTTTTAGAATGGTTCATTGAATGATAGATATGTAGGTATGGAGTCATCAAATTACTATTTTGATGACTTTTAAAACAAACTACTTTCTGTAATGTAATGAGATGGCTAGTTCTGCATAAAATATTGATGTTAAGGAATCTACTTAACAAATAAATTTATGAAATTACTATTTTGATTATAAATGTTAAGAGTTTGTGCTGTGAGTGGGGTTAATTAAGCTACTTTGATATACCGGTACAGACAATAATATATGTTATGACCTGTGCAAAATGCCTATACAATGTGATGAAAGTTGAGAGGTGATTTACCATTTTTTTAAATGATGAGTTAACATGCAATGACATTAAATGGAAAAAGTCAAGGCTGCTGGCACCTGGTCAACATCATTTCTTGTTAAAACAGATGAACTTCACATCCCCACTTTTATAGATATGAACATTTATTACAAATATTTTATAATTTATGTAAGAAGACATCCAATGTAAAACAAAATGCACTCTTAAATCCTTATAACAAGAACAAGATTTTTTTTGCACATTGGCTTTGGTAGCTTAAGTTTCTACAAAGTAAATAATTCAGGGGAGAAAATTTTCATTCTGGTACCATAAATTTTGATAACTTTCTAAGTTTGAGAAAACTATAAATAGATTAAACAAACTGATATCAGTCTATTGAGTCAAGCTTAGTGTTAAGTCTACTACTGTGAATTTATTATTAAGTGAATTATATTGTGTCTTATTTCATGAAGTACATTGTGTAATCTTTCGTTTGATGATTTGAACTTGAAAAATTAAAATATTCTAATTGCAAATGAAGAGTTCTATTGGTTCTTCACTGATATTAGAATGCCAGGCATACAATTGGATATTGGATCATCAGATTTAATTTTAGAATACAGAGACATATTCACCACCCACATCCATTGTATCTGTAACATATTTTTAAAGGAAATACACAGAACAGAACAAAATGTCTGACTTACTTAACAATAAAATCAAACTCAGTGCCAACAAGCATCAGGATGCCCAGGAAAGTAGAGATAGCTCCATGAACTACTGGTGTGAATGTGTGCTCCAAGGCCATAGCCATTCTGCGATTCCTGCTTCCAATGGCTGTGATAAAACCCTGCAAAAAAATAAATGGGAGGTTAACTAGAAGTGGAATCAAACCATTTAAATAAAAGAAATGTGCCTTCAATTTATAACAGAAACATTTTTTAAAAAGGAAAATATTATTTAAAAAAAAAAAAAGATAAATGCTTAAAGAAGATGTTTTAAAAATGACATGCTACTGTATACAATACAATAATGACTTCTAGAGTGAATTTAGAAAATGAATACTAACCACAGCCAAGTGTAAAGTAAATTCCACTCCAATGCCCACAGAGACTATCAAGATGACTGCTGGTACTGCACTGAGTTTGATACCAGCAAGTCCCATAAAGCCAAACAATTCAACAATCATCATACCCAACACAATCACCTGGAAAGACAGATATCAAACATCAAATCATTCAAATGTGAAGCATACAACAGGACTTAGCAATACATTAATATATTTTACAATCTAGATTTTTACTAAGCACTAAATAACTATACAATTTACCAGTGATAGGCACTTTTTAAGACAGTGCTTAATTAATAATGATAGAAATGATAGATGATGATCTTACCACAATAGCAGCTATCCATGGATTCATCAAAACAACAGTGAGTACCACAAAAGTAACAACCAACACACAAATCAAAGATAACATGAGGTAGAAACGTAGATTGATATACTGCTCATAAAAAGTGAAGGGAACTCCACTTGGGAAATTCGGAAGCCCTTTACTAGAGAAATCATCACAGATTTTTCGGATTTCCTGAAGAAAAAATGAATACATTATTAGAACATTCATTCATAAATAAATGCTGGAGTATTAAAAAAAAAACATGTAAGTCTAATAAAGAATACTCACAGTTATCACTTCAATAACTTCCTCTGTAGACGACAAGTTGGTTAAATAAAAAGGCAACTGAGTGAATTCAAGCAGTTGCGACTTATAAACTGCAGAAAAAACAAACCAAACCTGGTCACTAAATTGTTACTATACAAAAAAAACAACAAAAAAACTTTGTGGTTAAAACAAAAGAAAGAAAAAGTATGACCAAAAAAAAAGGAAGTAATACTAAGAGTAAAAATTACTGACCCTCTAAGTTCCCATCTGTTGGATCATGCTGCCAACCTTTTGGTAGTGGATGAAAGTTTGCCATGGAGTAAGTGTATGCCATTACATCATTGGCTGTCCAAGCACTCAGGTAATTATAAAAGCCTGATGGATTAATAATGCCCTTATCATCTACCAAACGGTTCTTGGTTGCCTAATTGTGGGGAATAAAAACAACAAAAAATTAGTTTATAATATATAATGTTAGACTGATACGCAACCTATTTACAAAATTTAAAGGCTTTATCTAGACTATTACTTAAGTTAAAGTTACAGGGGAAAGCTTAGAAATAAAAAAAGCAGAAGCTAGATTCAGCCATTTAAAAATAGTTCAGTCAGTGACAGAGTGATACATATAATGGCAGAGTTGCACTATTCAAATAATTGGAATAAATCAAGTTGATCATTGTGGAAAGGAGTTGTTTTAAATTGTCAAAAAGTGGGGGGAGGGGTTAGGGAGCTAATCATTTTTTCCCCTGTAGTCTTTGGAAATAACTTGGTCCACCAGGCAGTTGAAATAAAATTGAATACTTCAGTTACCAGGTACTGATGAACAAATGAGGGATGGTCAGGGATAGAACTGGTTTTGTTACTATTCAGGCTTTTAAAACTATTTTTGATATTTTTTTAAGGGTTGAAGCAAGCCCCTTAAAGCTGTGACAAATGTCCAGAACACTTTCAAGCTTAAACTGGTTATTTTTTTTACATTTAAATTTGTCAAATGATAGAACTATACATTATTTAATATTTAAGATAAATACCTATAGGAAGTTATATTGATAACCAATTATGTATATTAGACTATCAGTTAGTCTTGGTTAAGTATATATTAGCCTTTTTATATTTGTACATCTATATGAAGCGGAGAAGCTTACAAAGTCACTTTCAGTCAAAGTAATGTCAGTTGTACTTGCACACTATTAACTTCTATAATAAACCTGTCCTAAGCTTTTACAATCACTGGCACAACAGAGCACCAGAGGGTGTGTGAGTGTGTGTGTTTATGTGCAGTGGGGAATGATGTCATGATGTTCACCTGTAAGGTGAGTCATCCACCTCCCTCTCCCAATCTCTGCTTCACACTTGGGTGGTCTGCACTTGCTATAATCTGTGTCAGAACACCTCTACACCAGTAATAACTTAACCAAGCACCAGCTGATGCTACAGTTAACATTGTTTAGATATCAACACAATTGCAAATTTGACATGCTGAAAGCAAAATCAAAATAATTGAATCATAATAAAATTACATCATTACTTAAAGACAATAAAAAAAAATTACCAGATTTTTATTGTATGGGTTATTAACATCCCCAGTTTGAATTAAGAGTTTATATGCCAGAATGGCATCTTCAGATGCATTGGGTAACCAACTATCATTAGAGAAGCGATTGTTATCTTTGTCTTTATCAAAGGCATTTTGCAAGTCTGTAAGCATAAAATTAAAAATAGTTTTTATATAAAATATAGTTTAAATTAATGGTTTACAGAGTTAATTTCAAGAAAATGTTTACCATTACAAGGACAATTAATAATAAAACAATGTCACATGGATGTAAAAATGATTGACCTAAGAGCCACTGCCGAAAGAGTTCCAACCAAAATGGAGTCAGTGTGTTATCCTCTCTTTTGATAATTTTTTTCACCTTTGAGAAAGCATTGTGGTAATCATACAATAATTGCTGGTTATTGGCATAGTCAAAATCACCCTGTGATCAGAAATAAAAAATTAACAACATATTATTGGAGAGTTGGATTAGGAATGATCTTACATAATCCTACTATACCTATTTCTAATTTTCCCACATATCTATTAAATATCTTATTTTTTGGGTACCAGTATCAAGGAAATTCTCAACTTTTGCAAACAAAAAAAACAACATTTTGATTTGATGGCCATGCACCATGTTTATACTACATAAAAGTAAGATTAGTGTTATCTGTACAACTTAAACCATTAGCTGACAAACAGTTTTTCCCCCCATTTTAATCCCCAGCTTTAAATAATGATGTTACCTTTGTGATCATATTAATACTGTAGAAACCAAAATATTTGGATTGAGCTTCCAGAAAGTGAAACTCAGCTGTTTCCCTCGGAACAATGTCAGTTAGGTCCAGACCATCCTTCACCTGAGCTGTGCCCCAGGCACCCAATATCAGAAACACTAAGAAAGCAGCTAAGACAGTCACCTGAAATTTGTTTTTGAAGAAAAAATTTTAGTTAACATTGTACATAGTGAACCTTGTAGTTTGAAAATCTACAAAGCAGAAATGAATAAAGTTGGCTGCTGAAATGCATGTTTTCATAGAGAAATTACGTTATTTTAGATTGAGTGTTAACATAATTAAGATTTTAAATGAAAAATATAAAACAAAATAGTTATAATGCATGTCGATTCAGTTGAACTTGTGTGATTAACAAATTGGAAAGTGTACATACAACTTAAATATTGCTTTAAAATTATTTTTTTCAAATAGTATTTAGGGCTCATGATAAAATGTTATTGTTTTATGAATTTTAACATTAACAAGGCTATTGTTTTTGTTATAAGCTGCTTTTATATCTATGACAACTTATGGTTATCTTCATCCTGTATTGACAGCTATTAAAATAATAGATAAAAGCTTCTATTTAAAATTTGGTGTAAAAGTTTTAAAAAAAAGTTTACTTTACCTTGACAAAGGTACGCTGGAGAAAAGGAGCATAGACTTTAGCAGCAAGACAAGTGAGGGTCCAAGTGAGACACTCCTTCTGTGCCTTGACACATCTGTCTTTACATGATATGCCATTGTCAGATGTCAGACACTGACGTGATGATGTTGTTGATGGACAAGCTGGAGTACAATGTAAGCAAAATTAGTTTAAAATGAAATGCTTTAACAAAACATTGCATTTCATTATATATATATATACCAGCATATGTGAAATGTATACTGTAAATTTGAGAATATATTATATTTAGAATTATGCCATCAGTCTTAATAATCAGCCATTGGACTGAAAAATCAATCTTTGTTTTTTATTGAATAAAATGCCTTACTAGACCCAAGAGGAGACTCTAGGCGTCTTGTAAATATTCCATCATTAGGAGCCAATGTTGTAACAGCTCCTGAAGATTCAGACCTTGTGACAGTGTCATAACAAGGAGGCTGTGTTCCACCAGAAGCTGTGTAAGGTGGAGGTGGACTGGGCTCTCTCTGAAGGTCTGTAAGCTCACGATGTTGACTAAGTGTGTCCAAATCCTCACACTGTGGCTGTAGCTCAATGACATCATTTGACCCAGCAGAACTGAAAATAAGTCATTTTCTCCCCTTTGAAAACAATAACTTAAAAATCTTGTAAGTAAATCAAACAATGGTTTAATTTATTCAAATAAAAACAATTTAAACCCTAACCCTACTAACTATTGTGTTTATTGGAAAAAAAAAGTCTATACAAAATGATGCTGTAAATTACCTTTGAAAACAACAAAAGACATCAATTCTTTTATCTTCCCTTCTGACCAGGTCCAAGCTGACTAGGGCAGGGTACACTAGAAGTACTGATCCCAAGTTGAACAGTACTAAGATACCAGCCTGAACACAAAAGACAATGAAATGAACATCAGAAAGCAAAGTAATGTTTACCAATGACAATAGAACACTTTTAATGTTTACCTACTAAATGTATCAATAATTAGACTATACTGTTAATAATGGCACTAAAACTGATACATATAATTGTTAAGGTGTTAGTAGAAAATGATTTTAGTTAAGTAATAATGACCTAAATAAATGAACTAGGGTTTGCTATAAATGGACAATTGCTTGTACAGTACCAGTAATAGGAAAAGTGGATTTAAAAAAAAAGGACAATGCTTAGAAGTAACTGATGATTGTTTGACAGAAATAAACAATGGGGTGGAATAAAGGCAATAGATATAATTAATGTACAATGGATTACAATTGTAGATATTAGGAAGCTGACAAAAAGTAAATATTAGTACCAGGTATGACATTCATTATGCCTTATTACATAGCAACCAATAGTGAACTAAAGTTAACTAAAGACTTTTACCTGTAAGGTGAAAGCTCTCAAGGCGGGAATAGGAATGATGGCAGCTGTAAAAAAAGCCAACATGTTGCTGAAAGAAGTTAACAACACAGTCACACCAGATCGCTTCAGCACCTCTCCCGTCAATTCCTGTAATAAATGCAACATGCATCATCATTGACAAAGGATTTTCATTAGTCCATATTAAATACATTTCAATTGTCCAAACATTTGACTAGTCCAAGGTGATAATAGAAGCCCTTCAACAAATCTCACATTAGTTCAATCCATCAATTTATTTGTTTGTTCCAAATTAGCTTTTGCTCAAAAAACATTTGGTTTTTGATGTGTATCTTGGTATGCATGCAATTTCTGTATGAAACTTTACGTGACAACACATTTCAAAACATACCAGTATTAATTTTAAATGTACATTCATTAATCTGCTAATAGCTACATTATATGAGTGTTTTAACTCTAGGTACCAGTATTCGACAGCACAAACTTCTGCTATCAAACTTATGACTGTCAACTACAAGCTATTCTATGAAAAATTGATAAAGATGATGATAACCATTAGCTCTAATCTCTAATGGTTCCAAGAACTGAATAGGTTATGTCAAAAAATCTGTCATCTTAACACCACTGGTATTGACCACTAAGCTGACAGACAAAAATCTACAAGCGTTCACATTTTATCATTCAATTTGCTTCTACATCTATGCACTGAAAAAAAAAAAAAAAAAAAAAGATAAGCCAACAACCCAAGAAGTTACTCTTTAAATATCGAATTTTAGTCTAAGGTGACTTTTTTACAAAAAAACAACAACAAAAAAAAACAACACTGCATATAACTAAATAAGTTCACATTTAAGGAGCATATGAGCGACACTAGATCTATAGACATAGATCTAGTTTTACAAACATCGACTGGACAGGTCATCAACATGTGACTAAAACAGATAAGACATGAATTGTGAAAGCTATCTTTTTTTTTTTTTTTTTAAATACATTTTTACGTTTCAGTCAAATAAAAAAAAAGTGACGGTTAAAAGCATTAAACTGTGACCCCCTCCCCAACCTCATGACAACCCAACTTACCTGCTTTTGCCCCCCCCCCCCATCTACCTTACATTCCCCACCTCGTCAGGCTGAAGAATGGACCACCCAAAACGAAACTATTTGGATAAAAACGTCAAGCAAGGGGAAGCAAACAAAAGGTGCCAGGGCCTAGCCGGGAGGGGTGGATAGTCTATTGTGGTAAACGATCAAGTTTAGACTAGGCTAGTTAGTGTGTGATGATAGTCCATCTAGCTATCGTGTTGAACAAGTTAGTTAGTGTGGGATGATAGTCCATCTAGCTATTGTGTTGAACAGGACAAGTTTAGTCTAGGCTAGTTAGTGTGTGAAGATAGTCCATCTAGCTATTGTGTTGAACAGGACAAGTTTAGACTAGGCTAGTTAGTGTGTGAAGATAGTCCATCTAGCTATTGTGTTGAACAGGCTAGTTAGTGTGTGAAGATAGTCCATCTAGCTATTGTGTTGAACAGGCTAGTTAGTGTGTGACGATAGTCCATCTAGCTATTGTGTTGAACAGGACAAGTTTAGACTAGGCTAGTTAGTGTGTGATGATAGTCCATCTAGCTATTGTGTTGAACAGGACAAGTTTAGACTAGGCTAGTTAGTGTGTGATGATAGTCCATCTAGCTATCGTGTTGAACAAGCTAGTTAGTGTGGGATGATAGTCCATCTAGCTATTGTGTTGAACAGGACAAGTTTAGTCTAGGCTAGTTAGTGTGTGAAGATAGTCCATCTAGCTATTGTGTTGAACAGGACAAGTTTAGACTAGGCTAGTTAGTGTGTGAAGATAGTCCATCTAGCTATTGTGTTGAACAGGCTAGTTAGTGTGTGAAGATAGTCCATCTAGCTATTGTGTTGAACAGGCTAGTTAGTGTGTGACGATAGTCCATCTAGCTATTGTGTTGAACAGGACAAGTTTAGACTAGGCTAGTTAGTGTGTGATGATAGTCCATCTAGCTATTGTGTTGAACAGGCTAGTTAGTGTGTGAAGATAGTCCATCTAGCTATTGTGTTGAACAGGCTAGTTAGTGTGTAAAGATAGTCCATCTAGCTATTGTGTTGAACAGGCTAGTTAGTGTGGGATGATAGTCCATCTAGCTATTGTGTTGAACAGGCTAGTTAGTGTGTGAAGATAGTCCATCTAGCTTTTGTGTTGAACATGCTAGTTAGTGTGTGAAGATAGTCCATCTAGCTTTTGTGTTGAACATGACAAGTTTAGAGGATCACACAGGCGTCAAAAAAATAAAGAACAAGCTATAATACATTATAGAAAATAAAGAATAAGCTATAATACATTATGGAGGTCGTATTTGGATGACTTTCCCTTACATTCAAGCAACAAACATGCGTATTTGTATATGTAGGCCTAATAGTCTAAATAGTTAACTGAATGAAATTTATTAATTAGTGACTGTAAACCCCTATTATCAGTGTGCGATTCTGCCACCGCCTGTATTTTGCTTGAAAAAGGTGCAGAAGCTACTGTTGGTCTTACGTTCCGAAAGCACCCCCCCCCCTTTTTTTTTTGTTTATATATTCGCAAACGTTTTTTTTTTCTAATACAAGCACCATTGTTAAAAAAGAAGATTTAATAAGCATATTTTTGTCTAGTGAATAGGAATTATGACTCATACTAGTATAAATCTCTATGATGAGTACCCGGTATACCTTTTTTTTTTCAATTTATATTACTTATTGTAATCGATGTAAATGAATACTAAAAAAATAAAATGTTGAAAGTATTCTCATGTCCATTAGTTACTTATGATATTCCGAATGAATTTTTGTTTTAAAACAATGCGCACATACATGCAAACTATTTTTAAAACAACAATTAACGTTATTTATTCTTAATGTGCCGATGATATCGTGCGTAATTACAATAAATGCCACGTAAGAGTTAATGATCTCCCTTCTCTCTCATTTTTATGTCTTAGATTTGAATACTGCATTGACTATTAGTTATGTTACAGTTATGGTGCTTTTATTTTGTATCCCACTTCTCATTTTGCTTCAACAATTCTTTCCATTACTTTCCCCGTCTTCATCCTTAAATAAGTTGTACCGTAAGTCTGGATCGAACCGACAAAAAAGACCTAAGTTCCTTTTTTTAAAGAGATTAGTATATTTTTCAATCTATGAGTCCAGCTGAATATTCCAAATTTTATTCATAACTCTATTGTAATCACATGGCTAATTAGCAGAAATAGATGAAATAAAAAATGAAACAATGAAAATATAAATAACAAAGATTAGCCTATATACAAACACAAACCACAGAAAAATGGTAGAAAGTCTGGCTACATGGGATTTGTGCTTTCATCTGGCTACATAGGACCTTTTTGTAAATTGGGCCTGTGTTTCTCTCTCAATAGGACATACGTTTCAATCTGACCTATTCATTAAATTATCTTCCAAAATGTAAACATTGTTTACCCATCAAATATTCCAATTTTATGAATAGCTAAATAATAATATTTCTAGCAACTCATAAATCACAAACTGACATTGAAAAGATCCAAAAGACAGCAAAACTTGCAGTTTGAAAAGATGTAATTAACACATAGCCAAAACATATTTCATTAGAGACCTACTGCATTGTAAATCAGTTCATGCATAGTTCACTTTTTTGTTTTCTGTGGTTAACTGTTCAGGTGTCTGTCCTGGCAAGACAGCCACTAACAGGAATGTTAACACAACATTGGCAGCCTACTGTGCTTGATAGCTTCATCGCTTATAACTACACCTCATAAATATAAAACCTTAAAAAATATATGAGTAAAAACAATGAGAAGTAAAAGGGTAAAACTTACATGGGTTGGCACGTGGTCAACATTTTCAAAGTAGGTGTGCGCTATAAGAAACATGTCATCAACACCTAGTCCCAGCGTTAGGAATGGAATAATCTGAAAATAGAACATGAAGTTTCAAGAATCTTTTCAACTTATTTATTTTCGGCAAGTTCAATTAAAAGGAAAACTAAAATCTGACAAGATAAATACCTGTGTTGTGGATGCATTAAAGTTGATGCCCAGTACAGAGCATATCCCTAGTCCAGCAGCCACTGAGAGAGACACTAGGATGACTCCTGCCATACCTATGCCACTTTGTGAGTTGACAGCATCATTCCATCGAAGGAGTGAAACACAGGCATAGATAAACTAAAAAGTAAGGAAGATTGTATGACTCAAGTGAAACACTACTGTAGTAGGTAGATAATAAGCTCATGAAAAACAAAATTCAAGATTATCTGTAACATCTAACTGAACTGACCATGAGTACATAGCCCAGAACCACACGAGTGACACTGATGTTGGACAAATCTTTCATCATATCCATCAGTGAAGTTGTGGAGAATCCATGCAGGTTATCTTTGTTCGTCTCATTGCCAAAATTGTTCATGATCTGTGCAAAATAATGTGAAGAAGTGTCAGTAAAATTATAAGTATAACAGTCTTAAGTTCATATTTAACTACAAAAAAAAAACAACTAATTATATTATTAAAATGTTCACCTTTGAAAACTTTCTTTGAAATGCCTCCAACACAGCCCGTGCCTTCTGCTGTGTCCAGTCAATGCCGGATACTTTCTGGTTGTCTTCATAGTATTGAAATAGATCTTTCTCTGCCATTAGCTGTAATATACTCTGGAAAGCTTCAACTCTAAACGATGGCACAAAATGATAAAATTATTAAAGTCATTTAAATTAGATGTTGCAAACCCTTTGCTAAGTTCTACATGCTCACAATGGAAGATCAAGTCATTTTTACAAAGAATGCCTCCTACCTGACAATATGTCCAGTCTTATTCTTTTTTATACCACCAAATATCAGATCATGTTCCCATTGCATATATTTAGTGGCAAAACCTGAACAACCCTTGGTAAATTCAGCACTTAGTTCTGGAAGCTGAAAGATAGCACAATGAAAGAAAATAAACAATTATTTTACAATTATATACATTTTTTTAAAAAGAAAATTATGTTTCAAAATGATTGAAATGAAATGGATTTTCATTCTCAATTACAATTGATTATAATTACTATTACTTGACATGAAATACTTACACTAGAGTTATAGTTAGCAGCAGTTTTTGGACAATCCAGGTCTTTAGGGTTTAAGCAAGGTTTTTCTTGATACCCTGTTGTGATACCAGCCTGAAAATGACAAACTTTGTTGTTTTTTTATGTGGTCCATGACAATAATGGAACAAATAGTTCAATAAATTCGAACTAGGACAACAAAGGAAATGAACAGGACTGCATCCAATGGATTTAAAAAGGCAAATAAATATTTGGGTATATTTTACTTCTACACAATGTTAATAACAAATAACTGGGTTAATTTAATGATGTCTTATTACCCTTTGAAAAGCATCTCTCATGGCATTGAGTGGAATATTTACAGAAGAAGCCTCAAGTTTCTGCAAGATATTTTGTGGGTCCAGATTTTCCCAAGTTAATGAGCTAGGTACTCCAGAAAAAGCACTAGAGATATAAACCAAACAAAAAAATATTATAATAAATTAGACGTTCATAGTTTTTGAAGAGATTTGTTTTAGTCTCATTGCCCACTGGACATTTAGTGAGGGGATAAGGACACAGAAGAAATGAACATTTCTTTGATAAGGTTGCAGTCGAGGGGGACATTTCTTTGAGCAAATTTTAATTGTTTATTAAGTTCATGCTTTATCACATCTGATAAGAGTCCAGAATTTGGTCCCATGCCCTTTAGGAAGTCACAGGGTATCATCTTTGGGGATGTTCGATAAACAACCCCTCATTTATGAGCACGACATTTTCAGAGGAAACTAAAACAGATGAGCTGCACAGCGAGTCAACGTCTAGACGTCTAGCAATTAACTTTAATGACACTCTGATAGTTACTGTAAGGTCTTTGTCAAGATTTCTTTGTCTGGACCAGACAGCAATAAAAGAAGTGATTAGTGACCGCCGGTAGAGTCTAGTAGCAAGCACGATATCCGGGCAAGTTAGACATAGGAAGGGCGGGGTAAGTTAAGGTGGTCAGTACACAAAATAAACAAACAAAAAAATACCGGGTACATCGTTCTTTTTTTTTTCTGTTAAATTAGTAGTTAGGGTTAGTTATTACTGTGAAAATCGATGTATAAATTATTACACTTGTCTATAAATAGGTAAATATGCAATTGCTTTTGTCTTATTATTAAAACACACACACACAGGCTTTCGTAACTGACAAATATTAATCGCAAACCTATCGATATATCTAAATATTGAACACAGTACCAAATCTACAATACCATCCATACACCTATTGTCTGTTCAAATTCTATTATGCTATAACATCATTAGCGCAGTTATACACCATACCAGTATAATCGTATACTTCCTATACACAAACCCAGAGTGCCTTACACTTAACTCAATCCTTATCTTCTTATCTTATATAATACAGACGTTACTTCAAAAAAGAAGATGATTACGTCCTACGCGTCATGCATTTAGTCATGCATATTAACCAATGACTTAAATTCTGCCAAGTCACTGGTTTTTCTGGCTAGCTCAGGCAACCCATTCCATGCTCTAATAGCACTAGGGAAGAAGGAGTATTTGTACAAATTTGTCCTAGCATATGGGACGAGGAATGTGCCTTTATTTTTGTGTCTTTCAGAGTATTTTATTAAATTTTGTTTTTGTATTTTGTTTTTGTATTTGAAGATTATGGTTCAGTGTTTTATGTATAATTGCTACTTTACTTTTGAGTCTTCTGTCCTGAAGGCTTTCTAAATTTAGTGATTTTACTAAGATAAAACATTAGTTAATCTATTGGAAAAATTGCTGTACAGAGTCTCGGCTATATTGAACAAGCCATCTTGCATACATTTAGATCTACAAGGCTCATTGATGTGTCAACCACACTCTCGGCTAGAGTGTACAAGCCATCCTACATACTAGTCAGAGGTTCAGGCCTAAAATACTAGTAAGAGGTTCAGGCATACATACTAGTCAAGAGGTTCAGGCATACATACTAATCAAGAGGTTCAGGCCTAAAATACTAGTAAGAGGTTCAGGCATACATACTAGTAAGAGGTTCAGGCCTACATACTAGTCAGAGGTTCAGGCCTACATTCTAGTCAAGAGGTTCAGGCCTACATACTAGTCAAGAGGTTCAGGCCTACATACTAGTAAGAGGTTCAGGCCTACATACTAGTAAGAGGTTCAGGCCTACATTCTAGTCAAGAGGTTCAGGCCTACATACTAGTCGAGAGGTTCAGGCTTACATACTAGTCGAGAGTTTCAGGCCTACATACTAGTCAAGAGGTTCAGGCCTACATACTAGTCCAGAGGTTCATTCCTACATACTAGTCCAGAGATTCAGGCCTACATACTAGTCAAGAGGTTCAGGCCTACATACACACTAAGTCAAACAGTTGACTGGGACGTGTGTGGTCCACAAGATCAACAAGAAGGTGAGAGTCGGGGAATGAGGTCAGGTAGCATCCAAGCAAAAGAGGGTATGCGAGGGTGGCAGCTTACTCTCTGGCTAGGAGACTGGCTTAGACAAATGAAATGGTCTCTTTACGTTTTCCATGTGCAAGGCGAACAAACACAGAAATTGGTGGGAGGAGGAGGCGTTGGAATGTTTTCAATTCTACATTTAATTAAGTGAGCTTGTCTTTACCACCCGCATATCTTAAGTGATGATTAGTCATTTAGATAACAGAGAGAGAGAGAGAGAGAGGAGAAAAAGTGTGTGAGAGATGAGATGAAAGAGGGGGAGAGCAGGAGCAAGATATGATATAGATATATGCCAGATAGATGATAGACAGACAGACAGACATACAGATAGATAGACAGACAGATAGATAGATAGATAGATAGACTTAATTTGTTCACATTTATAAATCATAATAAAAATGTATTTTTCCATTCCAAGTTTCCGTTTCCTTAGGTATTATTTCATCTGGGACCACCTCTCGCGATATCCACCGCATATGGTAATACTGAGTAGGAGGGGTGTGGCCGGGAGGCAGGAGGGTGAGGAAAAAACAGAGAACTTCCGAAACTCTGGCAAGTAAAACGGCCTTCTCGAACTCTCCACTTGGGAACCATCCCAACAGATGTGTTCGATATACAAGTCCCCCCCCCCCCCCTTCCAACTCTGCTCATGGCATAAAACCGGACTTCTAACTTCTGCAATTGAAATAGATTTTAGATGCAGCTTAATGAATGTAGTATGCTTGATGGGACATTCTATCAAAATTTGAAATCTTACCCATTTAGTTTAGCAGCCAGGCACTTTTCTATTTGATCATTACTAAGTTAGCGATATTTATTTCTATTATAGATTTATCTAAAATATTTCAAAATAATGTTTTTAAAATTTTCTCAGCTCTACCAAAACAACGATACCAATGGCTATGTAAACACTAAGGTTTAAAAAAAAAAGCTATCCGCCCGAAATGAGCTTGCTTTTATGTTCTATCATGTTCTGAGGAGAATGACCACCCAAAAGTACCATCGACCAAGCCATCCCCTTAACAAAGTAACCTCTGTCTAACCCCGCAGCAGCTTACCCTAACCCTCTTTCACTCACTACACTACAAAAGAAGGACCACTAACACAGCTTGAATGGGCCCCAAATTATCTCCCCTTCTCTTCATTCAGCAGACTTACTGTCTCTGTAGGATGAAAATATTCGGGCCCTTAAATTAGTGTGACAATACATAGAAAATATAAGCGTGGCCACCAAAGTCTACCTAGATCTAGTTGTATTAGCCTTAGTCTTCACTAGTCAACGAATGGTCTAATAGATCTATTTCTATTAAGTACAGACAAGAATATAATTGAGATTTTCATAAATGGCGGGGGAAAAAAGCTAACACCCAATGTATACACAATAGAAACAACTTGATAAGCTATGTTTTTGTTTTATATCAATTGTGTGCACGTTTCAGCACTGCAGAATAAACTCTTCTCTAAGCTTTCACCGGTTGGAGCACATTCATTCAAAATGTAGGAATCATTCAGCTTTCCCGCATAAATTGAAACCTACACAAGACACAAAAGGGCAACAAACTAGCAGTAATGAGATTGGATACGAAGATCAATTACCACATATTGAGACATTATAGCTCATGTTTTATTTAGTTGACCATACGAAAGCGTTCTTAAAATTTGTAAGTTGAACGTAAAAATCCCCAAATTGACTGCAATGGGGCAGTACTGTAATGATGTTCTAGGACTGACTGACTAGATTGGTAGAAAAAGTATGAACAATTTATGTTGTTTCTTGGTAGCATTTGCGTGTTTAGAAGTAACCAACTAAGTCTAAAAAAAAATGTATTAGGAAATTTCTTTGTGGTCCATCTATTCGACTTTAGCATGTCTACTCACTTAAATAATGTTAATACGTTAGAAAGAAGTAAATGGATTACAAATAAATAGGCTATTAGAAATAAATAGATTACAAATAAATAGGCTATTAGAAATAAATAGATTACAAATAAATAGGCTATTAGAAGTAAATAGATTAGGAATACAAATTAAAACTAAATATATTAGAAGAAAATGTATCAAGACATACATTATATTAGAAATAAATAAGTTATTATAAATAAATATGTTAAAAATATACAATAAAAGCACATTTGAAGAAAATTATCAGACATAAGTAAATAGATTAGAAATAAATATATTTAAAGAAAATATAGAAGAAGTAATTTTTTAAAGTAAATATTTTATATTAGAAATAACTATTTGAGATGGGAGTAAAATAAATAAAAAAAATACAGTGAGTAAATATATTTCAAGTAAAAATAATAGAATGGTGTCATTTTGGTCATACAAGTGGAGACTGTAGTCCTACGTCTACCATCCACTAACACTGTTAGTAACCTAACCCTGCCAGCCCAGTAAAAATGAACGTCCAGCGAAGCAGCCCTCTCCACCCCCCCCCCCGACGACACACACAAAATGAGAAGCACGTGGTGACCATAACCCTTGCAATCTGGGTGGTCCGCTTTAGAGAGAGACGGAAGGGATTTCATGAACCGACTGGACAGATGGTCTGAAGTGCCCAGAACCACTAGTCATCATTGAGATAGTGTAGTTAGTCAACGAAAGACTGTGCTAGCCCAATCAAATGGTCATAAGGTACCACCTTATCAACACGATCCTTCAATCAATTTGGGGATCTTTCAATTCTGTATGTAGATCTTTATTATCAGCTGACATTGCTAGGAGATTGTTGTCTTATTATTATGTGTCTAACAAAACAATAGATATATTATGTATCCCCGTATTCCTCTATCCGGCGATGGGACTAGGTGATAGCTGTCGTTTATTAGGTTTGCGTACCTCCTGGAATGCTTATGTAAATGCTGTCTTTCACCATGACATTTATACGACACTTGACCTCCCAGGTTTTCAGGCTTTGATTAAAAGTGATTTACTTGAAAAACACAGAACTCCCCAGAAATAATATTGCTATTATAAACACTAGATTTTTAAAAAAAATTTAAATTGTATTTTGAAAATGTAAAAAAAACAACAACAAAAAAAAAAAAAACTTGTGAAATGAAAACACTTGTCTCTGAGCCAAACAAGTTCTATAACAAATAGACCTAGAATTGAAAAAGACGACCCTCCCCCCCCCCTCTTTAAAAATCTGGCCTAACATTAGGGTGACAAGGTTGCCATTTAACAGAAGGGTGGTGATGGGAGCTTGCCAGCTAGGACGACCACACAGGGCGGACCACTTCAAACTGACGTAATGTATGCAAGATCATGGAAGGGCTTTGTACGTTCTCGTCAAGTAGGAGACGAGCCGGCGGTCTTCAGTTACCGCCAACTCTAAGACTCCTCCTAGGACGGGCGTTGTGAAGTTTGTTTTTAATAGCCATATCTAGATCTATAATTTAAAAAAAACAACACATTCACATCTACTTAGCAAAAAAAACAACAACTCAACAAGAATGATTAATACCTGCACTAAACAATTCACAGTTGACAGAATTGCTGGGTCGTCTCCTAGATCTTTATGTAAAATTAAATAAGATGTTCTGGCTATAGTCTAGATATTTGGTAGATAGCTAGAGGCTTGACATAAATGTCAAGATATAGACGGGAAAATAACAACAGCATAGAGCATAAGGTCTGTAGTGGGCTGACAATTCCATCAACTCACCTCTCACTAGTCCAAGGTCTGTAGTGGGCTGACAATTCCACCAAATCAGCTCACTAGTCCAAGAAAAGGATTGCAGTAAGCAAGTATACTGCCCTTTGTTATGGAGTGTGCTTGGGAGTTTCGGGTGTAAGTATGAGTAAAGGTGTCGTATGGTTTGGCTGTGTAAGCTGAATAGATTCTGATGACATCACGAGAACGTTTGTCTTAGTCCAAGTTACTAGGGCTGTGAACGGTGGGGAGTGCGAGTGCGACAGACGTGTGTATTTTTAAGTGAGTTTAAATTATCATTTCATTTGCGTTTCTACATTGGAGTTGAAAGCTGGATATTTTTATTTTAAAAAGTCTCAAGTTTATTTCAAGTTCTAGATTAAGAATGTAATACGCCTCCACTGGTTTAGCTGGACTAGTTGTTTGGAGCTACACGCCTACGATTCAACACCCTTTAAACCCAGACGAACCTCATCAGCTTCAGATAACAACCCAACAAGGAGAAGCAACTCAGAAATGAAACAACTGCTGCCTTGCAGACGATATTGGATGGTGCTCACTCAGAAAGAAAATAAGCCGCTAAAGTCGACAAGCAACCCTCATCTAAGTTGCGGGCAATTGATAAGAAAAAAACAACAATAAATTATGAAGAAGCCTGAACAAGAATCTTTTCTTTGTGAATGAACACTCACATACAAGGTCGTGAGAATCTTTCCTTGAAGTCAGTGCAGAGTTATCTTATACGAGAACAAGAACAATATGAGTCAAAACAAAATGTATTCAGTGGGGGGGGGGGGGGGGGGTTAGCCTGTGTCACGAGATTTTCAAAAAGAAAATGTGTCGCCATTTTGCTTTCAGTTAGCCAAATTTAATACACCTTACGTTGAAATACATTCAAGATTTTAGTATTAAGTAAAGTTCCCTTTATGGTAGATCTCGATACCTAGATCTAAATCTAGACTCCTTTTTCTAATCTTTTGTTTAAACAGAACTAAACTAAAAGTTCAATTTGCACCACTCGACTATGAACGCGATAGCACACTCTGGTAATTATCCTCCAAGATTTTGACTAAAGAAATGTTGAGACATCAGACATATTATTATGTCATGTTTTAATCAGAAATCATAGAAAATAGAAATAAAATTGCAAAGAATTTTTAGCGCTTTTTTTTTTGTTCACGAAGGCAAAGTTTCGCAGCTGTTGGCATTATGTTGTATACCGATGCTTAAAATGGAATATAATTAGTTTTGTTTTGGGCGAATAGCAAAGTCACAGAAATCTCAACGACCATTGTGTGTTTTACACTATCAGTATAGATAAGCATGGTAAGCGAATACAAAGTCTATACATTTCTGTCTGCTCAATAATCATGACACATAGCATATGCGCAGTCAAGTTACTAAACATAAACTACATATATATTTTATTCAATATTCAATGTCCGTTTAGCACTAAAATCTTGAAGCGCTTGGCTTCAAAACTAGTGGTCCCGGGTTCGAATCTGAGTCCACCCAGGTCTAATGGGTACACCTGACTTTAGTTGGGGAAAAGTAAAGGCGGTTGGTCTTTGTGCTGGCCAAATGACACAGAAGGCCACAGAAACTGATGACCTTTACATCATCTGCCCTATAGACCATAACAATGGATCCCAACGTGGCCGCCTAGAGTTTGTTTGAAAACACAAGCTCTCTTCAACATCTAGCACTATAAATATATTTGTTTGACTTGCTATCATTGGCAGAACAACTGAATATACTATTTTTTACAAACAGATCTTTCAAGATCTACGAAACATACACATTTTCTACTAGGTCTTGATCTTCAGTAAAGACAGCGTCATCTACTGGATCTAGATCAATGTCTCCATTCTACAGTGAAATTATACACGTTCTCTAAACATTGTCTTTTTACTTAATGAGCAAACAAAAAATGATGTTGACTTGTCATGTTTTTTCCCCCTGAAAATGATTAGTCTGTTTTTACCAAGAGTCTACTAGAGAGATCCCCTCTCAAATCATTTCAGCTAGCACAATTACTGCAAGGATGTCCGAAAGAGCAAGGAGTAGTAACCCTAAACAGTTATGGAATTTTTCTAAAATCAGAGAGAGTAACCGCCGTTTCTATGTGGAGCTCTTCACGCTACTAAATAAAAAAAATGTTGGAGAATCTACTGTATGAATGAACGTAACCAGGTCATGGTGGTATGTAGGAAGACACATATTGTTATTCTATGACGTAAATATATACCTGCTACAGGCATACGCAAACAGGGAACACGTACAAACACATACACCAAGCCAAACGGGAGAAAAAGAAAGGAAAGTTGGCCCCCCCCCCCTCCCTTCTTCTTATGAAGATTTGTACGCGAGGAACACTGGGTAATGTGGGGAGGGGAAGGTGGGAGTGAACAGGGGAACCTACTCAGATGATAGATGTGGCTGTGTAATCCAAGGCCGTGACGTAGAGATGGCGAAACAATTTTTTTCTTCTTTAAGGTAAAAAAAAACAAGAAAACACATGCCTAGGTTTTTTTCTGTACCAGTGTACCAACTAGTACTGATACAAGCTGGGTTTTGTTTTCGTACCTGTGTACCAATTAGTACAGATACAGGCCTAGGTTTTTTGTACCAGTGTGCTAAATACTGATACAGGTCTCTAGGTTTTTCTGTGTATGAAGTTTACCAGCTAGTACTGATATAGGTCTAGATTTTTGCGTATAAGTGTACAAACTAGTACTGATACAGGCCTAGGTTTTGAATACCATTGTACTGATTAGTGTGCTATGTGCCTAGGTTTTATGTACAAGTTTACCAATCAGTACTGATACAGGCCTTGGTTTTGTGTTCCAGTGGACTTATTAGTACTTATACAGGTCTAGGTTGTTGTTTTTTATACCAGTGTACCATTTCGTCTGCTACAGGTCTACTAGTAGACTCTAAGTAGACCCACATAATACATAGATACACAGAGCTTATTGAGCTTCAGTCAGATTAAAAAGAAAACAATATACGACAAATATTTAAAAAACAAAACTAATACTGCCCACGTGTATTTTTATTTTTAGAAAATTAGGGCAACAACTACAAAACAGGAAAAACGTTAGTACGGAATTATAATTGAAAGAAAAAAAAACGAATAAGAATGTAATTAGGTCAGGAGGGAAATGGGTCAGGTAAAAATAGTTTTAAACCTACTGAGGAGGAATCGCGCATCAATGTAGATACAGGATTGTGTTGGACTAATAATTAGAATACCAAGAGTAAACAAACTTACCCAGTCAATACTGGTGGGTCTGGTCCTAACAATCTGGACCCTTCCCAGAAGCAATCAATGGGTGTAATTATGACACAAGGTAATATACTTTCCAATATCTGTGGAGAAACATGATGCCATACTGTGGTAACATTTGAGTGAAATAAGATGAAAGCTACATCTTTTGAAACATGAAATATTTATGGTAATTTCAAAAGAAATATTTATTACATTAGTTGCTAAAGGGAGAGAGAGAACAAGAGAGATGGCGCGTGATAGAGAAATAGAAATTGTAGGACTGACTCACCATATCAACAAATGCATTTTCTGTTACTGGAAAATTGGGTGTGTAACAAATATCTTTGAAAGACCAAGTTCTGAAATACAAACAATTCAACATTTCAATCAAAACACTAGTGGTTATATAAATGCAATTCAAAACATACCACCTTATGGTAACAAATTGATCAACTCACAGTCCATCAATATCCACTTTGATCTTTGTGGCCGCTTGCACCGCCTGGTAGTGAAACAGGACCGACTCCATATTCAGAAGGCTGACTCCTTTCTTGGGACTCTGGATAATGAGTTCGTAGCTGGTGCCACTGCCAACTCCGATTGTGTCTTTCATATACTGCAGCTCTTTTTCTAGGCGTCCACCTTCTAGAGAAATAAATAGGGAGAAATACGCATGGGCTGTCATAACAATGAGATATTTAATATTAGTTGACTCACCCCTCCCCTCCACCCGATAGCTTCTAAGTTTTGAGGAAGTTAACTAATGTTGACAAGTGTCCAACTAAGAGAGAGAGAAGAGAGATGTGAAATAATATAATAGCTAATAGTTTGGCAACATTTTCCGTAGCGTTAAATCTTGGTAATACAAGGCTTGGCAGCGACTTTTTCCCCTTTTTACCTTAATATCTTTCTGCAGCACACTGACCGCTCATTACAGGGAGGGGGAGGAAAATGACCAGCACAAATATTTTCATTATCACAAGACAACGACAGAACCATTACAGTACTATTAGCCTATACGTTGAAATATTTTTTGTTTAAATATGCGAGGGTTCACTTTTAATTCTTAATTGTGTTTGAAAAAAAAAATGTGTGTGTTTGTGGGTGGGTGGGGGAATCATGTCCAATCGAGCTCGGCTAGGTGTCTTAAGTTCAAATCCAGCAGCAGTCTGTGATTCATACTTCGAGTTTTAAGTCATTACTGTGTAGCCGAAATACGCTAAAAGGAATGTAAAATTGGCTGTGCCGAGCACATGATTTCCCTCAGTTAACGGCTGGCAACAGTTGAAGTAGACATTTCAATACTACTGTTCTAATAGCGATCAATGTCACACACAGACAAAAAACAGCTGAGCATTTGGAATGCAGATTATTTGTGCAACAAAAACAACAAGAAAGGCGTCATTTAAAAGAGATGATGGCAACTCGGTGGCTACGTAACGATCCAACAGATGATAGCCCGTTTGACCAATCAAAACAGTTCAATGGCTACTTATTAATTTAAGAGATGATGCTGAGACCAACATATTTTATTAACGAGGCTGTGGGATGCCACAACAACCACACACACACAAATACAATATATATATATAGCACCAAAAGTGACGTATTTAACTGTATAGAATATATAACACCCATAGTGACGTTAACTTTAAGGCTATATAGAAAAATAGGTCACGCATTTAGACGTGTATATAGCAATGTATTGTTTTGATACACAAAAATACATTGATATTGATCAAAGGTTTGCATCTAAAAGTGCGTCCACACTGATTAATATAACACTGATTTATTTGTCAACACAAATTAATATAGCACTTATTTCTTGGTCAACACAAATTAATATAGCACTTATTTCTTGGTCAACACAAATTAACATACATTTATTTCTTGGTCAACACAAATTAATATAGCACTTATTTCTTGGTCAACACAAATTAATATAGCACTTATTTCTTGGTCAACACAAATTAATATAGCACTTATTTCTTGGTCAACACAAATTAATATAGCACTTATTTCTTGGTCAACACAAATTAATATAGCACTTGTTTCCTCGTGCACACAGATTTTTATGACACTTATTTTTTTGATGCACAGAAATTTAACATTATTTCTTCGTCTGTCAAAGTTTCACAACCTTTTTTTTTTTTTTGGACTCCCTAACTCTGCCTAAATGGCTACTTGGCCACCAGAAAGTAAGGCTGTTGTTTTTTAAACCTTCTCCGTACCGCCCCAACACCCAGCAAAAGAAAAAAAAAGACTTTTATAGGAGGTGTTTTCATGACTTCCCATCACGTTCTAGACTGCACTGTTCGTATAGACAACTGTGATGACACTCTGTTCGAAATAACGAATTCTCGTGTCTTTCTAAGCATCCGATCATTTCTTACTTTAGTTTTCAAAGACACCCGATACCTTTAACTAGCTTTGGTTAGATATATCTTTTACACTGTACCGAAATTTTGATAATCCTTTTGAATTTATCTCAAGTTCTTTGTCCAAATTTTAGAACTCAGGAACTTGATGAAGGTTTAACATCCAGAGCCAAGAAAACATGTATTGGAGATTTTCACGATATACTAAAAAATGTCAAGGACGCTTAAATAATCTTCACTGTTGTGAATTAAATAATAATAATGATGATAATAATAATTATAACATTGGTTATCAACACTTGTTTTGTTTTGTACACCGAATACACCAAAAATCTAGCTATTTATAATTGTACCCCCATATATGAATATCTCCTAAATACAATGCGCAAAGTGTTTTAAGTGTGAGGATTTATAGACTAAAGATATTATATGTAGAGAACTTCTAGTCTTTTCAACATTCACATACCCAAAACAAGGACGCGTAAAACAAGCATCTCATGTTAGGCTAAGTTACACATTTAATATGAATATCACTCCGCGTCACGTGAACATAACATATATACAGATATGCAAATGCAGTTTTTTGTTTCTGAATTTTTGTTTGGGGGGGGGGGGTATTTTTTTCAATATACTGACAGAAGTGAAGGACAGAAGAATGGAGGGGGGAAGATGATAAGAACTTTATATATAAACAACAACAACAATAGGGAAACAGGGAGGGAGAGAAAGTTACTTGGTTTTTCAAATGAAACGATGTCACAAAAATTTAAATTCCAAATGCAAGCAATCATCATCATCAAACTCAAATCAGGCTCAAATCCTCTCTTGCAAAAGCCCTGGGCAGAAACCCTGCTGTCTTGCGTAGTGCATAAATGTCGCCACACAGATCGAGAATTTTTGGTTTCCCAGACCTGTCGAGACGGAGATCACCAAGTCTGGGGCAGTCAAACAGAATATGAGGCACGGTTTCCTCTTCTTCCCCGCAGCAAGCAATAACCCAATAGGGATGTTAACCCTAGGCATCCCACTCGAGATGTTAACCCTAGGCATCCCACTAGGGATGTTAACCCTAGGCATCCCACTAGAGATGTTAACCCTAGGCATCCCACTAATGTCCACGTGGAATAATAAGTCTACACGAATAGTTGGCTTGAAAGTAAACCTCTGTGTGTGTGTGTGTGACGTAGGCCTTTGTACGTCATTAAAACATGTATTTGTCCTCTTGTGAAGACTCTAACATGTGCCCATCACAAAATAAGTCGAGCCTCCAGTGAAACAACAACAACAACAACAGTCCAAGAAACTAGAAACAGTACCAAAAAGACACAACGTTGTACAAGAACCCAGTGATGTTTGGCCATTACACCAGACACGTGACATTCCAGTTAGCTTTGATGTTCATCGCAAAAGCGCTTTTTTCCCCCCATTAATTAAACAGTAATTGCAGGAGAAAGGAACAGTCGTATTATTTACATGTTGAGTTTCTTTTCTTTCTGCTCTATCTTCACCCCCTCTCCCCCCCCCCACCTCCTCGTCTCGATAATTTTTTTTATATTCGCCCAAACACAAAGACTATAATATGGCTGGTGCAAGGGCAACAATTCACCGAGAGAACTACGCTGAGGTTAAAGAAGGGGAGGGGAGCGGTAAGCCACACAAGGAGGTGGTGGGGGAGGAAGTGTCTGCCAATACCACACAGGACGTGCATTCCATAGTCTCAGGGGAGGAGGGGAGTGTGCAGGGGGCGCAGCAACAGTTAGGGTGGAAGTTGGTTATAGTGAACCTGTTTAGAAAATGTGGTGGCAGTCGGTACCCAGTCTGTACAGAGATGTTTATATGGAGGGAGGGGGGGGCGTGTTTTTTTTGTAGGTTTTGGTACATCTAGTAGGTCTCTCTTACCAAGGCACTACTTTGTGAAGATGTAAAGACCAAGAGACTACTCATTATATGGATCTACTGTATAGATTAGGTTAAATTTAATCCCTAAATTATCTTACTTACAGTATTTTAAACATTTTATTAGTGCTAGCAATGTTGTAAGCAGTACAATTAGTTTAGAAATAAAGAATTAATTGTAAAACTAATGCTTAAATTTTGGAAAACAAAAACAAACAACTAAAGCATGTTAACATAAACAAAGCGCAACACAAGTTGCTCTTAATACGTGCATCTTCAATTTTGTGAACAGAATGGGAAAATTGAACATTTATGTACACATTTGTCCTAGCATATGGAATAAGAAAAGTGCTATAATATATCTATATAATATGCACATTGCCAACGTTCATTGTCGTGATCGGTAGGTCTAATTTAAAGAGAATGTTGGGTCATAACGTTACCGCATGCATCGTAGTTGAAACCCAAGACCCAAATTTAATTGCCAAATAGAGGTTCATCTGGTCAATGTTATTTTTATTTGTTTAGACGATTCTAAAATTTGCAAATTATAGTATAATAGTATCCAGTCTAACCAGAACCAATGAACTTTTAAAAAATTAACTTACTAATGGCCCACTCTTATTAAATAATTATACTTCAAAAAGCTGGCGACAGTTTAAAAAAAATCAATATTGGCAAGAGAAAACGATAAATATAAAACACGAATCCTATATGTGCTATGGCACGGCAGCTAATAGATCATAATAGATGCAGTCATTGTAAACACTTTATGACTTATGCAACAAAAGATCAGTTACAATTCAACAATAGTCTGAATTTAGTGGTAAATCAACACAAACTAATACCGTTTTTTTTTCGCCTTTTTTGGGGGGGAAAAAATCTCCAAAGCTTCAAAAATTAGGGGTAAATAGTTCCAAAGAGTTAGCTAGCATCAAATTTAAAAATTGAACTATAAAAAAAATTAATGTAATGAAAAGCTTGGTCTGTCTAGCATTATGGGTGTTAAATGTTAAACAGACGCTGTATCTCCTCCAGCACATTTCAGCTCAACCTTTTCTTTCACTCCCCCCCCCCTTTTTTTCCGTTTTTGCTGAACGTTTCAATAATAGTACAGGACCACACACAGCATTTTTATCTAGGTCACAATATGGCGGCTGTGAGGAAAACCTCAGAGAACGGTTAAAAAAAGAGTTGGCATGTTTCAAATAAAATTCGATAAAAATCTGGCCTATTTAAACGCTACAATGGCTCAGTGTTCTCATGTACCCAATTGAAACTTAATGAGAGCACCGAGCCATTAAAAAAAAGTAATAAAATATTTAATTCATGTATTTTTTCCCCTCTTTAGCTTCACAACTGAAGCTCTAACAGACTCTTTTAAGATAAGAAAAGTCTGTACATAAACAAACCGATTTTCTTCGAACATTTTTTGCTAGACTTTAACTTAAGTCTTAAAACTAACAAAGACAAGTATAGTCTATAGTGTAGACTAGCACACATTGATCTAGTTATAATGTAGTTTACTTATATGTATATATAGATATATATATATATAGAGAGAAAGAGAGATAAATTTAGAGAGAGAGAAAGATATATATATATCTACTTAGAATCTAAGGTCTACATAAAACATAAGCAATTTTTATTTTACACGAAAGAAAAAAAAAGTCTTTCAATTTTGTAAAAATTATGAAAGATCTTTGAATTTGAGGATGTTTACAATTATTAGGCCTAGTTGGAGATTTCTTTTAAAATGCTATTTTAGCCAACAAACTTAGAATTTAAAGGTTTATAAACATCAGTCAGAAACAAAGTAAAAGGGTTAACATTTAAAATACATGCAATCAGTATTTAAAAAGATCTAGATCTAGTATCGGTTCATATTTGTAGAGAATAGCAACATAACATGATTGTCAATAAGAATTTTAGAACAAAATGAATTCTGTTTGATTGTTGCTTTTTTTAAAATGTAGTCTATATAAAATTGAAGTATTAAAAGATTTGTGCAATAACTCCAGAGTATAGATACAACAGTAAGTACATAGTTTATAAGATTGTAGTGTAGCATTTTATAGGGTCAACGTTAGATTTATATCATTCTTATCGATCCTGAAAACTCATTACAATTTTGGGCAACTTTACAGACAGATTTAGCACCAAAGTGTCCAAAGGAAGTATGCACCCAAAAACTCTACATTCACAAAGCAAAGCTACCCAGAGATTATTTTATTAAAATTTATGTATATGACAAGAAGCCAATTCTGTTAGTACAGTTATTACTAGAGATGTAGATTAGTCATGGTAGTTCTTTAATCATTTTTCAAATTGTATAAAGCAATATGCTCATACCTTCAACCCATAATTCCTCTACATTGGTTTCCAAATGTCCAGTTTTTAATCCAACACAACAAAGAGACAGCAACAATAATCCCAAGAATGTGACTTTGCCACAGTGTAACTGTACCAAACATCCAATGCTGTACAAATATTTCTGTAGATGTAGTCTTAACCACAAGGCACAAGTATTCCCATTAGCACGACCCTGAAATATCAAATAAAATTTATAATAATTTTATAATAAGTTATGAGGGTATGGGAGCATAAAATATTTAAATTATGCTTATTCTATATCATTTTGTTTAGACCATAATAGAGGCATCTAGGAAAGAATTCATTGTGCACACACACACAAAAAGCTAGACAATATAAAAGAAAAATCAACATCTTTGGCATTTGCACCTTAGAGTCTTAGACTTTCGCCTTAGTATGTGAACTATTGTAAGCCACTAAGATCAATAATATAACAGAATATAATCTAGGGCCTTTATGAATGTCAGTTATATGAACAAACAGAGCTATAGGCATTGGTACAGCATCAATAAATACAAATACAATTATAAACTTGTCTAGTCTTTTAGTTTTCTGTACTAACCACTGAAATGGGTTTCTATGCAATAACAACTGTTTCCAGTCTGAGTCTTACTTTGCTGTCTATTTGAAATAGGATATATATATATATAGGATATATATATACACTAGTGTCTTGATCAACGCAGAGACTCAAAATTAATTGTAAATGTCTGCTTTATGAAATATGATGTTGTGTTTTCGTCGTTCAGTGTCAATTTTACCTTAATTATAAATAATATTCGTTTTATGGCTATGCTCTTCTTCAGAAGCCACAACAAACTAAGACTCTGGTCACTTGGCACATAGTTTACTTTAGTCTTTCAATTATTGTACATCTAGATCTATAGTTTTTAGATTTAGAAATATACATCTTGGTCGATATCTAAATTGGGATGTATGAAAAAAAGGTGATATAATTAAATACTGTAGTGTAAGAAGTTATTCTAGATCTAATTCAAATTTGAAGCATCTGCCGCCAATGTTTGCTGTGTAATGCCGGTGTGTTGTGTGTCGGGTACGAGCGAACACGCCGTACTCACCCTTTTAACTTGTCTGTAAGCGAGTTCAGCATTTATCCAACTAGTTCTGGTAAGAAGCTCGGGGTCGGCCTTACGGTGGTCAGTCCTATTAGACCGGTTGGACATACTTCTAGGCTCAGGGCCCCTCGGTGATCATCAGAGTGATAGGGATTCTACACGATCACATTGGCAAAACACAGTAGATCTACAACTAGATAGATTCTAATCGCCACACGAAGTTTAAATAAAAAATTCCAAAAGTTTTACTTTCTCAGTCTGGCTCGTGGCCTTTAAACCTAGCACGTGTCGACAGTAAGTAATCCATAGTGAATATTGGAAACACTAGTTTAGACACTTAGAAATCCAATAAAAGAAGCACAACAATTGAGATCTATGTGTGTATGAAACCATTGAGACTTCTCTCCCACTACATAACTTGCCTCACAGTCTTGGCTTACAACGCTGAATACAGGTACAAAAACTTTTTTTTTCCTCTTTGCCTTCTCGGATTTGCATGCTAGCTCCGCCCCTTGTCCTACTGCGAAGTGATTGATGTTGAGCAGATCGCGGCGCCGATTGGTCAATTATCTAAAGGATTGCCCGTGTAACACCGGCCCAACATTAGTTGCCTAGCAACGGCTCACCCAAGTAGAGAGACCACCCAAGATGAACACGCTTTTAAAGGGCTTTAGAGAAAAAAAATCATCTGTGGAGAACGGGAAAGCACTATCTTACGTTCAACTGTAACTACAGATATAGCGGCTTCATAATAGACCAAAATGACTTGTCTCAAAGTTCTGCCAAAAGGACTCCCAGGTGTTAGACATCCAGTTATTCTACCCCCCCCCACTCCTTATCCCCCCCCCCCCCCCAGCTCCATTAGGACTGAGAGGCAAATTTAGTTTACGACTTTAACAGTTTACATTAACTACAATCCTCCCCCTACTCCGAAAAAACTTCGTATCATACTGGAATGTTCAGTTTACCTGTATATCACTATGGATGTTTGGTCTACTTGTATAGCATATTGGGAGGTTTGATCTTCCTGTATATCACTGTGCATATTATATCTACCTGTATTATCACTTTGGGGAGCATTAGTCTACCTGTATTATCACACTGGGTGGTTCCATCAAGACCTACCTGGAGTATCACACTGGGTGGTTCTGTCTAGTCGCATAGGTTTATAAATTATACTATTGAACAATGTCCACTCGAAGTTTAGTTAGGTGATAGATACGTAGCTTGGGGAATAAATTTAACTTGGCAATGCAACGACTGTTAATGTAGGGATTTTGGAAGGGAAAAAATAACAACTTTAAAATACTCTCAACGTCCAAGTCAATACCATGCATTGGTAGGTTTTCGTTTATGTGAATTAAATTTTACACTATTTTCTGAGATATAAATAGTTGCGTATCAACACGCCACATTGTAATTCATTCTCACAATATCACGCATTTCTCGCACTAACCAATCTTAGTGCAACACCTCTCGGCAAAAAAGCTCCTCCCTCTTTATTCACAACTCCTCCCATTTTAGAAAGACAATCTTATTTCCAGCACTCTATATCATGACGACAACATGTTGTGATTGTTGTGAACTCCTGTAATTTATTAAACGACACACGCCCCTTTTGCCCACCGCCCCCACCCATTTTTTTAAATTCTTCCATCCCATCCATGCCTTTGACATCCATCATCGTATACGCCCCCAACCATATACTCAACCGATTCATGGTTCACACAATCACACCAACTATTTACACCATATCACCTATCTGATAAATCGTACCAGCCATCTTTGTCGTCATGCTACCCTTCAAACGCAGTCAGCCACCCGGCACACCAGCCCATTGTACATCCCATCTTATACACTATACCATTCCTACATATCATCCTCCAACTTAGAACTGTACGTACCACCCACCAACTCGTTCACAAATATCCATTCCTCCAATCGCTAATTGATGTTACTCGTAGTTACTCTTCTCTCTCTCTTTTTTTCCCCTTCTTACCATTTGCCAGTCTTTCTAAACTCAGCTGTACCACACACAACTTTTAGAGAGAGAGAGAGAGAGAGGGAGGGGGATGAAGCAGTTAAACAGAAAAAAAAAAGATCAACCTTAGTTTACACTGCTGGAGGCCACCCACGTTGTTCTTCTATCTAAAAAAAAATGTGTGCTCTCGTTTCCGATCCGCTATTTCCAGATTTTTTTTTTTTACTGAATGGACTGAAAGCTTCCATTTGGCGGTTAGGACTATCTTTAGTTCAGGTTAATCCTCAATTCCCATTCCAAGACTTGGTAAGATAGTGAGGGGGGGGGGATGCTAGATTTAATTATTGGCTGGTGCCTTGTGGTGTGGAATGAACACACACACACACACTAACTTTCTACACAAGCATAGGTTTAAAGCAACAACGCAAGGGAGGTAATAGTAATTTATTTTTTTCTCCCCAGTGGTCAAGAATGGATAGAGTTGTCTAATGTTGAAAAGCTCTTCAACCTCAATGCTTAAGTCTCTTAATGAGTAATAGAACTATTTTAAGTTGTATACCGATACTAAAGATATTTCCCTTGGCGTCATCTGAAATTACTGAGCACTTATCTTTTAATTGATCAAAGCAGCACTTTTGCATGTCTTAAACATGCAGCCAAAACATTTAGTCTAGAACTTTACGGTGTCTTTCAAGTGGATACGAAATTAGAACTGCATAGGGCTAGAGCTCTAGATATTAAAGAGTTTAGCTTTAATGTTAAAGGAAGCAAAAATGTGCATAAAGAAAATAATTTACAACTTTTTTGTATGGGGCGTAAGCATGTAGTTTTATCATTAATTTATTTTTTTAGAGTATCTTTAGTCATTTTAAAAACACACGTTTAAAGGAAGATAACCCTACAAATATTTCCGTAGTTGTTATAGACTATATAACTCGTGTATTTCATTACTGTAGATTACTTCGACTCACTAGCTGCATTGCATAGTGTTCTATTCGATGCCAACACATCGCATATATATATATATATATATATATATATATATATATATATATATATATATATATATATATATATATATATATATATTGGGGAAAAATATCTTTGGGCAGAAGTAACGCGTGTTTCTGTGGAACGAAATAAATGTAACTGTTGGGATCTTAATTCCCCCGCCCCCCCCCTTTTTTTTTAAAACTCTTGAAAGCAGGTACAGGGCGCTAAGCATGCGGTGTGTTTTTCTTTGTTTCATAGGTTTTACAGTTATTAATCATCCATGTTTTTAATGTGCACGAACCGATGCAGGCGACCACCCTGGTTGATGGCAAGAGTTAGTGGGGAAAAAAAGTTGGAACAAGCAGGAGGTAGGAATTACAACTGAATGCATAAAGCATGTCTCGGCTTAGGCCAAACCTATCACCCATGTTATTCTAGAGGGGCAGTTGGAATTGAAAGAGTAAGCAATAAATATAGACATCTACTTCTATCTAGATCTTTGGGTTTTTAGGCAAGTTTGGTAACTGGAAAGACAGCTAATGTTAATCTTTCAATTAAGGAAAGAAATCAGTGGCGTCGCTGGGGGTTGCGGAGGGTGCTTCCGAACCGGGTGACACCCAAGTGGAAATAAATCCCCTTTTGCAAAAGCAGACAACTTATTAAAAATGAAGTGACAGCAGCTAGATACCAGAAATGCTTATGCACGCATGAATACAACGAGGGACCTATAATGATCCAGCCAACTTTCATGCTCTACGGCTTGAAATAGCTCTCTCATTAAGTATCGACTCGCCATACCCCCTTCTTTATTTAATGATGTCATTTGACTTGAATCTTATTACCACGGATACGCGAAATATTTGTTGCATACGCCTGGAGGCAAGGTGGCTGAGCGGTAAAGCGCTTGGCTTCCATACCGGTGATTCCAGGGTTCGAATCTTAGTGATGACTGGGATTTTTAATTACGGGATCTTTTGGCGCCTTACCGTAGTTGGGGAAATGTAAAGGCAGTTACTCGTTGTCCTCGCAATATGACACCCTGGTTAACCGTGGGCTATAGAAACGGATGACCTTTACATCATCTGCCCTATAGATCGCAAGGTCCCCACGCCTGGAGAATGAGTTTCTGAAAGTCAAAAATACACTAAAACATTTGCCCAATGACCCCATTGGGAAAGCATGCAGCGCTCACCCATGCCTCCATGCTAAGTAAGGGTCCACAAACATAACTGTATGATCTAGTGCAGCCATGTCCAATATACGAACCATGGCTCAGTGCTTTCAAGTATGTATATGCCACTGACTTTTAAAGTAAATAAGTTTGGAACTTCCTGTTTTGGTTAAAACTCTCCCTGTTATAACATTTTTATTAGATCTAAATGAAAGCTGAAAATGCCGTTTTTTGTTTTTTAAATCGCGAGTAATATTGGCGTTATCCATATTGAATTACACCCCAAAATGACAATTTGGTAGATTTTTCAAAAGATTTTAATAATTTCAGGAGATTTTCGTGAATTTTTTGTATATTTTGCAATTACATGAGATTTCCAGGAGTTCCTGGAAAATTAGAGCCGCGAGAACCCTGTAAATAATAAGTTAAAATGGTTTAATTTAATAATTTACACCTAGAATTGGTTGCTGTGGCCTAAGACCGGCTCTGTAAGTGGGTGTCAACAATTAAAAAAAACAACAAAAAACTTGTAGGCCTATTTGGTAAAACCGATTAAAATGAAAGTCTAATGAAGAAATTGTGTTCACTGTCAAGCTTCTAATGTCTAGTTTCTAAATATTGATGAAATGTCATAACGTAATTTTAAAGTAGAATGGACACTCATTTCAGAGTGTAACGATCAATCAATATAGGTAATTAGCTCACAGTAAATTGGTTCAATGATGACATTGAACGATATTTATTAAACTGCAAAACGCCGATCTCTGCAATATGAAACGCTACTTATTAATTGTTTTTTTTAAATTATATTCCACTTATGTACATATTGAATAGACATTTTCTTAAAAAAAAACGTAATTTTTTTTTTTTAATTTAAGTAGTTAGTATGACTGAAAATACAGTTTTGAATATATTTATCTATATTATAAAGTAGAATGTGAGGTGTATGTATGTATGTATGTATGTATGTATGTATGTATGTATGTATGTATGTATGTATGTATGTATGTATGTATGTATGTATGTATGTATGTATGTATGTATGTATGTATGTATGTATGTTACTTATAGACATCAAAACCGCTTGACCAATCTTGATAAAACTAGGCAGGAATGTTCCTTGGGTACTAACTTAGACCGTAGTGTATGTATTGTAGCCCTAAAACAAACTTAAGACCCTCAAAAAAAAAAGTTGTCCGACTCTATTAAAGCTATAGTATTTATGGATCTAGGCCATGGTTAACAATGTTGACATGAGAAAAGATCGAAAGGATTTAGACCTAGATCAAATTTTAAGAAATACACTTTGCGCAGGTAGTTTTTTTACTGTGACACATGAAAATACAAAAGAAGATCCATTGATTTCATTATATAATAAAATTAACCTTCCAATTTTGTGCTTCAAAAGCATTTTTTACATAAATTAGTTCCTGGTATCTGTGACAACAGATTTCCTGGCGAACATTCATTCATTAGATTTTACCAAAGGGTTACACATTAACATAGAGTTGAAGCTAGGTGCTGAAAAAAAAAGATACATACATATATTAAACATATATAAATAACAGCACCAGGGTGCCAAGTTTTTAAGAGAGAAAGTAGTGAATTAAAATGCTAGGAAAATAAGGCATGCGCCGACCGAGGCTCGAACCTGTGACTCTGGATTTGACACCACCGCCTAGCGATAATGCACCAAGCGAAACTAGCCTCTAGGCCATCGGAATGTCCAAAAAAACATTCTTCTGATCCAGAGTCATTTCGTCCGTATGCAAATTACCACTCCAGTGGTCAAAGGTCACAATCCCCAGCTAACCCCTCCCCCTCCCTCGCAGCATCCGTTCACTAACAACTTCGATAGAGCCGACACAGACAGCCGTTAGGCATGTATTAGACAAACGATGGCACTATCTAATTGTATATCTCTCACAAAGACAAGTGGACAACATAAACACATTACATATAGAAGCTTCAGTGGGTACGAGCAATAATGCTGTAAACGTAAACATAGAGTTGAAGCTAGGTGCTGAAACAAATGATACATACATATATTAAACATATATAAATAACAGCACCAGGGACCAAGTTTTTAAGAGAGAAAGTAGTGAAATAAAATGCTACGAAAATAAGGGCATGCCCGACCGAGGCTCGAACTCGAACTAATGACTCTGGATCATTGTTTCACCCCCCCCCTTTTTTTTCCCCTACCATATTGGAGAAAGTTCACATTCATTTACATTGTTTTCAAATCATCAACCTAATTGAATATGTCCAACACATCCCAAATCATCAACCTAATTGAATATGTCCAACACATCCCAAATCATCAACCTAATTGAATATGTCCAACACATCCCAAATCATCAACCTAATTGAATATGTCCAACACATCCCATGTTTTCAAATCATCAACCTAATTGAATATGTCCAACACATCCCATGTTTTCCCTTATTAAAAAGTAGGTTAACTTTATGTACTTTAAGTACTAATCAAGGTTACACCGTCGACATTGCGTTTTGTCTGCGTGTACAGAGAAATGTTCTTATTACCAACTACTCAACAAGTCAGATATCAACATGCAACTCATCAAAGGCGGCCAAGTGGAGAGAAAGGCTGGAGAGGAGGGTCGCTGTGTTAACCATTGCGGGTGGTCACTGTCAAGTGTGGGGGAGAGCATTGCTGGAACAATAAACACGCGAGCATAGAAAAAGAAAAATTGGCTCAAAAGTGAATTGTTTCTGTGCGTGAGAGAGAGAGAGAGAGAGAGAACATGGAAAGAGAAAGTCTATAGAGATGCTGAAACAAAGTTACTTTCTTAAGTTATATTGAAGGTAACAAAAAGTAAGACATTAAAATGGTTGAATATCCAATGTCTATTATAACACATTGATTGATTTATTTGAGTTGTTGCTAAATTTCGGCTTTTAATTAAAAGCTTTAGAAAAAAAAATGCTTAGATACGAGAGCGTCCATAAACTCCCACCCCCGGATATATTTATTTTATTTCTTTGTTTATTTCTTTACTAACTATGAATGTCAAACCTAAATAAGTAGACCAATAAGCCAGTTTCTCGGTACATATTATAGCAACGATCGAATGAGTTTATATGGTTTCTAGTTAGCCTTTAAAAAAAAAGCCAAGTGCAATGCCCCAATGACTTAAAACAACGTCTGGAAGATCATGGTCTTTTCACCAAGACGTCTGCCAAACTTCTAAAAAAAAAAAACCCACAAACAAACGGTCACCACTTCAAGGCTATGGTCAAATAATTGCCGCACGAAAAAAGACTCCCCTCCTTTTTTGTGTGTATTCCTACAAAGAGAAACCCAGCAAACACAAAATAGTTGGCGTTCATGCAGCATAATCTATTTTCTTTCTGTGGATAATGGGTTTTTATTTAAACCCCGGACTACACATTTATGTGACACGAGACACAGTTTGTGTGTTCTGATGGCCATTTTACTGTCACACTATGGTTTGAAAAGTTTCCGCCGATCTACTTAATAGAAAAACACGTGGGTGGCCACTTGATGTGTCCTACTATGAAAAAGCAGCATGCTTATGTGAGATAAATCAATACGCCGAGTTTTCGAGTGAATCGGCTTCATGTTTACTGACACTTGGAGTTGGCAGGTTCTCTCTTTGACCCTGAAAGTGTAATGGATGGCGGATGTAGAATAAAATTCATCTTCAGCTCAGTGAGCTGAGACAGACACAAAACAGACAGTACTAGTTGCGCATGTGTGAATGTTTCTTCGTTGAGATCTAGTTCAGTTGAAAAGCATTCAGAGGATCCAGCTTAGAAGAAACATAGAAAAAAAGTCCCACTTCAAGATCTCTCAACACGATAGTCTCTGGACCAAGATAATTGCATCCATACCATATCATTGAATGTCACACAATCACATTGAAATACTTATAGGTCTAGACCACTTTTAGTTTCACGTTCAGTTTTCACCTCTCTCTGTTTTTTAAACTGGAAATCATCAGCAGCTAACTGGCTGCGCTACCATTCAACCACACATACCCTGGAAGACCAACATGTATAATGAAAAGCTTGGAAGGACACTGATAACTATTTCGCAATGAAACAGAAGAAAAGTGTGGTGTGTTGGGGGAGGGGGCTAGAATCATAGAATCAGCTAGACTTAGATTCTTTGAATAGAATCAGCTAGACTTAGATTCTTTGAATAGAATCAGCTAGACTTAGATTCTTTGAATAGAATCAGCTAGACTTAGATTCTTTGAATAGAATCAGCTAGACTTAGATTCTTTGAATAGAATCAGCTAGACTTAGATTCTTTGAATAGAATCAGCTAGACTTAGATTCTTTGAATAGAATCAGCTAGACTTAGATTCTTTGAATAGAATCAGCTAGACTTAGATTCTTTGAATAGAATCAGCTAGACTTAGATTCTTTGAAAAGAATCAGCTAGACTTAGATTCTTTGAATATAATCAGCTAGACTTAGATTCTTTGAATAGAATCAGCTAGACTTAGATTCTTTGAATATAATCAGCTAGACTTAGATTCTTTGAATAGAATCAGACTGTTAACTGCCATTCAGAAAGAAAGAGATGTTTCATTTTTACAGCTTTTTTTGTTGTTGTTTTGAGTTCATTGACTTTGCTATGGATGCAGTTTTATCTTTAAAATTGTATTTTATTTTGAAATGAAATGTGAAGGCAGGTAGAACTGGAAAGAACCAGTCAGACGTAGAGTGTTCAAGCACTTGTAAGAGAAGGAAACTGATGTGTATTGAGTCTGTAAGTATTGGAGAAATGTCTTTTTTTTGTTCAAGCCTTCAGGTAACATCATGCATTAATTAAGAAATATTTCTATTCTATTTGATCTCACGTGTTGACTTCACTCACACAGGATTTTTTTTTTTTGGTTTATTTCTATAACTTAATTACATTTTCCAATTGATTTGTTTGTTTGGTTCTGATTTCGATTCTTTTGATCAGTGGTACCTGCACTTTTAGTTAGGGCTTACTCCTGACATTTAAGTCTCTTAGAGCCTCTTTTCTTTTCTGAGCGTGGAAGTATAAATAACACGTGACTTGTTTGCATAGTAATAAATAAAGTCAGAAGGAAATGGGTTTCCACGAGACGGCCTTCACCTTCAGATTCTGGTGAGACATTCAGCACCTCGAACGTCTCAAAGAAAATATTAAGGTTCAGGGCGATGTGTGTATTATGTGTGTTTAGTTTGGAATGAATAAATAGTCTCCCAACCATCCCCACCAGGGCGCCCCACCCCACCACACACATAAGTGGTCGAAGAGAAGAACGAGTGTCAGTCTTCCAAATACAATTTTAGAGGGCGCTTAGAAGTGTAGTGTTTGATGAAGCGGTCTAGCGCCCCACTGTTCAAATATCTGCCTCACCATTGAAAAATCCTTTTTAATTATAGCCAAATTTGCATGAAAATTAATTTTCAAATGCGTTGACTTTCTTTTCTATCTGAACTATTTGATAGGATTTTGAAAAGATAATTATTACAACTTGAAAGAAAGTTCAGTTGATAATTGTTTGTTATATTCTTATTCAACTTTAAATCAACAAAGTTGTACAAAATAATTGGGCTGATCACTGCTTAATCATACCCCCCTCCCCCCCCCCAATCCAATGACGGTAAAAATAAAATAAATGTTTATTAAAAAAAAGCAGATCTTGTGTGTCTAGGACCATATTTGTTAGTACTGATATTCATTAATCTTATTGAAGTTATAACATGAAGTCTTGGAAGTCACTGAACATTGTCAGCATGCAATGTCAGAGATAATCAGCATTGGTGTCCCACACATTTGTGTTGACATTTGTTGAAACCCGGGACGATCTAGACCATCGAACGACAGCCCGAAGCGCATACCACACTATCAGGCAGCCACCCTGTCTTAGTCTACAGTATGCCATCATAGTTTCTTGCATAGTCTGCTGTATCCTGCGATAGTCTGGTTACATGCCTACCTCAACTACATTTTATTTTAAAATCTGTTTCCATGACCATACACTGTCTTCTTATTTCTCAAGCCACATAAGAAAGTTGATTTTTTATTAAATTATCCAATAGGGAACAAAAGAGTTGTTTTTTTGGACTGTCTGCTTTTGTAATCGCTGCTGTTGTTGTGGGCTAATATTTTATCTGACGTCACTTCTATCTCATTAATTACTCCACATTAGCCCCCTGAGATGAACTCCTATTGAAAAAACAGAGCAATAAGGACTCAATCCTCCCGTAGTGCTCTGGCAAGAAACTTTGCCTTTCATAGCTACCATACAAGTCGAGTGACTGCTCAGACAGGTCCCCCCTTAGCTCGCGGAGATGGGGATACTCGTATAAGACGTGCGACACTGTTTCGACGCTCTCTCCACAGTGACGGCATCGGGAGTCAAAGTTCGTGCGGAACCGGGCAAAATATGCCCCAATAGGACAGTGCTCCGTCCTGCACTGCGCAATGATTGTCTGCTCTGACCTCCTCAGTCGCCACCATGGATAGTCGCGATCTGGGTGACCCATGTGCTGCCAGACACCATGTACTCCCACATTAGCAACAGAACATTACATGTTAATAATAGACTTGATAAAGACCTTTATTGTTGCAAATGACACATTTATTTATAACCGTGAAGTCCGTCTAGTCTTCATAAACATCACTACTATTTCTATATCATCCGAAACAACTTACTTCTATACTATCGCCATATTGCTCTTCTTGTTCGCCTAGTCTACTACGTCATTAGTCTGTCTGACTACGTCACTACCGTCGCTAACAACAAGACACAATATATTTGTCTAACAAAACTAACCTACTCTCTAAACTAGTACAGTACATAACACTGTGTATCTGGACTGTGACGGGGAAGAGATAAATCGTGTTCCACATGATGTTTTGTTTTTAATGTTTAAAATCTTTTCAGCTTTTTAAAGAATGTTTTTCTCTATTAGGACTATACTATTTGTCTAATGAATGTAACAACCTTTACAAATTGTAAAAATGTTACATCTGTGTAGGTCAAGGCTACTGCAATAGCGCGCACTTTTGTTTGAAAACATTCACACAATTATACAAATGTATTTTCAAAATCAAGACAGTGCGTTTCAACCCGAAACTTATATGTAACCGCAATGTCTCTCAACAAAACCTGAACAAAAGTCAGATTATTTGCAGACGATTGCATAATATATAGAATAATAAAAACAACACAAGATACAGATATTTTACAAAGAGAATTAGGTGAATTACAGAAATGGGAATCAAATTGGAGCATGTCTTTCCAACTAAAAAAATGTCAGATATTAAGAGTAACAAAAAAACTAAAACAAATTAATTCACTTATCTTATTCATGGTAAACCAGTAACATAAACTAAAAACGCAAAATACCTAGGTGTTATAATAAATGAAAAACTGTCATGGAATCCCCATATTAATAAACTATCAAAAACTCAAACAAAACATTAGGGTTTATTAAAAGAAATTTCTATAAATCAAATAAGAATATAAAACTAAAATGTTATTTAACCTTGGTTAGGCCAGTAATAGAATATGCATCCTCTGTTTAGGACCCCTCAACTCAAGAATACAGAAAATTGGAATAGACACAAAATAGAGCAGTGAGATTCATAACAAACGAATATTCACATTTGACCTTTAGTAAAAGCACTAAATTTAGAAAGCCTTCAGGATAGAAGGCTTAAAAGTAAAGTAGCAATTATATATAAAACACTGAACCGTAATCTTCAAATACAAAAACAAAATTTAATAAAATGCTCAGAAAGACACAAAGATAAAGGTACATTCCTAGTTCCATATGCAGGACAAATTTGTACAAAAGCATCTTTTTCCTTGGCGCTATTAGAGCATGGAATGGGTTGCCTGAGCTAGGCAGAATTGAGGTCATTGGTTAATATGCATGACTAAATGCATGACGCGTTTCCTTTTTTTTTGAAGTAACGTCTGTATCATATAAGATAAGAAGATAAGATATACAGGTAATATGAAAGTACGACTGACCACAGGAGCAGACAAAAACTCAATTTGACACAAATTCCCTCTATTATCTTCATAATAGATAATAGACTCTGGCCAGAAGTAGAAAACTACTGGGCACTAACTTCACCAGACAAACTTCATTTCTTCGTTACTTTGATGGTGGAAAGATGAATACATTAAGGTTTTGATCGAAATAGTTTGTATTGCTATATGTTGAAGTTTAGTTCCATGTACTTCAATCTCGCATTGTAAGAAATAGTTTGTATTGCTATATGTTGAAGTTTAGTTCCATGTACTTCAATCTCGCATTGTAAGAAATAGTTTGTATTGCTATATGTTGAAGTTTAGTTCCATGTACTTCAATCTCGCATTGTAAGAAATAGTTTGTATTGCTATATGTTGAAGTTTAGTTCCATGTACTTCAATCTCGCATTGTAAGAAATAGTTTGTATTGCTATATGTTGAAGTTTAGTTCCCTGTACTTCAATCTCGCATTGTAAGAAATAGTTTGTATTGCTATATGTTGAAGTTTAGTTCCATGTACTTCTTCAATCTCGCATTGTAAGAAATAGTTTGTATTGCTATATGTTGAAGTTTAGTTCCATGTACTTCAATCTCGCATTGTAAGAAATAGTTTGTATTGCTATATGTTGAAGTTTAGTTCCATGTACTTCAATCTCGCATTGTAAGAAATAGTTTGTATTGCTATATGTTGAAGTTTAGTTCCCTGTACTTCAATCTCGCATTGTAAGAAATAGTTTGTATGGCTATATGTTGAAGTTTAGTTCCATGTACTTCAATCTCGCATTGTAAGAAATAGTTTGTATTGCTATATGTTGAAGTTTAGTTCCATGTACTTCAATCTCGCATTGTAAGAAATAGTTTGTATTGCTATATGTTGAAGTTTAGTTCCATGTACTTCAATCTCGCATTGTAAGAAATAGTTTGTATTGCTATATGTTGAAGTTTAGTTCCATGTACTTCAATCTCGCATTGTAAGAAATAGTTTGTATTGCTATATGTTGAAGTTTAGTTCCATGTACTTCAATCTCGCATTGTAAGAAATAGTTTGTATTGCTATATGTTGAAGTTTAGTTCCCTGTACTTCAATCTCGCATTGTAAGAAATAGTTTGTATTGCTATATGTTGAAGTTTAGTTCCATGTACTTCAATCTCGCATTGTAAGAAATAGTTTGTATTGCTATATGTTGAAGTTTAGTTCCATGTACTTCAATCTCGCATTGTAAGAAATAGTTTGTATTGCTATATGTTGAAGTTTAGTTCCATGTACTTCAATCTCGCATTGTAAGAAATAGTTTGTATTGCTATATGTTGAAGTTTAGTTCCCTGTACTTCAATCTCGCATTGTAAGAAATAGTTTGTATTGCTATATGTTGAAGTTTAGTTCCATGTACTTCAATCTCGCATTGTAAGAAATAGTTTGTATTGCTATATGTTGAAGTTTAGTTCCATGTACTTCAATCTCGCATTGTAAGAAATAGTTTGTATTGCTATATGTTGAAGTTTAGTTCCATGTACTTCAATCTCGCATTGTAAGAAATAGTTTGTATTGCTATATGTTGAAGTTTAGTTCCATGTACTTCAATCTCGCATTGTAAGAAATAGTTTGTATTGCTATATGTTGAAGTTTAGTTCCCTGTACTTCAATCTCGCATTGTAAGAAATAGTTTGTATTGCTATATGTTGAAGTTTAGTTCCATGTACTTCAATCTCGCATTGTAAGAAATAGTCTGTATTGCTATATGTTGAAGTTTAGTTCCATGTACTTCAATCTCGCATTGTAAGAAATAGTTTGTATTGCTATATGTTGAAGTTTAGTTCCATGTACTTCAATCTCGCATTGTAAGAAATAGTTTGTATTGCTATATGTTGAAGTTTAGTTCCATGTACTTCAATCTCGCATTGTAAGAAATAGTTTGTATTGCTATATGTTGAAGTTTAGTTCCATGTACTTCAATCTCGCATTGTAAGAAATAGTTTGTATTGCTATATGTTGAAGTTTAGTTCCATGTACTTCAATCTCGCATTGTAAGAAATAGTCTGTATTGCTATATGTTGAAGTTTAGTTCCATGTACTTCAATCTCGCATTGTAAGAAATAGTCTGTATTGCTATATGTTGAAGTTTAGTTCCATGTACTTCAATCTCGCATTGTAAGAAATAGTTTGTATTGCTATATGTTGAAGTTTAGTTCCATGTACTTCAATCTCGCATTGTAAGAAATAGTTTGTATTGCTATATGTTGAAGTTTAGTTCCCTGTACTTCAATCTCGCATTGTAAGAAATAGTTTGTATTGCTATATGTTGAAGTTTAGTTCCATGTACTTCAATCTCGCATTGTAAGAAATAGTCTGTATTGCTATATGTTGAAGTTTAGTTCCATGTACTTCAATCTCGCATTGTAAGAAATAGTTTGTATTGCTATATGTTGAAGTTTAGTTCCATGTACTTCAATCTCGCATTGTAAGAAATAGTTTGTATTGCTATATGTTGAAGTTTAGTTCCATGTACTTCAATCTCGCATTGTAAGAAATAGTTTGTATTGCTATATGTTGAAGTTTAGTTCCCTGTACTTCAATCTCGCATTGTAAGAAATAGTTTGTATTGCTATATGTTGAAGTTTAGTTCCATGTACTTCAATCTCGCATTGTAAGAAATAGTCTGTATTGCTATATGTTGAAGTTTAGTTCCATGTACTTCAATCTCGCATTGTAAGAAATAGTTTGTATTGCTATATGTTGAAGTTTAGTTCCATGTACTTCAATCTCGCATTGTAAGAAATAGTTTGTATTGCTATATGTTGAAGTTTAGTTCCATGTACTTCAATCTCGCATTGTAAGAAATAGTTTGTATTGCTATATGTTGAAGTTTAGTTCCATGTACTTCAATCTCGCATTGTAAGAAATAGTTTGTATTGCTTTATGTTGAAGTTTAGTTTCATGTACTTCAATCTCGCATTGTAAGAAATAGTTTCATGGGTTCTCGTAGAAAATGATTTTTGTTTAAATAAATAAAATTGCTTGAAACTCTTGCTCTTTAAATAGAAGTTATGCTCAGGCGGGAAAGGAAATTATTCCTGAGAACATATCCCAAATATCAGGGCTACCAACAATACAATAAGAAATTATTTATAAAAGAATTTAATAATCTATACACAGCCACATAAAAATGGCGACATGTTTATTTTGTTCAAGGGACATAAAAGATAAATTAAGGTTTTAAAAAATTAAATGCATTATTTCCCTTAAATCATGTCAGCGCTTATACAGGCTTAGGTTGTGTTTCACTGGTCACAGATCTAGTGCATTAGAAATAGATCTATGTCAAACGTGTCGTACATGGCGAAATGTTCCCTTAACACATTTTAATTTTCCCATTGCAATGAAAGTAGACGACATATCCATCTAATTCTAATATATATATATATATATATATTTTAGAGTTTTTTTGTTTTTTTTTGAGTAAATTAACTTTGATATGAATGCAGTTTTATCTTTATGTTTTACATGTTTCGGATGTTCCTTTAGATAGTTTTCTTCCTAGTCCAAACCTACCACAGGACGACGGGGGATGGCTGCGGGCAGGGTTTGAACCCGTGACCATCGATAAATCCAAACGGCAGTCCAGCGCGCAAACCGCACGACCAGGCAGCCATCTTTTAAAAATTGTATCAAAAGAATGTCTGAATTTTGAAACAATAAAAACATTTTTAAAAAATTGCACTAAAAAAAAAACAGACAATATTTTAAAATAAAATTATTTTTTTTTTAATTTTTTTTTTTAAAACCTCCTACTGAGGTATCGAGCTCGTGATGTTGAGACCGTCAGCTTCTTGATTGGACGAGTCTACCAATTAGGCCAGCGGGCATTGTGTAAGATAGAAAGTAGTTATTGATACGTTTACTACTCCTAAGATGTAGTTTACATCTAGATGTACTTCTAAAGATCTAGTCTAGATCAGGGGCGGGCAACCTTTTTGTATCGAGGGCCTTATTGAAACGATTTTGGGAATGGGGGGAATATGTATGTATGTATGTATGTGTGTGTGTGTGTGTGTGCGCGTGCGCGCACTTACAACTTACAAAAATACTCTAGCTAACTGTGTATAATGTCTTTTAATTCCTATTTATACTGTATTATACATTCATTATCATCATAGAATCTAGACGTTTACGCAAAAATATAGGCCCTAAGCAAAGCTTAGATAATCTATCAATAAACTTATAGCAACTTTAAATTTAATAATTCCAATGATATAGATCTTGTATAGACTTAGAAGACGATGCGCAAAATGTTCTTTAACATTAATTTATTAAACTCTTGAATTAATAACGATTCATTACGAAATTCCCGAACGCGACACATTAACTGTTAAATCTCTAGGAAAATTGTTAGAGCCGTTTCTGAGATCAGGGTCCAGACTGGTTCCTGGCTGGTTCCAGGTTCCATGATGTTCTGACTTAAATAGAGGTTTGTAAAAAGAAAATTATACAAATATGAAAAAATCCTTTTTTTTACAAACAAAGCTTATCTAAGGTGAAAAACTCAGCACTTACAACTAAATCTCTCTATAGTGTAGAAGTTATTTCCCTTATCCGATATCAAACGATATAATTGATTAGCACTAATTAATGATTGATTGGTAATTTTTTAAAATTGATTCCTGTTTTGTTTAGGTACAATAAATAATTGTTTCAAGTTTCAACTTGACAGAGAAAACGTGGAAGAGAAAACGTCTAAAATTATGTATGGGAACAAAACCCTAAATATTTAGCAACATATATGAATAATGAAGGATTAGTTTCCATTCTTGGTATCAAACAAAAGAGTTAATAACTAGTAATTAATTGCAGTGGCGTAGCTAGGAATTTGCCATCATTTGGGGTCCCGGGGGACTAGATCTCATTGGGGGGCCCCTGCATTTTGTGTAATATTTAATGTAGAAAAACACACATTTGGAGGCCCCCCTCAAGTTGGGGTCTTGGGGGATTTTCAAAATTCCCCCTCCCTAGCCCCACACTGGCTACGCCTCTGATTAATTGACTAATTTGTAAAAAAAAATTGGTCCATGTCTTGCCAATGAATAATTGTCTAATGTTTCAACTTGATCCCAGAATGTACAAACTTTTTACCAGACAGATTGAGTGAGTTGATATCAGCTTTGTAAAAATAGTCTGGTTTAATAAAGAAATGATGGAAACATCATCTGTATGTAATACATTTGATATATTAGAAAGACTATGTGCCACAATAACTATATAGTACATTAGCTATGTATTACAATAATCATTTTAAAGACATATAAGATTTCAATGTAGCAAGAATACACAAATGTTGAGATATTGTCTGACATGTACCTGTAAATTATTCATTTCATGTTAGAGATGTTACATAACATGAACATAACTCATACAATATTAAATAGTTCATATGACTCATATATTGTTAGCGATGTCATTAGACATCCACACCATACATTCAATGTTAAAGATGTCATATGACAACTACATCACTCATATAATGCTAATGATGTTATATGACGTCTACATCAATATGGTCAACATAAACGCTTGGAGCACAGTGAATGTCAAGATGTTAACTGATGACAAAATGTCACCTGTTGATGATCCAGACAATTCCACAACATCAGATTCAACATTCATAAAGTAGGTCTTGTAACCTTTCACCACTGTGGCTCTGGAATAGAAAAGTGAAGTACAACATAAAAAAAAAAATATAGTTTCTAGATCAACAGTTTACGTGTGTACAATAATTTAGTGACTTAACCAGATGTTTTATTAGAAAGAATTGTAATTAATCAGAGAGACTTCAATCAGTACAAAGTTAATTCCTTATTGAGCATAAATGTCTTACGATCTACTTGGATTGAGACTTTTGAAGATCTTAAGCTATTTGAGATATGTGGCCCCCCTCGTAGCTATTTGAGATATGTGCCCCCCTCGTAGCTATTTAAGATATGTGCCCCCCCCCTTTGTAGCTATTTGAGATATGTGCCCCCCCTCGTAGCTATTTGAGATATGTGCCCCACCTCGTAGCTATTTGAGATATGTGCCCCCCCTTTGTAGCTATTTGAGATATGTGCCCCCCCCTCGTAGCTATTTGAGATATGTGCCCCCCCTCGTAGCTATTTGAGATATGTGCCCCCCCCCCTCGTAGCTATTTGAGATATGTGCCCCCCTCGTAGCTATTTGAGATATGTGCCCCCCCCCTTTGTAGCTATTTGAGATATGTGCCCCCCCTGGTAGCTATTTGAGATATGTGCCCCCCCCCCTTGTAGCTATTTGAGATATGTGCCCCCCCTCGTAGCTATTTGAGATATGTGCCCCCCCTCTCGTAGCTATTTAAGATATATCCCCCCCCTCGTAGCTATTTAAGATATGTGCCCCCCCCTCGAAGCTATTTGAGATATGTGCCCCCCCCCCCCTTGTAGCTATTTGAGATATATCCCCCCCTCGTGGCTATTTAAGATATGTGCCCCCCCTCTCGTAGCTATTTAAGATATATCCCCCCCTCGTAGCTATTTAAGATATGTGCCCCCCCTCGTAGCTATTTGAGATATGTGCCCCCCCTCGTAGCTATTTAAGTTTTCCCCCCCTCCTCGTAGCTATTTAAGATATTTGCCCCCCCCTCGTAGCTATTTAAGATATTTGCCCCCCCCCCCTCGTAGCTATTTAAGATATGTGCCCTCCCTCGTAGCTATTTGAGATATGTGTCCCCCCTCGTAGCTATTTGAGATATGTGCCCCCCTCGTAGCTATTTGAGATATGTGCCCCCCCCCCCCCCTCGTAGCTATTTGAGATATGTGCCCCCCCTCGTAGCTATTTGAAATATGTGCCCTCCCTCGTAGCTATTTGAGATATGTGCCCCCCCCCCTCGTAGCTATTTGAGATATGTGCCACCCCTCGTAGCTATTTGAGATATGTGCCCCCCCTCGTAGCTATTTGAGATATGTGCCACCCCTCGTAGCTATTTGAGATATGTGATCCCTCTCGTAGCTATTTAAGATATGTGCCCCCATCCTTTGTAGCTATTTGAGATATGTGCCCCCCCCCCTCGTAGCTATTTGAGATATGTGCCTCCCCCCCTCGTAGCTATTTGAGATATGTGCCCCCCCTCGTAGCTATTTGAGATATTTGACCCCTCTCGTAGCTATTTGAGATATGTGTCTCCCCCCTTGTAGCTATTTGAGATATGTGCCCCCCCTCGTAGCTATTTGAGATATGTGCCTCCCCCCCTCGTAGCTATTTGAGATATGTACCTCCCCCCCTCGTAGCTATTTGAGATATGTGCCTCCCCCCCTCGTAGCTATTTGAGATATGTGCCTACCTCGTAGCTATTTGAGATATGTGCCTCCCCCCTCGTAGCTATTTGAGATATGTGCCTCCCCCCCCTCGTAGCTATTTGAGATATGTGCCTCCCCCCCTCGTAGCTATTTGAGATATGTGCCCCCCCCTCGTAGCTATTTGAGATATGTGCCTCCCCTCCCCCTCGTAGCTATTTGAGATATGTGCCTCCCCCCTCGTAGCTATTTGAGATATGTGCCTCCCCCCTCGTAGCTATTTTAGATATGTGCCCTCCTTCGTAGCTATTTGAGATATGTGACCCCTCTCGTAGCTATTTGAGATATGTGCCTCCCCCCTTTAATTATTTGAGATATGTGCCCCCCCTCGTAGCTATTTGAGATATGTGCCTCCCCCCTCGTAGCTATTTGAAATATGTGCCTCCCACCCTCGTAGCTATTTGAGATATGTGCCTCCCCCCTCGTAGCTATTTGAGATATGTGCCCCCCCTCGTAGCTATTCGAGATATGTGCCCCCCCCTCGTAGCTATTTGAGATATGTGCCCACCCACCCTCGTAGCTATTTGAGATATGTGTCTCCCCCCCTCGTAGCTATTTGAGATATGTGCCTCCCCCCTCGTAGCTATTTGAGATATGTGCCCCCTCTCGTAGCTATTTGAGATATGTGCCTCCCCCCCTCGTAGCTATTTGAGATATGTGCCCCCCCCCTCGTAGCTATTTGAGATATGTGCCCACCCACCCTCGTAGCTATTTGAGATATGTGCCTCCCCCCCTCGTAGCTATTTGAGATATGTGCCTCCCCCCTCGTAGCTATTTGAGATATGTGCCCCCCCTCGTAGCTATTTGAGATATGTGCCTCCCCCCTCGTAGCTATTTGAGATATTTGCCTCCCCCCCTCGTAGCTATTTGAGATATGTGCCTCCCCCCTCGTAGCTATTTGAAATATGTGCCCCCCCCTCGTAGCTATTTGAGATATGTGCCTCCCCCCTCGTAGCTATTTGAGATATGTGCCTCCCCCCCTCGTTGCTATTTGAGATATGTGCCTCCCCCTCGTAGCTATTTGAGATATGTGCCTCCCCCCTCGTAGCTATTTGAGATATGTGACCCCCCCCCCCCCCTTGTAGCTCTTTGAGCACTTTCTTGGATACAGAGCTATTAATTCGCGTTTATTTCAATACTTTTAACAATGCAAAATAATTGGTACCAGGACCAAATGAACTCAAGTATGAAGTGACCTCTTTCTAAATAGCTCGGGTCTTAGAAAGGAATTAAGGAAATGAATTGAAGTTTTGACTGATTAATACATTTAGATGATTCGTATAGACTCGGGTGTTCTAGAACCTAGTTAAGAATATAAATAGACAGAGAACCTTTTCCTATGTTTATTTCAAGAAGTTCAGGTCAGAGTTCAACTGTTTATCTATCACTGTGCTGTATTTCTCTGTGTGGATTTTTTTTGTAAACTCAATGATATGTGTAATGATAGAATGACTACTTTAATAGTATTTCATTTTTTGTGCTTAAAATATTGTGTATTCAGGTTTTTTTTTCGTACTGTAAGAATCCCCTGCCCCATTATTTTACTGGATTTGAAATCCAGTCGGGCTTACATCACAGAGCTTTCAACAACATCACAACATGAACTAAAAGATCATTAGATTTCCACCACTTTAAACAAATATGAAATTAAGTCCTTTATTTTAGCAGCTCCAAGGCTTCTGTTTCTTTTTACTAAGTCTGTTTCAAAATGTTGTTTCTACTATTCCTCTTTTTTGCTTGCACATTCTTCACGGGAAGAAACAAGAGACAAGAAAAACCTGCCTGGACACGGTTTTCGAAAACGGCTGTAATAATTCTTCTAGAAATTTGATAGTTTATAACTTTATATATATCTTTGGGGGAAGTATTACTGGCTTATTTGTCTCATAGGGAAAACTTTGGTTTGACCATTATAATTTTTTTTCAGAATATCTTGAAAAATTAAATTTGGCCTTAAGGTCTCGACAATCTCTATCTTGACCACATCTACGTCAGAGTGTCTTCATTCAATAAACAGACGTTCGGAAACATTTGGCGCTGGAGCTCTGGTACAAGGCTCTCATTAGAATTGTCTATGCTCTGAGTAGATTGATACATTCACTTAACCAGCATTTTTTTTGGTTCAGGTTAAAAAGAGAGGTGTGGGTGATGGGGGTGGGGTCAAAGGTTTCAATGTCCTTCATTACTTTTTAAGAGCAAAATAATTGTCTCTATGGATGGTCATCAGCTTCATAAGGGAGTAATTATCTTTAAAAAAAAAGTAAATTTTTACTTGTTTGTCGTCTCCAATGACAGTCAATGTCTAACAGTGAGATGATAGCCAACATCTAACAATGACATGACATTCTAGCAATGAGATGACAGTCAATGTCCAACAATGAGATGACATATCTCACAATGACATGACATGTCGAACAATAAGATGACAGTCAATGTCCAACAATGACATGACATGTCTACCAATGACATGATATGTCTAACAATAAGATGACAGTCAATGTCCAACAATGAGATGACATATCTCACAATGACATGACATGTCTAACAATAAGATGAGTCAATGTCCAACAATGACATGACATGTCTACCAATGAGATGACAGTTAATGTCCAACAATGAAACGACAGTCAATGTCCAACAATGACATGACATGTCTACCAATGAGATGACAGTCAATGTCCAACAATAAACGACAGTCAATGTCCAACAATGACATGACATGTCATCTATTGCGATGACAGTTAATGTCCAACAATGAAATGACAGTCAATGTCTAACAATGACATGACATGTCTACTATTGAGATGACAGTCAATGTCCAACAATGAGATGACAGTCAATGTCCAACAATGAGATGACAGTCAATGTCCAACAATGACATGACATGTCATCTATTGCGATGACAGTTAATGTCCAACAATGAAATGACAGTCAATGTCTAACAATGACATGACATGTCTACTATTGAGATGACAGTCAATGTCCAACAATGAGATGACAGTCAATGTCCAACAATGAGATGACAGTCAATGTCCAACAATGAGATGACAGTCAATGTCCAACAATGAGATGACAGTCAATGTCCAACAATGAGATGACAGTCAATGTCCAACAATGAGATGACAGTCAATGTCCAACAATGAGATGACGGTCAATGTCTAACAATGAGATGACAGTCAATGTCCAACAATGAGATGAAGGTCAATGTCTAACAATGAGATGACAGTCAATGCCCAACAATGAGATGACAGTCAATGTCCAACAATGAGATGACAGTCAATGTCCAACAATGAGATGACAGTCAATGTCCAACAATGAGATGACAGTCAATGTCCAACAATGAGATGACAGTCAATGTCCAACAATGAGATGACAGTCAATGTCCAACAATGAGATGACAGTCAATGTCCAACAATGAGATGACAGTCAATGTCCAACAATGAGATGACAGTCAATGTCCAACAATGAGATGACAGTCAATGTGCAACAATGAGATGACAGTCAATGTCCAACAATGAGATGACAGTCAATGTCCAACAATGAAATGACAGTCAATGTCCAACAATGAGATGACAGTCAATGTGCAACAATGAGATGACAGTCAATGTCCAACAATGAGATGACAGTCAATGTCCAACAATGAAATGACAGTCAATGTCCAACAATGAGATGACGGTCAATGTCCAACAACGAGATGACAGTCAATGTCTAACAATGACATGACATGTCTACTATTGAGATGACATGTCTACTATTGAGATAACAGTCAATGTCCAACAATGAGATGACAGTCAATGTCCAACAATGAGATGACAGTCAATGTCCAACAATGAGATGACAGTCAATGTCCAACAATGAGATGACAGTCAATGTCCAACAATGAGATGACAGTCAATGTCCAACAATGAGATGACAGTCAATGTCCAACAATGAGATGACAGTCAATGTCCAACAATTAGATGACAGTCAATGTCTAACAATTAGATGACAGTCAATGTCCAACAATGAGATGACAGTCAATGTCCAACAATGAAATGACAGTCAATGTCCAACAATGAGATGACAGTCAATGTCTAACAATGAGATGACAGTCAATGTCCAACAATGAGATGACAGTCAATGTCCAACAATGAGATGACAGTCAATGATCAACAATGAGATGAAGGTCAATGTCTAACAATGAGATGACAGTCAATGTCCAACAATGAGATGACAGTCAATGTCCAACAATGAGATGAAGGTCAATGTCTAACAATGAGATGACAGTCAATGTCTAACAATGAGATGACAGTCAATGTCCAACAATGAGATGAAGGTCAATGTCTAACAATGAGATGACAGTCAATGTCCAACAATGAGATGAAGGTCAATGTCTAACAATGAGATGACAGTCAATGTCCAACAATGAGATGACAGTCAATGTCCAACAATGAGATGACAGTCAATGTCCAACAATGAGATGACAGTCAATGTCTAACAATGAGATGACAGTCAATGTCTAACAATGAGATGACAGTCAATGTCCAACAATGAGATGACAGTCAATGTCCAACAATGAGATGACAGTCAATGTCCAACAATGAGATGATAGTCAATGTCCAACAATGAGATGAAGGTCAATGTCTAACAATGACATGACTGCTAAATTCTAACAATGACATGACTGCTAATGTCTAACAATGACATGACTGCCAATGTCTAACAATGGGATCTGTTACTTACATAAACTTGATTTTGTCTTGAGTGTCTTTTGGTGCTGTCCAACTAAAAGTAATATTTGGCCACTTGTAATGTTTGCTGTGTGTAATGCCAGCACCAGACTGAAATCAAAGATAATCAATTGTTTTAAATATCATGACACATTTACTCCTAAACAATGAATGTGAACTGAGAATTTTTTAAACACACCACGTGACCCGAGAACCATTGTCTTAGCAATAAAAGGCATGAATTATATTTTAAAGTAGGTCATTGTAGAACTAGTAAGAATAATTGGAGAATCTTGCTGCAGCTGTTACGGTGAAGTTGCTTCTTTCTAGACCTGGTAACAAAACCCAGAGCTGCCTTTAAGTTTAAGATAGACTAAGGCCTGTCACTCAATTTTCTAGGATATCTTGTCAGCGTAGTTGGGGTCTGAGGCTTTAGCTATGGGATACAGTACTTTTACAAAGAATCAATGTACTATTGAATACAATACCTTTATAAAGAATCAATGTACTACTTTCTACAGTGTTATCGTAAAGAATCAATTTTTATTCAAGCTTATATATATTTTTATATACATATTTTTGTGGTTACATTAACAACAAGGAATGCATGTGATGAATACATTGTATATACACAACCTCTTATTATCGTTGAGCGTACAAGGCTTTTAGTAGTATTGTTGTCAGTACTGTGAACAAAAATCCAGGACTTGGCACCCACCGAAATCTTTTTTTATTCATAGGAATTGTCTTTTGTTTGGAGGGCTATAAATAATTTAAGAACTCTTTAAAATAGACTAGCAGTCAAACTTACGGATACTAAAAAGAAAACTTTATTTGGAACATTTCATGAACAGTTAAACTTCTCCATTTTTCTTTTCTTTCTAAACTCTTGTGCTTTGAGATGCAGGATAAGCTTCAATGGTGCTGCTTCTGTTTTCTCGTTACGAAAACTAAGGGCTTAAAAAGGCAAAGGGAGACAATACGATATTAAGTTTCTTCGTTAGAATAAAATACAGAGTTAATCCCCCTGCCAAAGTATGCTGTAAGATTGAGAGTCTTTTACAGTTGAGGGTTTGAATAAATGTGAATGTTGGACATTTTATTTTTCAATTGGACTGGTCTCACGCTTACCCCACCTCACCCAAATAAAAAAAGTCAGATGTGAATTAAATGTTCGGTGACCAGAGACCTACACGCAAAGATTAAAATTTACAGAACAAACCTTTAAAAAGGAGGACAAAAACAAACAAAAACAAACAAAATAAACTTAAACAAACTTAACAAACTAGACTTTACATGTCCGAAAGTAAAGGTCATCTAATCACTATATAAACATAAAAAAAACAAAAAAAAACACACCATTTTTCAGACAAAAGTAGTTTTTCACAGTTCATCATTCGCGCATACACAGATTACGTGCGTATACCTAGATTACGTGCGTATACACAGATTACGTGCGTATACCTAGATTACGTGCGTATACCTAGATTACGAGCGTATACCTAGATTACGTGCGTATACACAGATTACGTGCGTATACCTAGATTACGTGCGTATACCTAGATTACGTGCGTATACACAGATTACGTGCGTATACCTAGATTACGTGCGTATACACAGATTACGTGCGTATACCTAGATTGCGTGCGTATACACAGATTACGTGCGTATACACAGATTACGTGTGTATGACTAGATTACGTGCGTATACACAGGCTACGTGCATATACCTGGATTACGTGCGTATACCTAGATTACGTGCGTATACACAGATTACGTGCATATACCTAGATTACGTGCGTATACCTAGATTACGTGCGTATACACAGATTACGTGCGTATACCTAGATTACGTGCGTATACATAGATTATGCGCGGCACTTCTTGCACAACATTTTCTTGGGATTCTAGGCGCTCCTACATTTCATTTTCTGACTGCGTTGTTCGTGGATCAGCGAAAACACGTTCAATGGTATCAAACATCATTGGCACTTAAGGTCTTCAGGTCTGAAGTAGACAACAGAGTAAAACTCAACATCTTCACAATTTAGCCCAATGTCTGTCGGACAGAGGACACGACACAAAAATGACCCACAAAATTGAGGACGTGTCCTTCTCTTGACAGACGCCAGGTAAATGTACCCTCTGGCACATTGTAATAGAGTTAGTACAGCTGAAAGGTCTTGAGTAGGCCATGCACCACATCAGACACGTATGATACGACTTAGTATTTTGGTTAGACAGTCAGACACGTATGATACAACTAAGTACTTTGGTTAGACAGTCAGACACGTATGATACAACTAAGTACTTTGGTTAGACAGTCAGACACGTATGATACAACTAAGTACTTTGGTTAGACAGTCAGACACGTATGATACAACTAAGTACTTTGGTTAGACAGTCAGACACGTATGATACAACTAAGTACTTTGGTTAGACAGTCAGACACGTATGATACAAATTACTTTGTTTAGACAGTCAGACACGTATGATACAAATTACTTTGGTTAGACAGTCAGACACGTATGATACAAATTACTTTGGTTAGACAGTCAAGATTGTGTGGCATGTACAATACCCCTCCCCTGCTAGTAGACTTTGGTCAGAAACTTTGTACTCACGCAGATAAGTTTAGCGTCCTCATCCCGAGGTTTAAAAGTTCCAAATCTCTTGCTGACATCTAAAGTATTGGAGGCACTTCTTGCTTGTAAGATAAAGCCTTCGAAATAGGACTGATCAGCTTGAATTAGAACTGGAAACAAATAAAATTTAGCGTTTTAGTTTGATACTAGATCCAGAAAGAAAGTAAAGTCCAGGCCTTGCCCCAATTAATGTTAGGTACCCATTAGAGCTGGTTGCACTCAGGGTAGCCCGAAATATCGCAAAATTAAAATCCCACCGACTACCGTTTCGGAAATCAAGCGGTTTACCCCTCAGCTAGCACGTCTCACTAGGGGGTGGTATACAAAATGTTGATACACGAATCTTGTTGTAATGACTAAGTTTGACTAATAAGATGTACACTTCACAACGGTTACTAAGACTTCACTTAAGGTATGGCCAGAAAACTTTTCAATCTTGACATGAAAATGATTTGATTGGCACTTCAAAGAAAAGGTCAATATTTGAATATTGCGCAGCTATGTATTTACATGTGGGAAGAGACTTTGAATGTCGCCTAAGAAATAAAGTAAAGAAATACTTATTTTAAATAAAATACTAAGAAGATTTTAACCTAGCAAGATTTTAGCCTAGCAAGATTTTAGCTTAGCAAGATTTTAGCCTAGCAAGATTTTAGCCTAGCAAGATTTTGGCCTAGCAAGATTTTAGCCTAGTGTGAAGAAACAAGTCCTTTTACGTTTAAAGTGTCTTTTAATTGTCGAACATCTTAACAAAACATCTCTCCACGGCAACATTATGTACAGATCTCCTACTTCACTCGCTGACTTCTCTCTCTCTCTCTCGTTTACACACTCCTCACTTCCCCCAAGTCCCCTAACTCTCGATACCCAACACTTGACCGTGTGTCACGGTTGACCACACAGTAACCGTGTCACAACAGTCCTCCCAGGGCAAAGAAAAATTTTGATCGTATCAAAATTTTATGAACCCACAGTTTGGGTGTACATCAATAATGTTTTACATCGACAAGAAAAAAACAATGACATGTAATACAATGGCATCTTCTATTATGAGAGAACTGATCATGTCTATGACGTCAAATAAATCTTCAATATGTTATTGCAATGACATTTCCAATTGAATGCCAACATTGTCAGGTGAAAAATGCACAATTAGTTAATACTTTATGTTACATCAAAATATCCTCCAAATTAAGGGAATTGTTTACTATGTGTTTCTTTCATACCAGTTCCTAAATGGACATCTATCATCTATGACTACAATCAATGCAACAAACATAAAAAAAACTCAATTGTAGTACAAATTTACCATCACTGAATGAAAATAAAAAATTCTGGAGCATAATGTTAATTCAATCTTGACAAGACACACTTTAAAGTTATCTTACAAGGTATTTGTTAATTTTCTCATTATCTGATTAATGAATGAACATAAGTCCAGCGGTCCCTAGACACATCTTGTCAACACGTCAGCTATCACGTTGATTTGTCCCGGTATAGCTTGAACTGTAAAGCTGAAGTCTTGAAGTTTTAAAGCCCATCTAGTGATCCTCTGGTTGGCTAGCTTATTTGTATTGATATAAGCTAGTGGGGCGTGATCTGTTAACAAGATGAATGATTTCCCAAGCAAGTAACGGGATAGTTTCGTTATGCAGAACACAATAGCTAGAGCTTCACGCTCTATCGTGGAATATTTCTGTTCTGCTGCGTTCAGCTTTCTGCTAATGTAGTAAACTGGTCTTAGCGTTGCATCACACTTCTGCATTAAAGTGCCTCCCACTGCTGTGGAGGATGCATCTGTTGCCAAGTAGAAGGGGTTTCTGATGTCTGGAAGCTGAAGTACTATGTCGTCTGAGAAGACATTTTTAATGCTTTGCAGGCATTCCTGTAGTCTGGAGTTCCATGTGATCTTGTTTGGCATGCCTTTTTTTGTCAGTTCAATTAGAGGTTGTGTAATACTTGTGAAATTTGCCAGAAACCGTCTATAGTAATTACATAAACCTAAGATGCTTCGGACTTGTCCTTTTGTTGTAGGTATTGTTAAGTTGAGTATCTTGCTTATATTGTCTTGTAATGGTCTGATCGTATTTTGTTGTATTCTGTGCCCTAGAAATTCAATGTCTGTTCTGGCGATTTTAACCTTGCTAGGTTTTATTGTAAGCCCGTTGTCTTGTAGTATCTGGAATATTTGTTGCAGACCAGCAACGTGTTCTTCTAATGTGTTGTGGAAGACACATATGTCATCTAGGTAGAAAATGACATCTGGTCTTTTCCCTATAAGTTTTGCCATCATTCTGTTGAAGGTCGCAGGTGCGTTACTAAGCCCGAAACTCATGTAATTCCATTGGTAACAACCAAATGGAGTAGTGAATGCTGTAAGTGGCTTAGCATCTTCGTCTAGTGGAATTTGCCAATAACCTCTGGCTAAGTCAAGAGTAGTGAAATATTTTGCATCTCTAAGTTTAGGTATAATGTTCTCTATGTTAGGCATTGGGTATGTATCTTTCACTGTGATGGCGTTTAGTTTCCGGTAGTCTACACATAGCCGCATCTTTCCGGTTGTTTCCTTTTGTTTCACTAGGACTGCTGGAGCTGAGTATGGGGATGTGGAAGCATCAATTATTCCCATTTTTAGCAGCGTTTCAATTTCCTTTTTCAGAATCTCTTCATGGTGTAAGGAAACTGGATATGGTTTGGATTTTGTGGGCTTCGTATCAGTCAGATGGATAGTGTGTTTTATGGCAGTTGTTCTACCCGGTTTGTCTGTGAATATTGGCGCCCATTGAGCTAGCAGTTTATCAATATCTTGCTTAACTGGATACTGGAGGTGTGCTGTGTCTATATCTTTCACAGTTTCACAGCTTTCAATAACTGGACATGGTAATTCATCTGGCTTCTCTATTGCTTCTATCTTCATGACTCTCTGACTGTCTTGCGTGTCTTGCTTAGCGTTCGCTGAAAGGGTAAATGGTCTGGGCATGTACAGCTTCAGAATATTGATGTGAAATACTTTGTCACGACCTTTGATGTTTATACTGTAGTCGACCTTCGAAATCACCTTTGTGACTTGGAATGGGCCCTGCCATTTTATAAATAGCTGGTGATTTTTGTCAGGCAGCAGAACCATGACATTATCACCAACTTGTAGTGTTCTCAACTTTCGACCCTGATTTAGCTTTCTCAATAGTTCTGGTTTCTCTCTGTTTGTTTGTTTTTGGACAGTTTCGCATGCTTTGATTATATTTTGTCTTGTTTTGATGACAAGATCGTATCCTGTGAGTACGTCATTTTCTATGTTCCTATTTACTAGAAAGTCTCTGTATAGTGACATGGGTCCCCTAACAGGTGAGCCATAGAGCATCTCGAATGGTGAGAAGCCCGTTGTTGTGTGTGTTACTTCTCTGTAGGCGAACAGTATGGGGTTGATCAGCTTGTCCCAATCTGTTGGGTTGTCCTGTGCTACTTTGTTCAGCATTGTTTTCAGCGTTGAATTTAGGCTTTCGCACATCCCATTTGCTTGGGGGTGAAAACGGGCAGCAAATTGTTGTTTAATATCCACTTTTGACAGGTCTACCCATCGATCGAAGTATATCGACATGTTGGTGACGAATATTTGTGGATCGTCGTTCGCCAGAGGTGTCGACTCTTTCAATCTCCTTCTGTATTCGTAACTTGTGGAGCCAAACTGTCTCAGCAACGCCTCCTTCACGGCCACGTACTCTTTTCTTTCATCTCTCATTTGAAGACAGATGTTGATGGCTCTACCTTTTAAGCGCCCCATGAGGCTTCTTGCCCATTCTGTCTGTGGGAGGTTGCATGATGTTGCTATATCCTCAAATCTCAGTAGATATGAGTCAATGCACTCATTCTGGCCCTCGTCAAATGGAGACATTCTGTCTAATTGTTTGTATTTGTCAAAGTGTTCCTCCTTTTCATTTTGCTGTTCTTTGTCTTTCTTTTCTTTAAGTTTTAGTTCTAGTTGTAAGATTTCCTTCCTTCTACTATCTTCTTCTTTCTTTTTGGCTTCTTCCCTATTAAATCTCCTTTCTTCCCTTTCTTCATCCTGTGTTATTTTTAGTGTAATGAACTTTTCAAGTTCTTCGCCTTGCAGGCCATTTTCCTTGCCCGCATCTCTATATATTTTGTACATCGACATTTCCACGTACTTGTGCCTCGTCGTATCTCGTCGTGGTCGCCAGTTGTGAAGAAACAAGTCCTTTTACGTTTAAAGTGTCTTTTAATTGTCGAACATCTTAACAAAACATATCTCCACGGCAACATTATGTACAGATCTCCTACTTCACTCGCTGACTTCTCTCTCTCTCTCTCGTTTACACACTCCTCACTTCCCCCAAGTCCCCTAACTCTCGATACCCAACACTTGACCGTGTGTCACGGTTGACCACACAGTAACCGTGTCACAACACCTAGCAAGATTTTAGTTTAGCAAGATTTTGGCCTAGCAAGATTTTGCTTAGCAAGATTTTAGCCTAGCAAGATTTAAGCCTAGCAAGAGTTTAGCTCAGCAAGATTTTAGCTCAGCAAGATTTTATCTTAGCAAGATTTTAGCCTAGCAAGAGTTTAGCTCAGCTACAGTTTAGCTTAGCAAGATTTTTAGCTTAGCAAGAGTTTAGCTTGGAGCATTATAATTGTACTGATCGTGAAACTACTTAACACTTTACCTTCAACAGCCTGTCCAGAACTGACACTCGTCCTGCTCACGTGGATGCTATAATTTACAGGTTGACTCAAGTTCGGCTCCCAAAGTCCAGAGCTTGTGTTACCTTTTATTTGATAATGCTTCGGTTTTAAGGTGTTACAAATCTCTGCATTGTCTGGGGCTCCGTTAGGATAACCTTGGACAGTTACCACAAGCAGGAGAATGAACAGAACAGCAAAATTTGATGGCGTCATCACTTTTTTTGGAAAAATGAAATGGAGTCATTATTGCAATTAATTTGATTTAATGATCAAGTGCCTGCTAAATAGCAGGTGAATAGTTCTTCGCATCAAACTGTTTCTCTTTGACACAAGATCTTAGTTCTTACATCAGTTTCTCTCTACCAACAAGGCCTTTGGAAATATAGATCATGTGAAAGTAATAGGTCTAATTGATGTTTTTTTCAAAAGGCTTAGGATAATAATGAGCAATAAATGTGTAATGTACTAGGTTAGAGAGTAGGTTAGTTTTGTTACACAAATAGATTGTGTATAGTTTTAGCGACGGTCAAAGTAGTGCCGCAGTAAGACAGACTAATGACGTAGTAGACTTAGGCGAACAAGGAACCAACATGGCGTTATGTTAGAAGTAGGCTGGGTTTTAAATAGTAGTTAGAAATAGCGACGTTTTAGGACGACTGGACGGATTTCCCAGTGGTTAATAAAGTCTCATTTTATAGAACTGTTATCAAGTATATTTTATTAATAATGTTCTGTTGCTAATGTTAAGCAATAAATGATACATAGTCGAAGTCAGATTAGATTAGCCCATAACATTATTTTGGCGACCCGAGACGAGACCGAAGAACGCCACGCCATTATTTTGACGACCCAGAACATTGCCTGAAGTGAGCCAGAATTTTTTTTAGCAGTTGAACTAGAGTTCGTGGGACTTGAGAAGTCGACAGTTTTACTTCGCTGTCAAGTAAGTCATTCGTCTTGAAGTACAGTATTTTGAACGGAACTCGTTATTAACTTTGAAAGGTCATCGAAGTTGACCGTTAGAATCACTTTGTCAGAAAGTGATGTATAGAAGTATTAGAAGACCTCATTCTTCTAAAATACTAGTCTAGATCTAAACACGAGTGATGGTATACCCTACTAACACTCTGCTTGATTGTCCATTCAACCTGTGAGGTTGATTATTTTATTAATTGGAGAGAGAGTTGAAAGAAATAGGCAGGGAAGCACAATTAATTAAAGAAGAGGCAGATAGAAAATTACAGTATGATTTAGACACATTGAGGTTAGATGCTGAATTGAAGAAACAAAACACAAATACTAATAAGACTAGTAATGGCAATAACACAAGCGATAGGCCTACTGTTCAGAGTGAAAACACAAACAATAGTAATAGTACAAGTAATGATAATAGCATGAATGAAAATAGGGATAATCAAAGTACTAATCATTGGCTGAGAAAGAAACTGCAGCCCTCTCAAGAAGATAAAGACAGTATCTCAGACTATTTAAAGTGTTTTGAGATCCAAATGAGCAGCAGCTGTAACATAAGTGAACATGGTCTCAAATCTTTTACTTGATTTTGTTCAAGGTCAAGCATGAACTATTTGTCAGAACCATGATCATACCATTCAGAATAGTTATGATATATTAAAGAAAGAGCTTCATAATGCCTATGGTCATAATGCCAGTACATTTAGAAAAAAATATTTTGAAACTTTTCCTAGTAGTCCGATAGATCCTCAAACAACAGTAAATCTTGAAAAAGATTATTTCAGTAAATGGATGTGATTTGAGCAAATAGATCAAAGCTATGAGGGACTTACAAACTTTATTCTGATAGATAACTTTACAAACAAATGTGAATCTCAGTTGCAGTCATTCATAAAAGAGAGAAAACCAAAAACTTTAGAGGATATAGTTATAATTATGGGAACCTACAGAAGTGCTTATCCTAATAATTCATTTTCAAATAAAGACAAGAAACACATTGATTTTGTAGGATACAGTAAAGAAACTAAGAATAAAGAGAGACATGAGAGCAGAAATGATAGAAATAGAGACAATACAAACTATAGAGAGATCATCTGTTTTAATTGCCAAGGTAGAGGACATATTGCTGCACATTGTAAACAAGTGAATTACAGTAGATCAGATAATAGGGACAGTTACAGGAAACAGAGTAGGACAGTTGAGTTGAAAGAGAACAGAAACAGAAATAACAAAAGTAGAGTGTATTTCACCACTGATAGGGACAGTAGAGAAAGTAGTGAACGTGAAGAAGTAGAAGAGATGAACTATTGTATGGGTGTAGAAGAAATACATTTTGTTGAAGATGAAACTAACTATATATATATAGATAGCTAGATAAATAGATTGATAGATAGATAGGATGTAGGGCCTATAATGTCATTTATTACATAAAGCAGACACTTACCTTGAGAATTGTGCGGGCTCTTATTTATAGTATTATTTCTTATTTTTCATCCAATCCTCACAAACCAAAAGAAGGAGTATGCAGGAAAACGGACGCAAATAAACCTAACTGTTCCTCTAACTGGTCATCTAACTGTTCCTCTAAGTTACTCTAACTGGTAATCTAACTGTTCCTCTAACCTGTCAAATAGGGCTTACTACTTCAGATACTTATATATTTACATGAGAAATTACATACAACAGTCTAAAGACCAACTACAATCACAATGATTCTCAAGATAGTTAATGACTCACCTGCTGTGTTGATTGATTTCACAGGTGAAGGGGAATTTTGATTGACAAGTGACATTACGTCACATAGAGTCATGCACTGGCTCGCTTGTAACTTTAAAACTTTTAAAAAAAATTAAGTGAAAAAAAAATTAAGTGAAAAAAAAATTAAGTGAAAAAAAAAATGATTAGATGTGTTGTGTGTGTGTGTGTTTGTTGGAAGGGGATACAATTGGAGCTTATTAAAAACAATCTACCGCTGTGGATGTCGCTTGTGACCGATCCCTGTAAATTAGGTCAAGCGTCAAACCTCGTGGATACTCAAAGTAAAAGTAATACACAATTAGGTCGAGCGTCAAACCTTGTGGAGACTCAAAGTGAAAGTGAAAGTAATACACAATTAGATCGAGCGTCAAACATTGTGGAGACTCAAAGTGAAAGTAATACACAATTAGGTCGAGCGTCAAACCTTGTGGAGACTCAAAGTGAAAGTAATATACAATTAGATCAAGCGTCAATTCTCGTGGAGACTAAGTCAAAGTAATACACAATTAGGTCAAGCGTCAAACCTGGTAAAGCTAACGTGAGACTGTCTCATTTTCGTTTTAAAACGATTTTTCAGAAGCTGCATCGTCGTGTTTTATGCACTCTGGACTGTTGTTCGGTGGTCTCGGGTTCAAACCCTTTCCTGTTTCACCTGTCCCGTCGTTCAGCTGGAGGTTTGGGCTAGATTCGAAATTCTCTTTCTGAAGGAACCTCCGAAAGAAGTAAAACCAATCAACAAACAAGTCTTAGTTCTTGTGAGTAGCATTGAGCTACATAGTCACCCACCTATCACAATGTCAACAATTTGTTTTCTGTCGCATTTCAAAAAGTTCACGTCAGACGTCGTTGTACATAATCCACAAAGCTAAGGGCCGTTTATGTGTGTGTGTGTATGTGTTCAAGCTAGAACTAAGAACTAGAACAATAAAAAATATACTTTCAAAAGAGCTTATAAAAGGAAAAGAACTGCACATTCACATCCATAATTCTAATATTGAAAGATTTATTTCCCATTTTCTATATCAATTAATTACCAATAATTACCAATAATTAGTTCATTAATTGGTTATTTTGTTTTATTAATGCATGTTTTGTTTGGGACAATAAATAATTATGACAAGTTTCAACTTGATCTGAGAATTACGTGAACAAAATGTGCACCAGACAGACAGACAGACAGTGTTATAGTATCTATTATGATGCAATACCAACACTGCTATTTCAGTTACACTGCCATTTTATTAACATGACAAACAAGTGAAAAACTAACAGGAAACTTTAATACACACTAATAACATACTAGAGAAAAACATGTGTACACATGAACATACTGAACAGTAGAACAAGGTAGACTACAAGTAAACAAACAACACACACACACACACAACATACATAAACATAAATACATATATAAATGTAACAGACAGAACGACAGAGTGACTTGATAAAAGCTTTGTACAAATTTAGGGCGGAAGAAAGCTCGCCCTCGGGTTCGTAAGATTTCTCTTAAGTGTCCATTCCTATCGTGTGTGTAGGTAGTGGTCACACCAAAAATTGTGATCATTACATTTATTCTTATTATACTAAATATCGTGCTCTAGTCAGCTGTGCAACAGGCAAGAGAGATGTGGTGCTCTAATGAAGATTAAAGTTTAATTAATTGTGTGGATGGGTTTGTGTTTAAGAGAGAGAAAGAGAGAGAGAGGGAAGTGTGCTATCAGTATGCACTTTTTGGATATAGACACACACACACACACACACAAAGAGAAAGAAAGGAAGAAAGAAAGAAGGAGAGAGAGAGAGAAAGAGAGAGAGCACTATGGCCTGTGTAAGGCCAACTTGAAAAACAAGGGAAGTAAGTTTAAAAACAAAACTTGAAAGACTTAACTTGAGACAGATTTATTATATACTGCTTTGAAGTTCTTTGCAATCCAATACTACAAGCAAGATAGTAAACAAATGTTTGTTTACACATTGATATGAATAGTTAAAAGATAAAATACACTTAAAAATTCCTTCAATGAAAACTTCAGTTATAAATGAAATGTTTGTTTTATAATAACGACATGTTGATGATATAATTATATACAGGTCAGTGACAGTCTGTGTGTTCATTTATTTGACAAGGAGCAATGTACACCTTTTTCATTTTATATTGACAGCACATTTGAAATGTTTATTTTATATTGACAGCACATTTGAAATGTTTATTTTATATTGACAGCACATTTGAAATGTTTATTTTATATTGACAGCACATTTGAAATGTTTATTTTATATTGAAAGCACATTTGAAATGTTTAGTTTGATAAGAAATTAAAAACAAAAATCTACTCACTCAAGATAAATAATGCGTTAATATAAACTAATAATTACACTTAATTAAATCAAATTGATATTTTCGTGAGTAAGTACCAAAATAAAGGTGTTGGGGGGGGGGCACTTATGTGTTGACTAGTGTTGAGTGGTACATAATTGTACAAATCCATGGCCAGCGAGTCAAAGACTTCAGACCCTGAGGGTGTTGTAACAGACGACTGAGACTCGGTTTGAAAAGTGAAGAAAACTAAAGGACTAAAGACAAAATAAGTCTTGAAAAAATTTTTTTATACGAAAAACAGTTTCATGCAAATATATTTATACGAAAAACAGTTTCATGCAAATATATTTATACGAAAAACAGTTTCATGCAAATATATTTATACGAAAAACAGTTTCATGCAAATATATTTATACGAAAAACAGTTTCATGCAAATATATTTATACGAAAAACAGTTTCATGCAAATATATTTATACGAAAAACAGTTCATGCAAATATATTTATACGAAAAACAGTTTCATGCTGGCTGGGGAAAGTAAAGGCTCTTGGTGGCCACATGACACTCTGGTTCACTGTCGGCCATAGAAACAGATGACCTTTAAAATCTGCCTCATAGATGGCAAGTCCATTACTTTTTTAGTTTTATGTTTTAAAATTATTTTTTTAAAGTAAAAATATTAAAATGTGTACACAACCTACGAATGACTGAAGCGACAAAAACAACACCAAATGCCCAGCAGAACAAGAGCACTCAACTTGAATGTAAATGTCCCCTAGGTCTCAAAGTCAATACAGTGCTTGAAGTTAGCTGACTCTAAATCTAGATTTAACAAATAGAGCTACCTGTTTATAAAGTCCAGGAATCGCAATGTGATGTCAACTGGGATAGAAAAAGCCTACGTAATGTAACCCAACTTCTGAATGTCACAGACCTATGATCAACGTGCAAACATTGTTAGTACATTGGAGCTAAAAATATCTCCACGCTCGGGATTGGTCCAACATTTGGTGACACAAGGGGGCTCACCCCGCCTCTCACTGCTCACTTTACTGACTGTGTGTCAAACGAAATAGAAATATCAAAGACACTATTCTAGTTTTTCAATGTTTTTTTTTAAAATTTATTTTATTTATTTTGGCTCTTAAAGAAAGCTTGGCTTCAACTTTCTCTCTCTCTTTTTTTTTTAAAGAAAAAAAATTTCACAAAATGTTATAATTTTATCTTAAATCCACCATTATTTGTCTAACCTCAAACTCTACCCCCTGCCTTAGTCACAGGTTCCCACTTAGTTCGAGAGGTCATGAGTTTAAATCTCACTATATGTAATTCGTCTGATATTTGACATCCCTTTTGTATGACTTTCACTCGTATGACAAACCGAAATAGTTTATCCAGAAATTGGTAAAAACTAAAATTCTTCGACTGATTGACCATAATTTACCATCATCATCTATCCTTTAACTTTAGTCATAGGGTTGCTGTGATCATTCAGATATGGTGACCTCTCCACGCTTTTCAGTCACCAGATGTTTAAGCAGAAAATCGAGAGAGAGAGAGAGAGGGAAAGAGAGGGAGAGAGAGAGAGAGAGAGAGACCGATCAACTATTGTAAGTTGTCTCACCATGCTTCCTCCACTGCTATGTTTACTTCTAGGTATTTAAATTAGTTACCTTCTAATGTTTGGTCATTCAACTGTATGCAAGATCTTATATTATCTCTATCACAAATGAGTACTTTGTTCAGTATATATTTCCATGACAACTCTAGCTGCAGCATCTGGTTCTGAAATAAGATCTTGTACCTGGTCTGCATTTTCACCAATGAGCTCTATATCATTTGCAAACATGAGAGAGGAAAACGTTTTGTTTTAGAAGTACTGAGCTATTCTACTTTTGGTAAAGGTCTTTGATAACATTGATAATGTTCTTATCTCTGTAAAACAGCCTCCATTTAAACCTGCCATTATGCCACACCCGGCCATAAACTTGCTGTATTCCACTGCTTAAGAATTGAGACACCACAGGACGATAAATCTGATCAGTCATCCTAGCAAGATAATGTTAATATGAATTTTCGACAGACTCAAGATTAAAGCCGAACAGGTCCTTGGTGAAGAACAGGCAAGCTTCAGAGCAGGTTCAAATACAAATAGTTAACATCAGACTGTTAAATGAAAAATGGCTTCAACACCGAAGAAACTGTTACACGATTTCATAGACCATAATTACAAGTTTATAGTACACAAAAAAAAACGTATGTGTTTTCAATTGAAGTCTCTAGTAATAAGTGAACATTTTGTATTCCAACACAGGACTGGCTTAGGTAGAGACAACAGGCACATCTACACCGTTATTCTATTTATGTATCTATTTATTTCAACCTGCATATAAGAAGTGCCGTAGCAAAGACAGCAGTGATCAGGGTACTAAATGACTTACTTCACAATTCCGACATAGGCCACATATCAATTCTTTCCATTCTGGACTTGTCGGCAGCCTTTGATACGCTAGACCATGAAATTACGATGGTCAGATTCTCTGCCACTTTTGGTTTAGCAGGAATCGTTCTAAAGTGGCTTGGATCCTACCTGACTGAACGCACCCAAAGTGTCGTTGTTAATGAGACAGAATCAACAAGTTTACTCTTGAAGTACGGAGTACCCCAAGGATCAGTTCTAGGCCCAGTACTGTTCACTATGTATACATATCCACTCAGCGGTGTCATACGGCCAACCGGCATCTTATACCATTTCTTTGCCAATGACTCACACTTATATGATTCCTCAGTACAGTAACAGCGCTTTATAAATAAAATAATAATTATTATTATTCTGAGTCGGTGTCTTTATTTGTTGTTGTGATAATTTAAAATGCATAATTCAAACTTTTTTATGTTTTGTGGCAACTTAATCACGTTTCACTTGTACTGGATAGGCGTCCCCGAGGAGGGGGGGGGAGTCAATCTAGTGAAGTATGAGGTCGTGTGACAGCTCAATCGTGTACTGTTGTTATCATTTTACCAAGGTTGGTTGTTTGGTTGGCTGACCTAATGATAGCCCTTAGGCCATATGGACTGTATGTCCATCACTTCTGGTGTCATCGTTTTTTACAAAGCTTATTTCAACTCACTCCATCTGTCTGTCTGTCTTACTGTCTGTCTGGTACATATTTTGTACACGTTATTTCTCCCACTTCCCACGCTCCGACCAAGTTGAAACGTTGCAAAATTATTCATTGTCCCTAAAAAAAAACACGAATCAATAAAAAAAAAGTTTAACATTTAATTAATTAGATTTAGTGGTAATTTAAATAATTGTGTTATATAGAATAGGCAAATAAGTCTTACATTATTTAGAATATGGCAGTAAATGTGTAGTTCTTTCCCTTATATAATTTAAAAAAAATATTTTTTAAGGCATCTTATCGACCTTCACCTACTCTATTGTTAGCCTTCTTATTTCTTATTTTATTTTATGCACTTAAAGTGAACCTTCCCCCCCCCCCATCCCGACCTGACAATGGTCTGCGACATCTGCGTTAGGACTAAATGTGGAGTTTAGAAGTCTACACAGTCACGTGATATACTTGAACTCATTGCTTTTCATCCTCGAAGTCAGTGCCTAGTTATTTCCAGGTACACACAGAGCAGAGCACTCTCGTCAGCGTACCGCAATATCTTGGTCTACAACTCTACATTGTCTACTCTACACCGATACAACTCTACATTGTCTACTCTACACCGATACAACTCTACATTGTCTACTCTACACCGATACAACTCTACATTGTCTACTCTACACCGATACAACTCTACATTGTCTACTCTACACCGATACAACTCTACATTGTCTACTCTACACCGATACAACTCTACATTGTCTACTCTACACCGATACAACTCTACATTGTCTACTCTACACCGATACAACTCTACATTGTCTACTCTACACCGATACAACTCTACATTGTCTACTCTACACCGATACAACTCTACATTGTCTACTCTACACCGATACAACTCTACATTGTCTACTCTACACCGATACAACTCTACATTGTCTACTCTACACCGATACAACTCTACATTGTCTACTCTACATTCTGCAGGGAATTGATTGGGGCCTTCATTTCGTTGTATTGTCCTTCATTCTTATTTCATCTCAGCCTTGTCCAGTGTGTGTGTGTGTGTCCTATCTACTGGTACCTAGTGGTATCGCTACACTGATTCTAGAGAGAAGCCATCTAGATATATATGATTCTCTTCTTCGCTCAACAATTTGGACGAGAGAAGAAGTAAAGGAAAGATCACTCTTTTATTTCTGCAGATAGAGTTATCCCACGAACTTTACGAGCCTTGCATGTTGCGAAGTAATACAGTATATCATATCGTTTCCTACATAGATCACGCTCAATAGCAAGAATTAACAAATGTTTCAATCTATCTACGAGAATTGTTGAACTAAAGTAATTTTTCATTAGTTTGAGGCGCCAGAAGCTTCTTTCACCAGATTCCAAAATTACGGGATAATGCCGTTTTTTTATCGCGTAGGATTGGCACTTTCCTTATTGAATGACACCCCAAAATGACAATTTTTGTCTATATATTTCAGGAGATTCGTATGAGTTTTCTAAAGATTTTAATAATTTCCGGATATTTCCAGGACTTTATCGTATATTTGCAACTTCAGGAGATTTTCAGGAGCTCATGGTACATTGACAGGAGGCCGCGGGAAATCTGTTATAGGTTATACAATGGTTTAATTTAATAATTTATACACATAGAATTAGCGCGGGTCCTATGAAAGTGCGGAGCCCACTGCGGTCATTCTAATGAAAAGAAAAAGAGATTCAATTACACTCTTGTCCCAAACTGCTGTAAGGTCTCTCAATGTAAACACACTATTTTAACACGCCCATACTCTCTCTCTCTCTCTCTCTCTCTCTCTCTCTCTCTCTCACATACACAAACACACCTGTCAAGGTGTCAATGTGTCTGTTCAACTAAGTGACTAATAGGCTACAAGTGTTTTTAAATTAACAATTTTAGCCAAAATACACATCCTGGGTAAATGAAATGTCCTTATGACCACACAACCCTGACAAGACCACATACAACTATGTGTAGGCCTACGTGATTGAAAAGAATAAACAATAGATTTGATTTGTCCAAAGGAGTACTATCGATCTCCAGTGAAGTACGACATATATAGTAGGTCTTTTAAAGTACACAAGAGTAAAAAGTAAAACTGACCATATTCTACTTTTTTTTTAACTATATTTCTATTCGAATCTATCTATTTATCTGTCTATCTATCTATCTATCTATCTATCTATCTATCTATCTATCTATCTATCTATCTATCTATCTATCTATCTATCTATCTATCTATCAATCTATCTATCTATCTATCTATCTATCTATCTATCTATCTATCTATCTATCTATCTATCTAAAATAAATTTTAAGATATAAAACAAACTACTTTATGATATTATAATATGTTCATTTGAAAGTATTTTATTGATCTTCTCATTCATTGGTGTCTGGCATGTTTTGCAATCAATTCCTTAATAATCGCCAATTACATTTATGAAGGACAGACATCTTCATTATTTTATGTCCAAACAAGTCTTATTGATTATTTTTTAAAGTCTAATCAAGTGAGAGCGAACTATGGCCCAGAGAAAGACTCAATTCGGCCCGCCATAAATCATAATCATAATTTTGTAAATAACAATTACACTCTAAATTCGAATATTGAGGTATTTTTTTTTTTATATTTATTAAGGATACAAAATTGTACGTGTAAAAAACAACAAAACCAAGATTACAAAGAGAATTTGTGTTATCACATAAACTCAGAGGCGGTCCCTTCGGATTCGCCAATGGGCAAGGAATATTGAGGAAACGACATTGTTTTGACTGTCTAAAGTTATCAAGTTATCTCAACAAATCATTTAACGTTGCTTTTTAATTGTTTAAACCAGTGGTTCCCAAACTTTTTTGGCTCGTAGACCCCTTGCAATGTTTTCCGATATTCGGTAGGCCCCCTGCTTTGCTAATATTGCAATTCTCTGATTCATGAACTTTAAATGTATTTTTCACTGATTTCTAACTTAGTAATGTGAGACTGAAAAAAAAAAGCACATTATGTCAATTAACAATCTCACAGAATGTATGAAACAAGTTTGTTCAATAGGCGATGTCCGATTTCCTCTCGATTAAATTTCATTTTAAAATGTGATCTTTAACATCCGAGAAGTCCGATACAGTGTCAAAAAAATAAATAATTTGTCTAACAAAAAAGCTTTTTGACAACCAACAAACTTCAATGTGAAGAAGGAACGGGTAAAAGTTATCGTCATTTTCTGAACACATTTGAGCTTTGATTTGTGTATTAAACCTGTAAAAGTTGCTTCGGTCAACTGTGGTGCTAACGAATTGAAGATGTTCATGCAATCCACCACTCAGATCCTTAGCTTTCGATGGATAACCCACGGTATTACTAACAATCCCGGTACAGTAGGACTCAACCATGAAAGGTTGCTGTCGATATTATATTCCATTGCTTTCTCTTTACAGTAGTACTTCAAACATCAAATATCGATACACGGTTATCCGTTTTCACAATAAGAAGTTTTTTCTTGGATTTATGAGCATATGCAAATGAAAATGCTTCATTAGGGTTGATTCGTCCACTTTTATAAAGAAACAAGTCATTTGCAAATAATTACATAAGAAGCTTTCAATGTCACTATTCATTTCATCAATTGGCCTTTTAACTGTGTTATTGCTTAGTTGAATTCTTTAATAATATTAGATAAAGATTTGTGTACAAAATAGTTTTTAAAACTTCAGCTTCTGGCAAAATCATTCTCTTTTTCTCGCTTATTGGGTGATGTTTTCCAAATTTCACAAGTAAAAGATACTTTAAGACACTTGCAAACCATTATCTTCTCTTTTTGATGTGAAAGCAGAGACTTTGTCCATTTTTAGTCTTTTCTCAACTTTATCATTGATTGTTTAAAAGTATTTCAAATCTTAATACATGTTACCAGGGTGTCATCGTCTCAAAGGATTCTCCAGCTTAAGGTGGTTTTATAGTGTCATTACATAAACTTTGTGACATAAAATACTCAGAGACAATATAAGTTCAACAAGGAAAAAGCCAAATTTAAAACAAAATTGCAATACTGTCTACATTTTATATTTAGATTCGGCCATACTAAATATTAGTTAACTGTAGGCTAAAAGAAGTAATTTACACGAGGTATTAAAATGTATAGTAGTCTACCGTTGGAATAATAGGATTCAAAATTAAAGGATTGACTATGAGAAGTTATAGATTATTGTTAATTTCATTTATGTGAAATCAAAATGAAAATCACAACCTTCTCAAATGAAATCCACTCTCGTGGACCCCCATTTACATCTTATAGACCCCCAATTCTTTTTTTTTCAGTTTCGTAGACCCATTGGAAGCCTTCGTAGACCCCTGGGGGTCTATATAGACCACTTTGGGAATCACTGGTTTAAACAAACTCAATAACCTATTATTGATGAAGAGACTTGTAGACCTTCTGGGAAGAAAAAAAATGATTTTAATCTAGATCTATAATGACTACGTAGCTCTAAATCAATTTAATTCTAGTCTAAGTCTAAAAGATCTAGATTAAGAATATTCTAGATCTAGCAGAAGAAGATTGATTGATGGCTAGGCCTACAAATTATTGATAACTTGAAAATACCATTATGACCACATCGTCGTGTCTCTTACACGTTTAATCTTAGAATTATTAAACGCTCAAGATTAATGACTTCGCGGTAATAGATCTAGTATATATTATCAGGGCCGGATTTAAGTAAGTGGAGGCCCCTGGACATGATTTTTGTGGAGACCCCTTCACTTCTACGAAAGCTTGAATAAAGATCCACTTATGAAGAATAATACTTCTACCTAGAAAAACTTCGCGTATTTTAGAATAAAAGAAATAGAGTACTTGTACATTTAAGCATATTTCCCTTTTTGTAGAGGGAGAGATCTTGCTAGACTCACTGCTGTAAATTTGAAGGTGCATTTACATATTGCGAGCTATATACGAGCGGACAGTTTTTGCAAACCGACCAAAGATTGAAAGCGCTTGTGGTCAAAATGTGAAACATGTTACAGAAAAACAACGTACAAGTTTCTGACCCGTCGAAATTCGGATCTATTTTTATCTCCTTTGTGGAGGCCCCTGCACTCCATTCAGTCCGACCCTGTATATTATTTTATGCCGTTTGCGTCCGATCCGGTTCTTATCCATGTGATCCTACCGTAGTTTATATATGTGCACCCCAAAGTTGTCAAGAGCCTAGCTGTTACCTTACTCATTTATTGGTGTAAATTGTTTTCAAATTATTCATTAACTTTGATCTAAATCTAGATCCGGGTTCTATTTAGTCTTAATTTAGACTGTCGTCAGACATATTAAGAGGATATGCTAAGACTGCGCTTAAAAAAATAGTTCTTTTATTTTAAATACTTACAACTAAAGCGAAGTTTTTCTAGAAAAAAACTCTTTTAAAAACAACATTTGAATGAGCATTTTATTCAATAAGTTAGTTAAAGTTATTTAATAATGAATCATTAATATTTTCCCACCGTGACTTTAAATGTAATTTTTTGTACCAATGCGCAAATCTATGAATAAAGCTTGAGTTGTATTTCCACCCAACAGCTCCTACCGCAGTACGTCCAAATCCTAATGCAAAATGTGAACATCACAAAAAACACAAAAGAGAAAAAGTACTATAAAGAATGTTTTTCAAAACCCATACGTTTTATCAGTCCCTCTAGAAACTTCTTGGGACTCCCTTGTACTTTGAAACTTTTTTCGCCCCCAAACTCACTGTTGTCATACATGTATGTGTTTTTGGTATGTCATTATGACAATTGCATTATTTTGTCTGTAATGTCATAAGACTGTACACTTACCAGACTATTTTGTCTGTAATGTCATAAGACTGTACACTTACCAGACTATTTTGTCTGTAATGTCATAAGACTGTACACTCACCAGACTATTTTGTCTGTAATGTCATAAGACTGTACACTCACCAGACTATTTTGTCTGTAATGTCATAAGACTGTACACTCACCAGACTATTTTGTCTGTAATGTCATAAGACTGTACACTCACCAGACTATTTTGTCTGTAATGTCATAAGACTGTACACTTACCAGACTATTTTGTCTGTAATGTCATAAGACTGTACACTCACCAGACTATTTTGTCTGTAATGTCATAAGACTGTACACTTACCAGACTATTTTGTCTGTAATGTCATAAGACTGTACACTCACCAGACTATTTTGTCTGTAATGTCATAAGACTGTACACTCACCAGACTATTTTGTCTGTAATGTCATAAGACTGTACACTTACCAGACTATTTTGTCTGTAATGTCATAAGACTGTACACTCACCAGACTATTTTGTCTGTAATGTCATAAGACTGTACACTCACCAGACTATTTTGTCTGTAATGTCATAAAACTGTACACTTACCAGACTATAGTGACGTGTAAAGTGGACATAGCCAGCACATTGACTCATTTCAACAGCCGTAATAGACACTTCAGATTTTAAAAAAAGGGTTGAAAGGTTAAATTTAGAGTTGCATTTTCATACACACCGGATACGCCCATTGCTATGTTCCCAGTCTAGAATATATTTTTGTTTTAGTTTGGCCGGAACAGTTCCTCCTTTAATTCCTTTCTTTTGTTCACTTCTAACAAAACGGCCCTCAGCTCCCCTCTAACAAACTTTTCTAACTCGCTGTTCTCTCTTTCTTTATATCCTTCGATCTCTCTCCCACTCTCTCCCACTCTCTCCCACTCTCTCCCACTCTTCCTCTTCTCTCTCTTTCCCTCTCCTTTTTTTCTCTCCTCCCTCCATGGTGTCAATTCTGTAGTTTAGTTTCTGATATGTTGTTGGCAATGTAATCTCTTCAGCGCTGAATAAAACAAAAATTGAAGGAAAAAAATATATGTATTAATCAATAAGTGACACTATTAGTAATCAACATGTTCATCCTGTAACATTCTTTAATATTTGCAAATGTTACGAACTTTGCGCTGGAACAGTACATGTATGACTAATGTCTATGTCAGTGATTATGCCTATGTGGAAGCATGACTAAATTTCTCTTTGAAAAAAAAAAAGGTTCTAAATTCTAGATCTAGGTCTACAGGAAATCTAGCTCTAGATCTAGAGAAGAGGTGGGCTTAGCAGTGCGCGGGGCCCTGAGCCGTAAGGGTAGGCCACATATATCGTATCATGTCAAGCTAATGGGATCGTCCGCCTCTAACGCAGTCGGTCTTATTTTTGTTACAAAACATACTAGCTTAGGTAAGTACTGTAGAACTGGGTTAGACAAAGTGAAGTGTTCTCCACCTTCTGTATCTGATACGTTCACAAAACGTATGTAAAAGACATCTGTTCTTTGTGGCTAACATCAAGCGTGCAGTCAAGAATGACGGGAAAATATGCCATCAGGTCTATAAGCTCACTTTGAATACTATATCCGAGGTACTGGTCGTGAGCCTTAATTAGTTGAAGATATTTTTGCATGGATGGGTCGATTTTACCAAGAATCTCGACCAAGCCTAAAAACTGGCCGTTGTTCAGCACATAAAGTTTCTTTGTTCTCCCACGAAATGCGCTTTTTTTTTGGTCAAGATACTGACCAATCGCTAGAATTCTTGCTAAGATTGCGCGTTAACGGTTTTTCTTTTCTAATTTGTTCTAGCATCAAGTTATCCACTGCGCTACCATTGGTCATTCTCAGAGCTTAATCCAACCAAGCTGACACATACTTATAAGTATGGATGGCTGCCTGGCCGTGCGGTATGCTCGCTTGACTGTTGTTCAGTCATCTCAATGGTCCTGGGTTTAGACCCTGCCCACTGCCATCTCCGTCGTCCTGCGGGTGATTTGGACTAAGAAGTAAATTATCTTGATCTCTGAAAGAACATCTGAAGCATTTAAAACATTTTACAAACATTTTGACGTGATTTACAGAGACCTCGTGCTACTGAATTTTATTATCAAGATGCTTCCAGTCGCAGCAGCTTTCGTTTGGCTAATTGGCCTCCAGAAGCTACCGAGCCAAACAACTTTCTAGGAAAAGAAAATACTGACTTTAGTCTTTTGTATAAGAACAAAGTGTACGATAGGAGCTACAGTGGTCCATTGACTTTCGCAGATCCGACTTCCTAATGAAAAAAATACATCCTCGGCCACCCGATGTATTAGACTATTGGAGAAAAATGAATACGTCATCGTCAAACTGTAGGGATGCTGATTGGCCAAAATAACTCTACAAGCTAGGCCACAGTACAAAACAAGGAATCCTTCTCACACACCCTCTTCTCTTTTTTCTATGACGGACTAACAGTAACAGTCTATATTTTGTGTACGAACCTGTTCTTATTATATTATAAACTATTGCTTCCGTTGCGTGTTATTTATTTATTTTTGTTGTTATTGTTTTTTATGCCAAGGTGAACTGTTAAACAGTGATAGCCGCTTTGAATGTACAGGCCATAAGATGCTATCCTTATCGAAACAGAAAAGTATTTCGAAACCAAAAATATCATACTAAGAGCTTGCATGTTATCGTATAGATGACAGAAAATATTGAGCAACATGTCCTAGTTTATGAGAACACGGGGCCCCACTCAGGCGCGGGGTCTGGGGCAATTTCCCCACTTGCCACCCCCAATAGCCGCCTACTGATCTACAGAAAGGACATGCCACTCTACTCACGCACATGCATTGTACTTTCGAAAAAAAGATATATCTTTTTCATGTTGAGTTTGTTTGTGTTATTATATAAACTCGACCGAGTTGAAAAGGAAGCGATAATGAGCATACAATAGGACGTATGGCAAATAACACAAAAATGAATTAGGGAAAAAGAGAGTTTTCTTAAGAAACACGGAGGTCTTTTTTTTTTTTTTTTGCTTTTTGGGGGAAATGCCAAAAATAAAATACAAAGGTTTATATGGTTCAAAAGAAAGTGTGCATTTTTGTCTCAAATCGCGAGGTTCATGCATCGAATCTGTCAAACCACAGACCTATATATATTATATCTAGACTGGAAAAAAAAAATCGGAAACTTCTTATCCACGATTGATCAACACACAGACCTATATATATAGGCTGTTATGTATTAATCACAGAACTATATTCGAACAATTTCATTAAATGAAACCATTTCCTGTTAGTTTCCTTTAAGATAATGTTACCTGGATCTTTTTAGATTATGTATCTAAAAATTGCAAAATAATAATTATGAGACGAGAGTGCTCTTTTTTCCATTTTTAATTACTAGATCTAGATCCATATGTTTCATAGGTTAGGGTTGAAAAAAAAAAGACTTTACTTCTTATAACTACTTTACAAAACAACGCCTTGTTTCAACGTTTAAAAAATTTTCACATTTTTTGCAGTGTTAAAAGATCTCCATGTCCAGTCTAGATATAATATTTATAGGTCTGTGGTCAAAACCTTTTCCTAGCATGCACCTAAGATCTTTAAAAAGCGTAGTACAACATTTCTTACTACATAAAGGAATCAGTCACTGGTATCTTACGAACATATATACAATTATGTTTTGAATTTTTTAAAAGTCTTTTAACGGCCTCCGAAATGGGAATAACTGCTATTAGTTTTGTGTAGTCTATCTGTCAACCCGTTCCATTTAGATCTATAAAACTAGAAAAGATATTGAAAATCCGATAGCATGATATTTTAGATCTTGCTAAGTTCTGGTGCAACGGCGACTTTGTTATTTCTCAAAATCGAAACATTGAGTAGAAACAAACAGAGAGTACATCCCACTTATTCTCTTTGTAAAAACTCTGTGTCTTGTGTTGTTTTTATTGTAATACCCAAACATGTGACCATGTGACGTCACTTTCAAGTTGAGCAGACGATAGTTTCAACTTAGCAACTACTCAACAAGTCACATGGTTTATGTTGAAGATTATTTCATAAGTGCTACTTATAGGTCCGTCAGATATTGTCATCTAATAAGTTAGATTTTAAGCTTTACTTTCAACTACGTTTTTGTACAAACAATGTCCAGAAACTCAGAATTGAATCATTTATTTTCACAGCTTTTTAATTTCCCAACGAGCTGAAATTTCGTACATAAATTTATGTTGAGTGACAATAAATTTCATCGACATTTCAGAAAGGTCACTCCATTATTGAGTGAATACAGTAAATCACTGGTTTTACTGGAAGTGGATAGAAGTCAAAACAAGAAAATGGAAACAACAGGCATTGCGCCATTAAAAGATGAACATAACATAATACATAATGATAATGAAACTAAAGCAAACATCCTAAACAAATACTTTGCATCAGCATTCTCAACCCCAGGAGACAAAGACATATTACAGAATTTGAACCAAGTAGACAACATAGAAGATATAGTAGTACAAGAAAATGGAATTAAAAAACTATTAGCCAACACCAAACCAAATAAAGCGTCTGGACCTGATGGTATTCCAGCTAGATTACTCAAAGAACTAAGCAATGAGCTAGCTCCAGTGTTCAAAATACGCTTTCAGGCTTCACTTAACCATGGCAGAGTACCAAAGGGCTGGAAAGAAGCTAATGTCACCCTCCTATTTAAAAAAGGAGAAAAATCTGACCCAGGAAACTACAGACCAGTATCACTTACCAGCATCACATGTAAAATCCATCCTAGAACACATAATATGTAGCAACACATAAACCACTTAGACAAACAAAATGTCCTCACACCATACCAACATGGCTTTAGGAAATATAGATCATGTGAAACACAACTAATAGGACTGATTGATGATTTTTCTAAAGGTTTAGATAATAGTGAACAAAAAGATGCTATCTTACTAGATTTTTCTAAGGCTTTTGACAAGGTTCACCACCATAGTTTGCTTAAAAAATTAAAATATTTTGGCATTAATGGTCCACTGCATCAGTGGATTAAAGATTTTCTGATAGGGAGAGAACAAACTGTAATAATAAATCGCTCTAAATCAACAACGATAACAGTAAACTCAGGTGTACCTCAAGGAACAGTCTTGGGTCCACTACTATTTTTAATTTACATAAATGATTTATCAAATTGCATTACTTCAGGAACAAAAGTCAGATTATTTGCAGACGATTGCATAATATATAGAACAATAAAAACAACACAAGACACAGAGTTTTTACAAAGAGAATTAGATGAATTACAGAAATGGGAATTAAATTGGAGCATGTCTTTCCACCCAGAAAAATGTCAGTTGTTAAGAGTAACAAAAAAACTAAAACAAATTAATTCCACTTATCTTATTCATGACAAACCAGTAACACAGACTAAAAACGCAAAATACCTAGGTGTTATAATATATGAAAAACTGTCATGGAATCCACATATTGATGAAACTATAAAAAAATCAAACAAAGCATTAGGATTTATTAAAAGAAATTTCTATAAATCAAATAAGAACATAAAACTAAAATGTTATTTAACCTTGGTTAGGCCAATAATAGAATATGCATCCTCCATTTGGGACCCCTCAACTCAAGAAAACATTAAGAAACTGGAACAGACACAAAATAGAGCAGTGAGATTCATAACAAATGAATATTCACATTTAACTCCTGTTAAACCTAAATCTACTAAAATTAATACAACAGCCTCACTAAACAAACCTCCTAAAGAAGTAATACCAAAATACCTTAAAACCTTAGTAATAAATTTTCAAAGTATTAGGAACAAAACAGCAGACTTAGAAATTTTATTAGAATGTGAGAAACCAGACATAATTGCAGGAACAGAAACTTGGCTACATCCTGAAATTTATAATGCAGAAATTTTCAATAGTAATTATGAAATTTTTAGAAAAGATAGGGCTGATAATCATGGAGGAGTTCTTTTAGCAATAAAAAACACTCTTATAGCTGAAGAAATTACCTTACCTAACTCAAAAAACATAGAATCTACATTTTGTAAAATTAATACCACCTCAACATCCCTTATAATAGGCAGCATTTACAGACCACCAAATTCTAGTTTAGAATACATGCAGGAACTATGTAATCAGATTACTACACTTAAAGAGACAAATAAAAATGCAGTTTTTTGGATTATGGGTGACTTCAACCTACCTGATATAAATTGGAAAACACTAACCATAGATAAACACCAAAACCTTAAGGACATAAATGAGCTTTTCATAGAAACTTTACACAACCTAAGTTTAGATCAAATCATTAAAAAGCCAACTAGATTAAACAACACATTAGATCTCTTCTTAACCAACAGACCTGGATTAGTAGTTGATTATGATATTATCCCTGGTCTATCAGACCATGAGATCATAAAAATACACAGTCAGATAAAAGCAGTAGCCAATACAAAAACCAAAAGAAAAATCTTACTCTGGAATAAATGTAACCTAACACAACTACACCAAGCTGCATTAAACTTTCAACAAACATTCTTATTAGAAAAAGACATTAACCAACCAGTCGATGACCTCTGGAATTTCATTAAAAACCATCTTAAAAGCATTATAGAAAATCATATACCAACTAAATACACATCAAACAAAATAAATAAATGCTGGTTTAATAATAGACTAAAGAAGCTTTGTAAACAGAAGGAAAACCTATATAGAAAATTTAAAGAAACCAAGGCAGAAAGAGTTTACAAAAAGTATATAAAAATTAAACACCTAACCCAAAAAGTAAGCAGACAGCTGCAGAGTGAATACATAAACAATGTAATATCTAAAGATAACAACAAAAACCTATGGTCATACATTAAGTCTAAGAAAATGGAAACAACAGGCATAGCGCCATTAAAAGATGAACATAACATAATACATAATGATAATGAAACTAAAGCAAACATCCTAAACAAATACTTTGCATCAGCATTCTCAGCCCCAGGAGACAAAGACATATTTCTTAATTTGAACCAAGTAGACAACATAGAAGATTTAGTAGTACAAGAAAATGGAATTCAAAAACTATTAGCCAACACCAAACCAAATAAAGCGTCTGGACCTGATGGTATTCCAGCTAGATTACTCAAAGAACTAAGCAATGAGCTAGCCCCAGTGTTCAAAATACTCTTTCAGGCATCGCTTAACCAGGGCAGAGTACCAAAGGACTGGAAAGAAGCTAATGTCACCCCCCTATTTAAAAAAGGAGAAAAATCTGATCCAGGAAACTACAGACCAGTATCACTTACCAGCATCACATGTAAAATACTAGAACACATAATATGTAGCAACATCATAAACCACTTAGACAAACATAATGTCCTCACCCCATACCAACATGGCTTTAGGAAATATAGATCATGTGAAACCCAACTAATAGGACTAATTGATGATTTCTCAAAAGGTTTAGATAATAGTGAACAAATAGATGCTATCTTACTAGATTTTTCCAAGGCTTTTGACAAAGTTCACCACCATAGTTTGCTTAAAAAATTAAAATATTTCGGCATTAACGGTCCACTGCATCAGTGGATTAAAGATTTTCTGATAGGGAGAGAACAAACTGTAATAATAAATGGCTCTAAATCAACACCAATAACAGTAAACTCAGGTGTACCTCAAGGAACAGTCTTGGGTCCACTACTATTTTTAATTTACATAAATGATTTACCAAATTGCATTAGTTCAGGAACAAAAGTCAGATTATTTGCAGACGATTGCATAATATATAGAACAATAAAAACAAAACAAGACACAGATATTTTACAAAGAGAATTAGATGAATTACAGAAATGGGAATCAAATTGGAGCATGTCTTTCCACCCAGAAAAATGTCAGTTGTTAAGAGTAACAAAAAAACTAAAACAAATTAATTCCACTTATCTTATTCATGGCAAACCAGTAACACAGACTAAAAACTCAAAATACCTAGGTGTTATAATAAATGAAAAACTGTCATGGAATCCACATATTGATGAAACTATAAAAAAATCCAACAAAGCATTAGGGTTTATTAAAAGAAATTTCTATAAATCAAATAAGAACATAAAACTAAAATGTTATTTAACCTTGGTTAGGCCAATAATAGAATATGCATCCACCGTGTGGGACCCCTCAACTCAAGAAAACATTAAGAAACTGGAACAAACACAAAATAGAGCAGTGAGATTCATAACAAACGAATATTCACATTTGACTAGGGTAACACCATTAGTAAAATCACTAAATTTAGAAAGCCTTCAGGACAGAAGACTCAAAAGTAAAGTAGCAATTATACATAAAACACTGAACCATAATCTTCAAATACAAAAACAAAATTTAATAAAATACTCTGAAAGACACAAAAATAAAGGCACATTCCTCGTCCCATATGCTAGGACAAATTTGTACAAATACTCCTTCTTCCCTAGTGCTATTAGAGCATGGAATGGGTTGCCTGAGCTGGCCAGAAAAACCAGTGACTTGGCAGAATTTAAGTCATTGGTTAATATGCATGACTAAATGCATGACGCGTAGGACGTAATCATCTTCTTTTTTGAAGTAACGTCTGTATTATATAAGATAAGATAAGATTGACTAGAGTAACACCTATAGTAAAATCACTAAATTTAGAAAGCCTTCAGGACAGAAGACTCAAAAGTAAAGTAGCAATTATACATAAAACACTGAACCATAATCTTCAAATACAAAAACAAAATTTAATAAAATACTCTGAAAGACACAAAGATAAAGGCACATTCCTCATCCCATATGCTAGGACAAATTTGTACAAATACTCCTTCCCTAGTGCTATTAGAGCATGGAATGGGTTGCCTGAGCTAGCCAGGAAAACCACTGACTTGGCAGAATTTAAGTCATTGGTTAATATGCATGACTAAATGCATGACGCGTAGGACGTAACCATCTTCTTTTTTGAAGTAACGTCTGTATTATATAAGATAAGAAGATAACACTGTCGGCCATTTTATTTTTCGATCCATTGAAATGTTATTTATAGATCTAGAATCTCTATATCCATGTTTGAACATCTGAAATCTTGTCGGTTACCTAGGGTTGTTTGAAATCCATACAAAGTAATTAAACAAAAATTCTCAATAACAAATAAAATATGAATGGTTTACTATATTATTTGAACATAGAGAAGGAACACATTTTTTGAAACAAATTATATTACTCGTTTTGTAATTCTCTCGGTAATTGTCTTTGTGAAAATTACAAACTTTTGTCTTGATCAGCTGCGACCATGAAGAGACACAATCGAAATAAACAACCCACCAAACGAACAATGAATTTTATTTCATATTGGATAATAATTATATAGGCTATGCTCATATATACATATACCCACTATGTGCGTACTTGTGTTTCCATTCTGCTATTGTAGATGCTTGAGTGATATAGTGCTAGAAAACAAACGTTTTTCATTGCTAGGATGTGGTGGCCCAGTGAGTTCCTTACTTGGGGGTCGTGAGTTCGAATTCCATTGAAAACTAATTTTGAATTCCAGATTTTTATGACCAAACTGACGACTTCCCTAGCTTCCCACAGACGGGTCTAGGTAATTACTCTGGCCACACTAGACGCTCATGAGCTGTTGGCCAGAGAAGACAAACAGATGACATGCTTATCAAATATGTTATCATTTATCCATATATCTTATCAATTGTGCTTTCTATTTTCCTTGAAATATGTCTCATTACTTTAGTTCAGAGTTAAGTCTTGAACAATGTCGACGTTCTGTTTATTAACATTTTTTGTTAAAAGTTTAAGTTATCGACAAAATAGGAAATGTAGAATGATCGAGAAAGCTTGAAGTAATTTTTCAGTGAAAATTGGAAATACCGTATAAATGTAGACTACTTAGTTCAAAATTATAATTTTTTTTTTACTTGTTTATTGCTTATACAAATTGTGGGTCTTTACTTTAAAAAATTTATTTTGACGATCTGGAAAGAAAAGAACTTAAAAAGACATGCAAATGTTTAATTTTAAGATTTTGTTATTTGTTTTTCTATTTTTGTTTACATTTTTGTACAAGTTTATTTCTAAACATTGAACATTTGATACTTTACTTAAACTTGTTTTATAAAAAGCAAAGCCACATTCTACATTGTCTGTACACGCAAGACATTCTATAAATGTCTAGATTTCCTTCTTTGAAGGTAAACGTGCAGATTACAACATGGAGTGTGGATAACAAATAAACGAATTTAAAAAAAAAACAACTACTAGAGGCATTATTAAAACAGTCGTCTAAAATGTAGACTATGTCAATGTTGGAGATGTTTACCTATTAACAGAATATTTTGTATTTATAATTAATATTAAAATTCTTATTTATTGGTTCATTAAGAATTGTGAATGTTTTAGCTAATCCATTTTAGAATATAATTAATGCTTGTTAACAAATGTTGTGACAGAAATTTGAAGAGACTCTCAATGTCATTAATCAATCGTCACCAAACTAAAATTGATTCAATAAAAAGATAAAATGAGAACATTTTATTAACACATTTCACAGTAGTTCCCAAATATTGTATAGATACAATGATATTGACATCGATAATGAGCAGCAACATTATGAAGACGAATATAAACAGTGATGTGACACTATATACAAGGAACTTGTTTGAAACATTGTCTACAGGTTGAAGAATTATAGTTCTTTTAGGTGTATTAGACTACACTAAATGTGCAATGTTTATAGTAGATGCTAGGAGCAAAATGAGTGTTGATATGCCGACTGCTGATGTTCCAGACACTTTCACAACATCAGATTCAACATTCATGAAGTAAGTTTTATAACCTTTGACCACAGTGGCACTGAAATACAAAGTGGAACTTAAATCAGATTCTAGGATCATAAAGAGAAACATTGGTGAAAGTTGTAAACAAAAATTCTGGACAGTATTAACTTCCTCCCCCGCAAAGAACAATCTACAATTTTCCAACTAAGAACAGGACACACACCACTATTAAATTACCACTTGAACAAAATAAACTCCACACAACCCCCACTTTGCAGACACTGCGCCCACCCCTTTGAAACCGTAAACCATATCCTCTTTGAATGCCCCTCCCTAATCCTCCTTAGGCAGACCCTACTTCCACTAAAGCCCAACATAACCAACACCCTGTACGGCAGTGCTGAACAACTGAAGAAATCAGCACACTTTTTTTCCTTGGCACAGTCTACAAAAGAGCTGACAGCTCAGCAGCACTAAAGCTGTGGCTAGAAGAAGAAGAAGAAGAAAACAAAACTTACTTTGACATGAAATGTCTACACACAAATGTATTGGTCATCCAACACAGGACCTACGAGAAGAATCCCAAACTGTATCGGCCATTTCCCATTGTTCTGTTCCAATAGCTGCATGGGGAAAATAAAAGGGGGGGGGGGGCGGCGAGGAGAGGAACAGTTGTGTGGACGAGGAACAATAGGATCCTAGCGAATGAATGGACAAACTCTCACCCCAGCGCTGTCTCTTTAGTCTTTTTACGACCAATGAGTGCCAACTAAAGTAAAAATTCAAATAATTAGCAAAACTAATATAATCTCTAATACTTACACAAATTAACTTATGAATGGCCAGACTCTAAGCTCTGTGAGATGAACATTTAGTCCCTTACGACCTATAACTGCCAACGATCTTCGATAATAAGTAAAAACTGATAATAATTTCTAGAACTTACACAAATTTCACATTTTCCTCTAAATTTTGTGGAGCAATCCAGCTAAAAGTGATGTTTTTCCAATGAAAATGTTTAGAGTGAGTGATGCCAGCGTCATTCTGGAGTAAGACAAGAAGAAAATGTTTAGTGTGAGTGATGTCAGCGTCATTCTGGAGTAAGACAAGAAGAAAATGTTGAGTGTGAGCGATGCCAGCGTCATTCTGGAGTAAGACAAGAAGAAAATGTTGAGTGTGAGCGATGCCAGCGTCATTCTGGAGTAAGGCAAGAAGAAAATGTTGAGTGTGAGCGATGTCAGCGTCATTCTGGAGTAAGACAAGAAGAAAATGTTGAGTGTGAGCGATGTCAGCGTCATTCTGGAGTAAGACAAGAAGAAAATGTTGAGTGTGAGCGATGTCAGCGTCATTCTGGAGTAAGACAAGAAGAAAATGTTGAGTGTGAGCGATGTCAGCGTCATTCTGGAGTAAGACAAGAAGAAAATGTTGAGTGTGAGCGATGTCAGCGTCATTCTGGAGTAAGACAAGAAGAAAATGTTGAGTGTGAGCGATGTCAGCGTCATTCTGGAGTAAGACAAGAAGAAAATGTTGAGTGTGAGTGATGCCAGCGTCATTCTGGAGTAAGACAAGAAGAAAATGTTGAGTGTGAGCGATGCCAGCGTCATTCTGGAGTAAGACAAGAAGAAAATGTTTAGTGTGGCGATGCCAGCGTCATTCTGGAGTAAGACAAGAAGAAAATGTTGAGTGTGAGCGATGTCAGCGTCATTCTGGAGTAAGACAAGAAGAAAATGTTGAGTGTGAGTGATGTCAGCGTCATTCTGGAGTAAGACAAAATGAAAATGTTGAGTGTGAGCGATGTCAGCGTCATTCTGGAGTAAGACAAGAAGAAAATGTTGAGTGTGAGCGATGCCAGCGTCATTCTGGACTAAGACAAGATGAAAATGTTGAGTGTGAGTGATGTCAGCGTCATTCTGGAGTAAGACAAGAAGAAAATGTTGAGTGTGAGTGATGCCAGCGTCATTCTCGAGTTAGATAAGAAGAAAATGTTGAGTGTGAGCGATGCCAGCGTCATTCTGGACTAAGACAAGATGAAAATGTTGAGTGTGAGTGATGCCAGCGTCATTCTGGACTAAGACAAAATGAAAATGTTGAGTGTGAGTGATGTCAGCGTCATTCTGGAGTAAGACAAGAAGAAAATGTTGAGTGTGAGTGATGCCAGCGTCATTCTGGAGTAAGACAAGAAGAAAATGTTGAGTGTGAGTGATGCCAGCGTCATTCTGGAGTAAGACAAGAAGAAAATGTTGAGTGTGAGTGATGCCAGCGTCATTCTGGAGTAAGACAAGAAGAAAATGTTGAGTGTGAGTGATGCAAGCGTCATTCTGGAGTAAGACAAGAAGAAAATGTTGAGTGTGAGTGATGCCAGCGTCATTCTGGAGTAAGACAAGAAGAAAATGTCTAAGAATGATGCAATCCAAGAGAAAAATGAGCACATATGATACTAAATTATTTTAAGGCCGGATTTAGGTAGGTGGAGACCTAGGTAGAAATATGTAGAGAACTTTCTACTTTTATCCATAAGACTAACAACTTTAACTCAATATAATTTATGTAGTAGATCATTGTCTGAAAACAGAAATCTTTTGTTTTGTTACATAATATTTGAAGAAGCATTAAAATTTATTGACTACAAAAACAAAAAAAAAACAGCAATAACAAAAAACAACAACAAGTCTTTTAATAAATCAAATAACTTCTGAGAGATCGTCTAATATAAATGAAGTTAAAAACCATCTTAAAAGCATTATAGAAAATCATATACCAACTAAATACACATCAAACAAAATAAATAAATGCTGGTTTAATAATAGACTTTGTAAACAGAAGGAAAACCTATATAGAAATTTAAAGAAACCAAGGCAGAAAGAGTTTACAAAAAGTATATAAAAATTAAACACCTAACCCAAAAAGTAAGCAGACAGCTGCAGAGTGAATACATAAACAATGTAATATCTAAAGATAACAACAAAAACCTATGGTCATACATTAAGTCTAAGAAAATGGAAACAACAGGCATAGCGCCATTAAAAGATGAACATAACATAATACATAATGATAATGAAACTAAAGCAAACATTCTTAACAAATACTTTGCATCAGCATTCTCAGCCCCAGGAGACAAAGACATAATTATTAATTTGAACCAAGTAGACAACATAGAAGATTTAGTAGTACAAGAAAATGGAATTCAAAAACTATTAGCCAACACCAAACCAAATAAAGCGTCTGGACCTGATGGTATTCCAGCTAGATTACTCAAAGAACTAAGCAATGAGCTAGCCCCAGTGTTCAAAATACGCTTTCAGGCATCGCTTAACCAGGGCAGAGTACCAAAGGACTGGAAAGAAGCTAATGTCACCCCCCCTATTTAAAAAAGGAGAAAAATCTGACCCAGGAAACTACAGACCAGTATCACTTACCAGCATCACATGTAAAATCCATCCTAGAACACATAATATGTAGCAACATCATAAACCACTTAGACAAACATTAGGAACAAAAGTCAGATTATTTGCAGACGATTGCATAATATATAGAACAATAAAAACAATACAAGACACAGATATTTTACAAAGAGAATTAGATGAATTACAGAATTGGGAATTAAATTGGAGCATGTCTTTCCACCCAGAAAAATGTCAGTTGTTAAGAGTAACAAAAAAACTAAAACAAATTAATTCCACTTATCTTATTCATGGCAAACCAGTAACACAGACTAAAAACGCAAAATACCTAGGTGTTATAATAAATGAAAAACTGTCATGGAATCCACATATCGATGAAACTATAAAAAAATCAAACAAAGCATTAGGGTTTATTAAAAGAAATTTCTATAAATCAAATAAGAACATAAAACTAAAATGTTATTTAACCTTGGTAAGGCCAATAATAGAATACTACTCAAGAAAACATTAAGAAACTGGAACAAACACAAAATAGAGCAGTGAGATTCATAACAAACGAATATTCACATTTGACTAGAGTAACACCATTAGTAAAATCACTAAATTTAGGAAACCTTCAGGACAGAAGACTCAAAAGTAAAGTAGCAATTATACATAAAACACTGAACCATAATCTTCAAATACAAAAACAAAATCTAATAAAATACTCAGACAGACACAAAAATAAAGGCACATTCCTCGTCACATATGCTAGGACAAATTTGTACAAATACTCCTTCTTCCCTAGTGCTATTAGAGCATGGAATGGGTTGTCTGAGCTAGCCAGAAAAACCAGTGACTTGGCAGAATTTAAGTCATTGGTTAATATGCATGACTAAATGCATGACGCGTAGGACGTAATCATCTTTTTTTTTTGTAAGTAACGTCTGTATTATATAAGATAAGATAAGAAAACAAGATTTATTCAGAAAGCAGAGGTATTTTACCGCATCTCGACTTCAACTTATTCAACTCTCTTCTTGAAAATCTTTGATTGGCTAAATATTCAGTGCACTATAGGACTATAGAATCATGTCATCAAGTACATTCATGGTATCTACGTTTGAAAATATTTCTGAAACATTTTGGAGAGAGAATGTTTGGTATGTCTTCATTGCTTTAACCGCTAGATGCTGCTTAGCAAATATTTAAACCAGTGGTTCCCAAACTTTTTTGTTTCATCAACTTCAAATGTGGTTTTTTTTCACTGATTCCTAGGCCATATATATTCATTAATAAAATTCAAATTAAAATAAAGCAAAATCAAATTTAATATATATTACATGAATTGAATAAACAGAAGAAAAAAAATAGACGCCTGTTGGTGAGTAGCTTTGATAATAAAATTTCAATATTGGGCTTCAATTTAGTTTTGTTTAATATTTAACTTCTTGATTTGATAGTGTTTGACTGTTGTAAATTTAGTTTTGTTTAATATTATAACTTCTTGATTTGATAATGTTTGACTGTTGTACATTTAGTTTTGTTTAATATTATAACTTCTTGATTTGATAATGTTTGACTGTTGTAGATTTAGTTTTGTTTAATATTATAACTTTTTGATTTGATAATGTTTGACTGTTGTACATTTAGTTTTGTTTAATATTATAACTTCTTCATTTGATAATGTTTGACTATTGTAGATTTAGTTTTGTTTAATATTATAACTTTTTGATTTGATAATTTTTGACTGTTGTACATTTAGTTTTGTTTAATATTATAACTTCTTGATTTGATAATGTTTGACTATTGTAGATTTAGTTTTGTTTAATATTATAACTTCTTGATTTGATAGTGTTTGACTGTTGTACATTTAGTTTTGTTTAATATTATTACTTCTTGATTTGATAGTGTTTGACTGTTGTACATTTAGTTTTGTTTAATATTATAACTTCTTGATTTGATAGTGTTTGACTGTTGTACATTTAGTTTTGTTTAATATTATAACTTCTTGATTTGATAATGTTTGACTGTTGTACATTTAGTTTTGTTTAATATTATAACTTCTTGATTTGATAATGTTTGACTGTTGTAGATTTAGTTTTGTTTAAAATTATAACTTTTTGATTTGATAATGTTTGACTGTTGTACATTTAGTTTTGTTTAATATTATAACTTCTTGATTTGATAATGTTTGACTATTGTAGATTTAGTTTTGTTTAATATTATAACTTCTTGATTTGATAGTGTTTGACTGTTGTACATTTAGTTTTGTTTAATATTATAACTTCTTGATTTGATAGTGTTTGACTGTTGTACATTTAGTTTTGTTTAATATTATAACTTCTTGATTTGATAATGTTTGACTGCTGTACATTTAGTTTTGTTTAATATTATAACTTCTTGATTTGATAATGTTTGACTATTGTAGATTTAGTTTTGCTTAATATTATAACTTTTTGATTTGATAATGTTTGACTGTTGTACATTTAGTTTTGTTTAATATTATAACTTCTTGATTTGATAGTGTTTGACTATTGTAGATTTAGTTTTGTTTAATATTATAACTTCTTGATTTGATAATGTTTGACTGTTGTACATTTAGTTTTGTTTAATATTATAACTTCTTGATTTGATAATGTTTGACTGTTGTACATTTAGTTTTGTTTAATATTATAACTTCTTGATTTGATAATGTTTGACTGTTGTACATTTAGTTTTGTTTAATATTATAACTTCTTGATTTGATAATGTTTGACTGTTGTAGATTTAGTTTTGTTTAATATTATAACTTTTTGATTTGATAGTGTTTGACTGTTGTACATTTAGTTTTGTTAAATATTATAACTTCTTGATTTGATAGTGTTTGACTGTTGTACATTTAGTTTTGTTTAATATTATAACTTCTTGATTTGATAATGTTTGACTATTGTAGATTTAGTTTTGTTTAATATTATAACTTCTTGATTTGATAATGTTTGACTGTTGTACATTTAGTTTTGTTTAATATTATAACTTTTTGATTTGATAATGTTTGACTATTGTAGATTTAGTTTTGTTTAATATTATAACTTCTTGATTTGATAGTGTTTGACTGTTGTACATTTAGTTTTGTTTAATATTATTACTTCTTGATTTGATAATGTTTGACTGTTGTACATTTAGTTTTGTTTAATATTATAACTTCTTGATTTGATAGTGTTTGACTGTTGTACATTTAGTTTTGTTTAATATTATAACTTCTTGATTTGATAGTGTTTGACTGTTGTACATTTAGTTTTGTTTAATATTTAACTTCTTGATTTGATAGTGTTTGACTGTTGTACATTTAGTTTTGTTTAATATTATAACTTCTTGATTTGATAGTGTTTGACTGTTGTACATTTAGTTTTGTTTAATATTATAACTTCTTGATTTGATAATGTTTGACTGTTGTACATTTAGTTTTGTTTAATATTATAACTTCTTGATTTGATAATGTTTGACTGTTGTAAATCCTGTCCATTGTATGCTTCCTTCATTTAATCCTCACAAGAAACACTGAGATTATGACTTCGTTTTGATCAAACTTAGATTATCACCATGTAGCTGCAAGTAAAACTTATTAAATGCATGAAACAAGTCTGTTAATTAAATAGACTATTTCGGATTCCCACTTAATGTTTTTGTTTTTAAAATTGGATCTTTAGCATCCAAGAACTCAGAACAAATATTGTCAGACAAGCCTTTCAACAACTATTGAACTTCAGTGAGTGAAGGAGCAATGGACCAAAGTGTCAGACAGAGAGCCGCAGTTCTTTATGGATTTCATGGTCTAAAACAAAACGAATATATGAAACTATAACACTATATTATCATGCAAGGTTAAATAGTCCAGCTTTTGTTTTTTTGAAGTATGTCCTTTACAAGTAATTACATAAGAATCTTTCAGTGTCTTAACTCATTTTACCATTACACCTTTGAGCTGTATTGTTGCTGAGATAAATGTTTATCGTGATATCAGATATAGTGGGAAGCGTGGTCAAGAGGCCAAGTACGCTTGATCTTAGCTTCACTACCTATGAAAGGGGCCCGAAGTTCGACACCCGACTCGAGCAGAGTTGTGTTTACTGAGCGTCTAATGGCAGCACGGAAAACCTTCATCCCAGATGCTATAAGCATAAAAGTAGCCCTATATAAAAGCCATAACCTATTTTTATTTATAGAATTGTGTAAACCAGGTTTAAAAATCTCTTTAATGACTGGCAATCCATTTGTTACTTCCTTTGATATAGACCTAAGTAAAAATGTTGTAAGATGCTCACAAAGCTCTTCCCTTTGGTGATGTTTACGACACAGTGTTCTACTATTCTAAATTTAAAGTGTTCAAAACTATTTCAAATGTTAATCTTTTTTATCATGTTGGCATTGTCTCAAATGATGTTCCACCTTAGATGGTTTCATAGCAACAGAACTTCAAACTTTGATGCATAAAAAGCACCAATGGCTTGTTCGACAAGAACGGAATGAAGCAGATGGTGTCATGTTTTTAATCGATTATCAAAATTAAATTCAAAATTTCACTCATAAACTGATCAATAAACGAAATGGCTTCTTTATATCTTGCAACAGAGGGTGTCACATTTCTTTGTTTAGGTTTAGTATTTACTGCAACAAAGTCATAATCTTCAGTTCGAGTCCAATCTTTTTTCTCTGATAGAAATGAAAACAATTTTGTCATGCATTGAATAGAGTCACTGTAATTAGGAGATTCAAGGCTTTTAAGAAAGTAAGAATTCAATGTAAATGTGATCTATTCTATTCTTTATTTTTGGGTTATCTCTCTTTAAAAAATACTTCTTTCTAATTTACTAAAATGACCTGCCAAACTGCATTAGTTCAGAAACAAAAGTCGGATCATTTGCAGACGATTGCATAATATATAGAACAATAAAAACATTACAAGATACTGAAATTTAACAGAAAAGAATTCGATGAATTACAGAAATGGGAACCAAACTGGAGCTTGTCTTTCCACCCAGAAAAATGTCAGTTATTAAGAGTAACAAAAACAAACAAACAATAACTAAACCAAACAAACACCAATTACCTTACTCATAGTGAACCAGTAACACAGACTGAAAACGCAAAATATCTAGGTGTAATAATAAATGAAAAGTTATCATAGAATTCCCATATTGATGAAATTATTTAACAATCAAGCAAAACATTAGGGTTTATTAAAAGAAATTTTAACAAATCAAACAAAAACATAAAACTAAAATGCTATTTAAATTTAGTTAGGCCAATATTAGAATATGCATTATCTGTTTGGCATCTCTAAACTCATGAAAACATAAAGAAACTAAAACAGATACAAAATAGAGCAGATTAATTTTAGCGAACGAACATTCACATTTGATTAGAGTTACACCATTTGTAAAATCCATAAACTTAGAGAAACTTTAGGACAGAAGAATAAAAAGTAAAGTAGCAATAATACAAAAAACACTGAATCATAATTTAGCAATAGAAATACAAAACCTTTGAAATACTTAGAAAGACACAAAGATAGAGGCACAGTTCTTATTCCATGCACTAGAACAAATTCCTACAAGTTCTCCTTCCCCCTAGTGCCGAGAATGGAATGGGTTGCCTGAATCAGCCAGGAAAACCAACGGCTTAACAGAGTTTGTCATCGATTAACATGCATGATTAGACTGACACATGAAATGCATAGGACATAATTATCTTCTTTTTTGAAGTAACGTCTGTAATATATAAGATAAGATATATTATTCCCCATGTTTTTTTAAAGAAGATATATACAATCCATTTACTTTTAAAAGTATTTTAAACTTTTGATAGCACAGACTCTTTAAAAAGTGACTGCAGAGTGACTGAAAAGTGAGTGTAAAGTGACAGCAAAGTGGCTGTAAAGTGACTGCAAAGTGGCTGTAAAGTGACTGCAAAGTGGCTGTAAAGTGACTGCAAAGTGTTTGTAAAGTGAGTGTAAAGATGAAACACGACACAATTAATGAAGACTTTTTTTCTTCATTTTCTAGGCTTTTATTATTTAGAAATGAATACAATCTTACATATACTTCAAAAAAGTTGATACGCATTTCTTGTGTCCAAGTGAGTGTAAAGATGAAACACGACACAATTAATGAAGACTTTTTTTCTTCATTTTCTAGGCTTTTATTATTTAGAAATGAATACAATCTTACATATACTTCAAAAAAGTTGATACGCATTTCTTGTGTCCATGCGTGTTCATTGGTGACTAAAACTCTGCTAAGTAGTTGGTTTGTGTTTTGCTTTAAAGTTCGTTTCTCGCAAACAGGAGAAACATACGTTTCAAATATCAGAAAAAAAAATCCCATAGGCTTAAGAGTATCGGGAATGTTTTTGGGGCTCTAAATATGAAACTCAAGTCTTCATTAGATTTAAAAAGTCTGTACTCACACATATAAGTTTGGCGTCCTCATCGTGGGGTTTAAAAGTTCCATATTTCATGCTATAATCTAAAGTATTCGAGGCACGTCTTGCTTGTAAGATAAAGCCTTCGAAATACATCTGATCAGCCTTAATCATAACTAGGACAAAACAGAATAACAACTTATTAGCAAAGAGGTTGAATACTATGCGCTATATTTAGCTGAAAGGACATTGCTACTATTGAGAAGATATGACACATATTGACAAGATAGGACATATACACTTTGACAAGATAGGACATATACACTTTGACAAGATAGGACATATACACTATTGACAGATGGTACTTTTGATCTTGTCTACAGTCAATAAAGACTACAATGTTACCTTACTTTTCACTTCCTCTCTAGGATAGACACTTGTTCTATCCACGTGAAGGCTGTAATTCAATGGTTTCAGGGCTGTCGGTTGCCATTGTCCTGAGCTGCTATTCTCTTTGATTATGTAGTGTGTCGGCCTTAAAGTATTACACATCTCCGGAGTATCTGGCGCCCCATCAGGGTATCCATGGCAGGCGACAACAAGCAGGACCGAAATGAGGACAGGAAACATTGCTCACGTGATAACTGGATTAAACAAAACAAAAGCCCAAACACAATGATTTGAATTGATTAGACAATTTCTTTGAATACGCTCCCAATGCGAGGAGTAATGTATAGTGCACGTACAAGTGAGTGTTGATTCAAATACATAGGATATTTCTTATTTGTTCTTTGAATAAATAATTAAAAGCAGAAAATATTGAACACTATGTTTGAGACTTACTAAAATTATGACAAGGCCGGCCTTAGATAATTGGAGGCCCTAGCCTAGACGAAGTAAATTCAGTGGCCCCCTAATAGAATAGAAAAAAAAAGCGAACAAATAAAATGACTTAATTTATTGAATTTCTGGTGTGTCCCAACACTAAAACTGGACACGCGTGTCGCTAATTTCTAAACAAATTGTTTTGAGTCCTGTGCGAGGCCCCCTACCAATCGGAGGCTGCTGCCTAGTTTGCCTGTGCCAAAGGCTAACTCTGGTTATGGAAATAACAAGGGAAACAAGAGTTAAAATAAAATAAAAAAAACAACAACAAAGATCTGAATTCGAACTTGTGAGCTAAAGCCTTCTCCGGCTTCTTAAGCCGGGGCGGTAACCACTCTGCTAGCGAAGTGTCTATAAACATGGATGATTGTAGAGTTATCTATTGTTTCTATTTCATGTTTGTGTTCACTAAACCTGAGACGGCAGCCTAATATAAAGGGGACTAATTTAGCTTATACCACCATTTCGGTCAAGTACTATTTCATTTCCTTATTTGAGATACTAAACAAAGTAATTTGTTACCAATAGTTAATTAACTAATTGGTTATTTTTTAAATCGATTCTTGTGTTGTCATGTAAAAGAAATAATTGTGCAAAATTTCAACTTGATTCGAGATTGGGTGTCGGAGAAATAAAGTGTAAAAATTTGGGACAACTTTGTACAACTTTTGTTTCCCATGAATTCTGCATTAAGAAACTGTTTACCTTTGGTTGCGTGTCATTCTTTGTGTTCTTTCTCTTACAATCCCACGAAACACACACACACATCTCTTTATAGAACAACAGTGACACAAAACTCCAAAACACACACACACACACACACACACATCGACACATATAAACACACACACACAATGAAAGTGATGCATAATAGAGAACAAAATTACTGACAAAAAAGTCGAACAAAATTCTTTGGTCTACTTTAAACGTCACAATAAGGGTAAGTAAACTAGTTATGCAAATGTAGAAAAATATATTTAAAACGCACATTTCAATTGTTTATACTTTCATAGCAGTATACGACTTCCTATTGGCAAGAGATCCATACTTATTTTAAAACAGCATTTCTCAAACTGTGGGCGCCTCGTCCTTGGGGAAAGTGCGCGTGACAGGACATTTTATTGTTATGCAACAGATCGATTCAAAATCTTTTGAAGAGGACATATCAAAACGCTTGACGCTCTTATGTCATAAAGGTCGAGTGTCTCTCGACATCATTCTGATTACGACCTTTGCGTACCGGTAACAAAAATAGATAAATAAACAAATAATTTCCGGTACAAGATTTCTTACTTGTACACAAAGATGCGCAGAACAGACTTAGGTGCGCAGAACAGACTTAGGTGCGCAGAACAGACTTAGGTGCGCAGAACAGACTTAGGTGCGCAGAACAGACTTAGGTGCGCAGAACAGACTTAGGTGCGCAGAACAGACTTAGGTGCGCAGAACAGACTTAGGTGCGCAGAACAGACTTTGGTGCGCAGAACAGACTTAGGTGCGCAGAACAGACTTTGGTGCGCAGAACAGACTTAGGTGCGCAGAACAGACTTAGGTGCGCAGAACAGACTTAAGTGCGCAGAACAGACTTAAGTGCGCTATATTGACCTCGCATAAAAGTATTGGCCAGCACTAATGAGACCTGCCTATTAGCCCATCACAATCTCTTTAATACAACTTACCTATTAGCCCATCACAATCTCTTTAATACAACCTGCCTATTAGCCCATCACAATCTCTTTAATACAACCTGCCTATTAGCCCATCACAATCTGTTTAATACAACCTGCCTATTAGCCCATCACAATCTCTTTAATACAACCTGCCTATTAGCCCATCACAATCTCTTTAATACAACCTGCCTATTAGCCCATCACAATCTCTTTAATACAACTTACCTATTAGCCCATCACAATCTCTTTAATACAACCTGCCTATTAGCCCATCACAATCTCTTTAATACAACCTGCCTATTAGCCCATCACAATCTCTTTAATACAACCTGCCTATTAGCCCATCACAATCTCTTTAATACAACCTGCCTATTAGCCCATCACAATCTGTTTAATACAACCCCCGCCTGGGGTAGACAGCAGAGCTCCCCCAGACCCCTTGCTTGCTGAACTTGCTCCCAGTCCAGAATTTTTTTTTCTAGTTTACAAAAAGCTTTAAAAATATCTACGAAATACGTTTGAATAAACTTTCATGACACTATTTTGGATTCCTGTCATATTGAAACTATATATGTAAAGAAAAACATGAAAATTTGGTTAAAATTATGTCTATAATTTTCATTCTTTTATCATTATATCATTTAAACCCTTCCGAACCCTACTCTCTCTGGCGAGTTTACAGCGCTCCCCCATGCCCCAGGTGGCTCCGGGGGCGCGAATGTAATTTTTGTTTATTTGGTGAGTGTGGGGGTGCAATTTGTACACGTTTAAAATAAAACTTTGGAAAATGATTTCATGGCTAGAATGACACTGGGCTACTACTGTCTGGTTTAGCCTACATGCGGTATGCAGTTTTTTTTAAATAAATATATTTCTTTAGATATTTAATATGAATGCCATTATGACCGCCATTAATTCCTATCCTATGACACAGAACATCTGCATAAAACAAATTAGCTTGGATATGTATTGTGTAGACTGGAAACAACACGAAACCACCGTATCCTGTACAAATTGTTTGTTTTTTTTGCAACAAATGTGATAGATTCTAGTACTAAATCTGTAGGGACAGGTTCAGAATGAGAAAGTAACATGATGACTGCTTCCGATTTTAAAAAAATGTGTGCATTTATCTTGGTTAAAAAACAACAAGAAACAAACAAGATGCTAGATATTTTAGATCTATCTCTACAAACCTGACTGTTGCTAGAAGGTAGTCCAGGAACAATGTGACCTAAGCTACCGTGCTGTGTGCTGCAGTGTTTTCCGTAAGAAGTCCTCCAGAAATGTTATTTGGTAGTGAGTGTGTATTTGGAGGTCTTCCTCGCCTGGGAACGTAAGTGGGGAGGGGAAGGACGTCTAAACAAAGTCTCTGGCGGATCCAGGCAGCAGGGGAGTTTGTAGTGTTGTTACAATCGCAGAAAATTTTTTTAAAAATTTCTCAGGGGAAAATGACACTCCCCCTTTTTCAACAATTTTATGAACTCCCTTTGAATGAAATAGCTCGCCACATAATTGTAATTCAAAATGTTCCCGCCAAATAATAAATCCATATAATTGACCACTATTTGTTTACAGTTAATAGTTTCTATTTCCTTATCACATTGAGACGTTTGTCTCAAAATGTTTTTAAATTCATATGAAAGTTACAAAATAAACACAGACTAAAACTATTGCAGATGCAACATTTATTTGTTGAATGTCATTTTCTACATCAACGTCAGTAAAAGTGATCCCTACAGATGTCTTAATCACTCTGATGTGGATCCCTACAGATGTCTTAATCACTCTGATGTGTATCCCTACAGATGTCTTAATCACTCTTATGTGTATCCCTACAGATGTCTTAATCACTCTGATGTGGATCCTACAGATGTCTTAATCACTCTGATGTGGATCCCTACAGATGTCTTAATCACTCTGATGTGGATCCCTACAGATGTCTTAATCACTCTTATGTGTATCCCTACAGATGTCTTAATCACTCTGATGTGGATCCCTACAGATGTCTTAATCACTCTGATGTGGATCACTACAGATGTCTTAATCACTCTGATGTGTATCCCTACAGATGTCTTAATCACTCTGATGTGTATCCCTACAGATGTCTTAATCACTCTGATGTGTATCCCTACAGATGTCTTAATCACTCTGATGTGGATCCCTACAGATGTCTTAATCACTCTGATGTGGATCCTACAGATGTCTTAATCACTCTGATGTGGATCCCTACAGATGTCTTAATCACTCTGATGTGGATCCCTACAGATGTCTTAATCACTCTGATGTGGATCCCTACAGATGTCTTAATCACTCTGATGTGGATCCCTGCAGATGTCTTAATCACTCTGATGTGGATCCCTGCAGATGTCTTAATTAGTCGGATGTGGATCCCTACAGATGTCTTAATCAGTCTCATGTGGATCCCTACAGATGTCTTCACTCTGATGTGGATCCCTACAGATGTCTTAATCACTCTGATGTATATCCCTACAGATGTCTTAATTACTCTGATGTGGATCCCTACAGATGTCTTAATCACTCTGATGTGGATCCCTACAGATGTCTTAATTAGTCTGATGTGGATCCCTACAGATTTCTTAATTGGTCTGATGTGGATCCCTACAGATTTCTTAATTAGTCTGATGTGGATCCCTACAGATTTCTTAATTAGTCTGATGTGGATCGCTACAGATTTCTAAATCAGTCTTATGTGGATGCCTACAGATGTCCCAATCAGTCTGATGTGGATCCCTACAGATGTCTTAATTAGTCTGATGTAGATCCCTACAGATGTCTTAATCACTCTGATGTGGATCCCTACAGATGCCTTAATTAGTCTGATGTGGATCCCTACAGATTTCTTAATTAGTCTGATGTGGATCGCTACAGATTTCTAAATCAGTCTTATGTGGATCCCTACAGATGTCCCAATCAGTCTGATGTGGATCCCTACAGATGTCCCAATCAGTCTGATGTGGATCCCTACAGATGTCCCTATCAGTCTGATGTGGATCTCTACAGATGTCCCAATCAGTCTGATGTGGATCCTTACAGATGTCCCAATCAGTCTGATGTGGATCCTTACAGATGTCCCAATCAGTCTGATGTGGATCCCAACAGATGTCCCAATCAGTCTAATGAGACTATTTCATGATGAAATAAACTGGCATTAACAATAACAAAATACTAGCAGCTCTGGCAGAAGTTATCTAGAGACAAAAAAAAATCTTTGTTGTTAGTTTTGATATTAGTCTCTTAAGCACTGCCTGTTTGATAGACAGCTTAACACTTATCTTCCAAACAAACTTCATTACGAACATCTCTGTTGAGAGTGTAGCGTTGATCTTCCTATTGAAACAGGTTGAAGAACATCTCTGTAGAGAGTGTAGCGTTGATCTTCCTATTGAAACAGGTTGAAGAACATCTCTGTAGAGAGTGTAGCGTTGATCTTCCTATTGAAACATATTGAAGAACATCTCTGTAGAGAGTGTAGCGTTGATCTTCCTATTGAAACATATTGAAGAACATCTCTGTAGAGAGTGTAGCGTTGATCTTCCTATTGAAACATATTGAAGAACATCTCTGTAGAGAGTGTAGCGTTGATCTTCCTATTGAAACATATTGAAGAACATCTCTGTAGAGAGTGTAGCGTTGATCTTCCTATTGAAACAGGTTGAAGAACATCTCTGTAGAGAGTGTAGCGTTGATCTTCCTATTGAAACAGGTTGAAGAACATCTCTGGACTGTTTCAAAGTAACAACGAGGTTTTCAAGAGATCTCCATGGCCAACGATTAGAAACATCAAGCCTGATGGTACCAGGTCATGTTAAGTTAATCTGTGCCCTGTGTATGCACATGGGTGCGGGCGTCTGTTTGGGCCAGCCAGTGACCTTGATAAGATGCATAGTGAAGGGGGGGGGGGTACACACGTCATCACGTGAACATTCAGTAGTTGCTCTGGCACTGCCAAGTTTTGTAGCGGACACAGACAGATAAGAGGGAAGGGGGGGGGGCGGGGGTGGAGCAAACTGACATTCTTCTTTTTGTTTTTTTTTCTTCTTAAAAAGGAAACCTCAGAATTTGCGCTATTCAATTTTAGCTTTAGCATCATATGAATATTTGGGCCTTAGGCCTCTTTTGTGGGCTTTTTTAGAGTATAGTTTTTATTTTTTTATGGCGCGTTTAGCAATTTTTTTTATGGCTTTTAAATATATTTAAATGAATTACTTAAAACGGGTGCAATGTTTATGATTAAAATAATAAAAAGGTTGAAATGAACGAACATCTTTTTTTTAAATAAACGAGTCCCAGTCAATTAAATTCACTTGTTCACTTGTTAGTTGCTGTGGACACAATAACTACACTTTCAAGGCACTACAAAGTAGCAGAGACATTATTTATGGTAGGTAAAGAGTAGAAATAAAGCCCCAGCGCATACAGAATTTTTGAGTTGGGGCTGTTTCCAAATCCGAACCGTATTGCTCAGTATACCCTAACCATATTTATAAACAGATACACCCATAATATTAATAAATAAATACATTAATTTTATATATATAATATATATATATATATATATATATATATATATCAGAGAATAACACACACACACACACAAAGAGGTGATTTAGTGTTTTTTCAAAAAGTCACGTTGATGGCCTTTCTCTTGGCACTTATGGGGTCTGGGAAAGTGCTGCAAGCTACTCCAGTGGGATTCGGGACGAAGCCCCGACGCCAAGCGTTTTCTTACATTCTTCACTACAGAAACGCATTCTCCTGATATCTTCAGCTCATTATTCATCCTATTAAAAAAGGCAGGTCAAATATAGTAAAATTAAGTAACGTGGCGGTAAGGGCAGAACCTGATGCGTAACTGACAATCGAGGCACATAAAGAAACTAGAACAAATACAAAATAGAGCAGTGAGATTTATAACGAACGAATATTGCAATTTGATTAGAGTAACACCATTAGTCAAATCACTAAACTTAGAGACACTTCTGGACAAAAGAATAAAAAGTAAAGTAGCTATAATACAATCTACTAAACCATAACTTACAAATAGAAAAACAAAACCTAATTAAATACTAAGACACATACGCTAGAACAAATTTTTACAAGTGCTTTGTCTTCCATAGTGCCATTAGAGAATGGAATGGGTTGCCTGAATCAGCTAAGATAACCAACGACTTAGCAGAGAAGTCACTGATTAACATGCATGACTAGATTGGCAAATGAAATGCGTAGGACGTAATTTTCTTTTTGAAGAAACGTCTGTAATGTATACGATAAGATTAGTAGTGTAACTATATCTTTATTAGGCGTATTTATCGTTAAATCTTCATCAATATCACACTACAGTGGATCCCTGGACACATGGCATCACGGGAAATGAAAAGGCAGATAAACTATCAAAGGCAGGATCATCTATGGAACAACCAAATAGACCTCACCCTAAGGTCAATGCTAGTCAACAATCACAAAGAGGAGGGGCTCAACCAATGGGCATCAGGAAACACAGGCAGAGCCATGTACAAAGAAATGACTACGCCTAACAAACTGGACAGTATTAACTTCCTCCCCTCAAAGAACAATCTACAATCTTCCAACTAAGAACAGGACATACACCACTATTAAATTACCACCTGAACAAAATACACTCCACATAACTCCCCCTTTGTAGACACTGCGCCCACCCTTATGAAACCGTAAACCATATCCTCTTTGAATGCCCCTTCCTAATCCACCTTAGGCAGACCCTACTTCCACTACAGCCCAACATAACCAACACCCTGTACGGCATTGCTGAACAACTGAAGAAATCAGCACACTTTTTTTCCTTGGCACAGTCTTCAAAAGAGCTCACAGCAAAAAGCTGTCTAGAAGAAAAAATCTAACGATCTATCTTCATGCTATAGCGACACCACTTGTAGTTGGCCTGTTTGGCATAAAGATTGTATTACAAATACAACCGCTTTGTTCCTTGAAAAGATAAGATACCTCACAGATTTAGATTAAAGATTTGTGGGTACCAGGCCTTTTTTAAACAAGGCAAAAGACAGGAAGGAATGGAGCCCCAACGGCCCAATAGACTAAGGGATAGGTAAAGGTAAGGCAAGAGTACCAGGTAAAAAAAAAAGTCTGGCGTGTTTATTCAGTTACTTTCCATGGTCATTCATTGGTTCTGGTTTGGTTGAATTGTTTTGCTATCACACTGACACTGACATGACAATATTATCATGCCAATAATTATATAGCTCCTCCTTCGTGGTCGAAGATGAGCACATTTGTCATTTCCTATGAACTCGAAGGTGACTGTAAGTCCAATCCTCGCTTTAAAAAGCCAGCCGCATACGTGACATGGGTGTGTTAGGTAAGATGCAGATAGGCCTGCTTCTTCTCAACTTTTGTTGGTTCGGCGCTCTTTCACCCTGGCCACTCTTCTTCCTTCAAATCTTGAGACTCCGAGACTCACAGCTCCACGCCATGAGGAGCGATCAAGAGCTAGTGCTTCTCAGCCGTGAATGTCGATAACGTTTTTTTTAAGGAGCCCTTGAGAGTGTCTTTGTAGCGCTTGAATTGGCCTCCTTGGGAGTGCTTTCCTGCACACAACTCCCGCTTTGGAAGGCGATTGTCTGGCAAGCGGACTAAATGTCCCGCCCATCGAAGTTGGGAACTTTTTACTGTCGTATTGATACTGTGCATGTTGGACAGCTTTAAGATTTCTGTGTCTGGTATGTGGTCGGACCAACGCACCTTATGGATACTCCTTAGACAGCGTAGGTGAAAGGAGTTTAGCTTTTTGGTGTGGCGGAAATATAGGGTCCAGGACTCTGATGCATATAGGCGTGACGGGAGAACTACAGCACTGTAGACTTTTTGTTTTGTGGATATGCTGAGTCCTCTCCGTTGCCACACTTGTCGTTGAAGTCTGTCAAAAGCAGCAACACGGAAGTCTAGCTTGGCGCTTGTTGCTATGGTGCTTCCCAGATAGACGTTTGGACGTTTGCTAATATCTGGCCATCTATAAGAATGTCTGGTTCTGTGACAGATTTTTTTGGAGGAGGTTGGAGCAGCACTATTTCACATTAATGGAGAGGCCAAACTTTTTGCAGGCATTAGCGAAGAGGGACAGGCTCTTTTGTCATTCCAATAATTATCATCAACTTAAAACAATAAAATGCTACCAATGAGTTGTATAAAAAGTTGATAAAAATGTTTATTTTATATTGTATTAGTAGACAAAGTAGTTAACATAACGATGAATGGTACATATAAAAACAGACTTGTAGATGCTACATTCTTTGGATTTAGTATTGAACTTGTCATATAGCCAGTATATGAGAAACAAAATGACAGTCAATAAAATGTAGATACAAAATGAGAGTCATTGAGATGTAGATACAAAATAAGAGTCATTGAGATGTAGATACAAAATAAGAGTCATTGAGATGTAGATACAAAATAAGAGTCATTGAGATGTAGATACAAAATAAGAGTCATTGAGATGTAGATACAAAATAAGAGTCATTGAGATGTAGATACAAAATAAGAGTCATTGAGATGTAGATACAAAATAAGAGTCATTGAGATGTAGATACAAAATAAGAGTCATTGAGATGTAGATACAAAATAAGAGTCATTGAGATGTAGATACAAAATAAGAGTCATTGAGATGTAGATACAAAATAAGAGTCATTGAGATGTAGATACAAAATAAGAGTCATTGAGATGTAGATACAAAATAAGAGTCATTGAGATGTAGATACAAAATAAGAGTCATTAAGATGTAGATACACTTGAAAATGACAATTTGAGTATTGCCTGTGTAGACAAAATGAAGATAGTAAAATACATTCATAGAAAAAAATCAGAAAAGAATTGAACAGTTAAAATGTTGTTTTAGTCTTCAAATAAAATTGAACAAGGGGAAACAATCTAAAATCTGATCAACAAAATCTGATTTTAATGTTTGGATTCCAAATTGGAATTTAGTATGCTCTGATGTCTGAAATCAAATGTCTGACGACGTGATTAGGCAAGCTTAAAGTTTCGACTCATTTTGTGTGATTACATCATAGTGCATTTAATACTTTGAACCATTCATTTGTGACTAGATTGATGTTACCTCAAATGTACACACTAAAAACTATTAGTAGATGCATTCGTACACAAGAAGTTTCACGTAGCATCCATCTGAATCCAATCAAACTTAATGAACCTTTTATTAACAACTCATACATAACCATCTCAGTATGCAGAGACCTCAGACATAACCATCTTAGCATGCAAAGACCTCAGACATGACCTTCTCAACATGCAAAGACCTCAGACATGACCATCTCAGCATGCAGAGAACTCAGACACGACCATCTCAACATGCAAAGACCTCAGACATGACCATCTCAGCATGCAGCACTAGCGGATCCAGGGGGGGGGGGCAATAGGGGCGATCGCCCACTCGGTCGACCGAATTTTAGTATAGAATTTACACAATTTGTATACGAATTTATTACTTATGTTAATAATATATACTAATATTTATATTTCAACCCATTTTTAGATTATATCTCCCCCCCCTCTAGTATGTTGTCCGATTTGGTGGGGTCGGAAGGGAGCGATGGTATCAATCCCGCCCCCCCCATACGCTTTCGAGTGGGGGGGGCGGTTCAATTTATTTCTAGAAATCACAGCTTGCTAACAGAATCAATTAAATATCTATATGATTAAAACTTGTTATTGATATTTTAACCAATCTTTATATTATGTCGTTCCCTGTTTGGCGATTGGGAGGGGGGGGGCGAATACCTCTACTGCCCTTCCCATCTAAACCCTTTGAGTGGGGGGGGGCGGTCCTACTTTTATGGAGAAATCATAGTTTGTGAACAACATTAATTCAATTAATATATAAATTTTATATTATGTCAATCCCTTTCTGGTATCTTGCCGATTCGGTGGGGTTGGGGGGAGGGCGATTGCATGTACTGCCCTCCCCACTCTAGCCCTCTGAGTGGGGGGCGGTCCTATTTTTATGGAGAAGCATAGTTTGTGAACAAAATTAGTTGTGTGTGTGTGTGTGCTGTGCGCACGCTTATGCATAGGGTTAGGGTTTACTGGGCTTTAGGTTTAGGGTTTGGAAAAAAATAGCCCCCCCCACTCCAAAGTTCTGGATCCGCCAGTGGCATGCAGAGAACTCAGACACGACCATCTCAGCATGCAAAGACCTTAGACATGACCATCTCAACATGCAAAGACATGAGACATGATATTGCAGCATACTCCGGGTACATTCAGTAGGCCAATGTTTAACAATATCTAACAGTAAAATTCTACATTTAACACAATTTCATGGATATGCACAAACGTAATTATACATTATTGATATAATACATATGGGTCAGTCACTCACTGGACCAAGTTAATACAAAATGTTCTAAACTTAATTAGATCCTAGGCATACCAAAGCAGTGTAACAAGGGACATGGCAGACTGCAAGACTAAATCATTATTTCAAGCCTCTTAGTCTTCATTCGTTTTGGCACATTTCGTGAAGTTCTTTACATGTGGCTCGAAACCTAACCGATACATTTTCCTAAATTCATGACATGAAGTATATTGAAGTCCCAGCCTAACCATGCAACTTATATCAAGTGAAAAAGGAAATATTATTTTCAACTTAATTGAGTGAGATACATACTGTAGGAATTAAAATGGATGATCATTCCAAAATCTAGACATACATGTTCTTCAAATCATTGTTTTTTTTTATTGTATACTTCATGGAATTCTGGAAAAAAAAAACTACTTGCTGTATTTGTTCCTTAGTAAGAGATAAGAATTTCTTTTTTTAAAACTGTTTCTTTGTATTGATTGCAAGTTTTTTTTTTTTTTTTTTTGGGTGTTTGTGTGTGTGTGTTTATTTCAAAGTTGTTGAGCAGAATACAAACTTGCGATCTCTTTTACGTCTTGTGTGTGTGTTTATTTCAAAGTTGTTTAGAGCAGAATACAAAACTTGCGATGTGACAGTCTCTTTTACGTCTTGTGGACGAAATGAAAACGTTGTTTCGATTGGTAATTAACCATAGTTTGAGTCACAAGTCATTTGGATAAAACACATTCTAACAACAAGAAATACAGACATTGCTTTTGGAAAACTTTTGAACACAAGAAATACAGACATTGCTTTTGGAAAACTTTTTAACACAAGAAATACAGACTTTTTAAAAAAAAGAAAACAAACTTTAAAAAAAAAAAAAAATAGATGCTAAACACATTTTTTTAAAAACATATCCAAGTATTCTCTTACAAATGACTTTTGCAAGTCCATAAAACTTGCTCAAGTCTTAAAAGTATTACAAATATCAGTCTAGATTTATGCGACAAGTACTCTTACTTTCCAAGTGATATACATATAACTAATATAACTAATAACGTCTTTTAATTGTAAGTCTATGGGGCTAACTATATTGACCTTAGATATAGTGAACTCTGGCATTGTGAACTTATAGTGACCTAAGATTCAGATTTTTGAACAAGTTCACCAGGGCTGTAGCTGTTTGAATAAGTTCACCAGGGCTGTAGCTGTTTGAATAAGTTCACCAGGGCTGTAGCTGTTTGAATAAGTTCACCAGGGCTGTTTGAAATAAAACGAAGTGAGCAATGTTTTCCCTGAGTGGCGCTGAAAACTTGAACATGGAGTGGAATCCTAAGCAAGGACTTTATTATGGATGAGTAAGATGAGGTAAATAAACATCTTTTTGCTATGAAAAAAAAACACAATTTCTAAGGGACATTTAAGAAACTGAGGCTCTGATTCTCTACAGTGACGCAGTATGCCTAAATGATTGAATGACCTTGAGTCTATTATACATACTTATTAATTAAATTATTGAATGACCTATAGTTATTAATTAAAAGATTGATGCACCTTGAATTATTAATTAAATGATCTACAAAGTAGCGTTTCAAAAAACTGTATTGACATTTAAGAACGCTACGAACCCCCCCCCCCTTTCCCACATACATACATGACATAATATTACAACATCGGAATTTTCCCCACATCGTCTTCAGCACTTAAAGTGACTCCAGTGTCCAGCTGAGCATCCTGTCTCCGGTGCAGCAAGCAGACCACAGCGATGACCAATAGTGCAAACAGCGTAAGACACAGGGCGACCAACACCCAGATACGGAAGTCGCTGCTCATCTTGTTAACTACTGTTGAGTGGGTGATGAGAGAGGGAAATAACTCATTCCAAAACCCGACATGAGCTGCACGGAGATAGTTTCCCTTGGTTATCAGTAGATCCGTTTCGTTGCTGGCTATCCTTAAGAAAGTTTTGTCCACTCGATACCCTGCGTGATGTGTAGTGGCAAGTCTGTAATCGATACAAATTTAGCAATGGTTAGTTGTGTCCGTAATAAGATGGAATATTATCATAGACTCGATACTAAAACTAGACTTCGAATATTTGATAAGAACGTGTGCAGCAACCGATTATCGAAGCCTATTGTTTCAGTTTGACAATAACGACTGTAAGTGAACACAATTAAGTCGTGCCAATATTTGATGCCTTGATTAGAGTCTAACTTAAATTTACAGTAAGCACACACACACACAGTAAAAAAAGGAATAGCAGACATTTTATTTGCTGACACACCTTCAAGGCATGACACGAAGTTCAGCACACACACACACACATTTATTTACTGACACACCTTCAAGGCATGACACGAAGTTCAGCACACACACACACACACACACATTTATTTACTGACACACCTTCAAGGCATGACACGAAGTTCAGCACACACACACACACACATTTATTTACTGACACACCTTCAAGGCATGACACGAAGTTCAGTATTAAATGAGGTTTGGGCAGGAAATATTGAAGTTTGCCTGTTACAAGATGTCATAAATCATGATATCTTAACATGTGAGCAGGGAATTTTATGACTGAGAACCTCTGGTCTAAAACAACTCTCCAATCAAACCATCTAACCATACAGTACAAAGTAAACCCCCTAAGCAAACGTTCACACCTCACTTTGGGATATTAGTGCTAGAATGAAAAGGAAATGATGCAAATCTGTTTGTAGTCGGGCTCAAGAGACATTGCTTTCCAATCCATAGGGAACACAAACATTTTGTAATTGGAACTATGGGGTACCTTTTGGATAGATAATATAACTTGATTATTTGGACCATAATATGTTGATCTACAATCTACATTCTCTACAACCTAAACAAAAGTGTTTCCTTTTCCAAAGAAATAATATAGCAGATGAAAGTAAGGTAATTAAGGGGTAGAATAAATGGATGTTGACTTCAGAACAAGAGTCTATAAGTTTGAGTTTGAAGAATTTATTGAATCTGAATGCTTTTTATTGGTGGAGAATAGCAGAGCATACTATTTCAAGTGTGCATTCATAAGTATATTTCATACTAACAATTGTATTCTAAATATGCTAAAGTAATTATACAGGACTTTATTTCGTATTCAATCATTTAGAAGGTATTCAAGATTCTTAAGTAGATATCTCGTGTGTTCTGGTCTCATTCCGATATTCATTAGAATTTGTCTACTCTAGTCTAGATCTATTTAGGAATCTAGTAAGAAGTTGTCTACTCTAGTCTAGATCTATTTAGGAATCTAGTAAGAAGTTGTCTACTCTAGTCTAGATCTATTTAGGAATCTTGTAAGAAGTTGTCTACTCTAGTCTAGATCTATTTAGGAATCTAATAGTATGTATAAGTACTAAATAAGTCGTTACAGACGCTACTCTCTTTTACATTAGAAATGTTTCATGGTGACCACCTACCCAGTGTAGACAAATTTTGACCACATCTCAATGAATCCTAAGCTGACCTTCTTGTCTAGCTCAGTATAATTGTGGCGTGGATGACCATCGACAGGACAACCAAATAAGAAGAATATGTCCTGACCATGTGGTACCCCTGCAAACAAAAACAAATTTGAAAAGATTGTGGACATTCTATTTCTCTATTTAGTCTAATGATCAAAAGTTAATGATGCTCCCCCTCCCTCCAATGGCCACCAAAAAAACAGAATGCACAATATACCCGGTTACAATGTTTCCATTCCAATCAATGGTAAAACAGAATGCACAATATACCCGGTTACAATGTTTCCATTCCAATCAATGGTAAAACAGAATGCACAATATACCCGGTTACAATGTTTCCATTCCAATCAATGGTAAAACAGAATGCACAATATACCCGGTTACTATGTTTCCATTCCAATCAATGGTAAAGCAGAATGCGCCACTCACAATATACCCGGTTACAATGTTTCCATTCCAATCAATGGTAAAACAGAATGCACAATATACCCGGTTACAATGTTTCCATTCCAATCAATGGTAAAAAAGAATGCACAATATACCCGGTTACAATGTTTCCATTCCAATCAATGGTAAAACAGAATGCACAATATACCCGGTTACAATGTTTCCATTCCAATCAATGGTAAAACAGAATGCACAATATACCCGGTTACTATGTTTCCATTCCAATCAATGGTAAAACAGAATGCGCCACTCACAATATACCCGGTTACTATGTTTCCATTCCAATCAATGGTAAAACAGAATGCACAATATACCCGGTTACTATGTTTCCATTCCAATCAATGGTAAAGCAGAATGCGCCACTCACAATATACCCGGTTACAATGTTTCCATTCCAATCAATGGTAAAACAGAATGCACAATATACCCGGTTACAATGTTTCCATTCCAATCAATGGTAAAAAAGAATGCACAATATACCCGGTTACAATGTTTCCATTCCAATCAATGGTAAAACAGAATGCACAATATACCCGGTTACAATGTTTCCATTCCAATCAATGGTAAAACAGAATGCACAATATACCCGGTTACTATGTTTCCATTCCAATCAATGGTAAAACAGAATGCGCCACTCACAATATACCCGGTTACTATGTTTCCATTCCAATCAATGGTAAAACAGAATGCGCCACTCACAATATACCCGGTTACTATGTTTCCATTCCAATCAATGGTAAAACAGAATGCGCCACTCACAATATACCCGGTTACAATGTTTCCATTCCAATCAATGGTAAAACAGAATGCACAATATACCCGGTTACTATGTTTCCATTCCAATCAATGGTAAAACAGAATGCGCCACTCACAATATACCCGGTTACTATGTTTCCATTTCAATCAATGGTAAAACAGAATGCGCCACTCACAATATACCCGGTTACTATGTTTCCATTCCAATCAATGGTAAAACAGAATGCGCCACTCACAATATACCCGGTTACTATGTTTCCATTCCAATCAATGGTAAAACAGAATGCGCCACTCACAATATACCCGGTTACAATGTTTCCATTCCACTCAATGGTAAAACAGAATGCGCCACTCACAATATACCCGGTTTCAATGTTTCCATTCCACTCAATGGTAAAACAGAATGCGCCACTCACAATATACCCGGTTACAATGTTTCCATTCCAATCAATGGTAAAACAGAATGCGCCACTCACGATATACTCGGTTACAATGTTTCCATTTCAATCAATGGTAAATCAGAGTGCGCCACTCACAATATACCCGGTTACAATGTTTCCATTCCACTCAATGGTAAAACAGAATGCGCCACTCACAATATACCCGGCTACAATGTTTCCATTCCACTCAATGGTAAAACAGAATGCGCCACTCACAATATACCCGGTTACAATGTTTCCATTCCAATCAATGGTAAAACAGAATGCACAATATACCCGGTTACAATGTTTCCATTCCAATCAATGGTAAAACAGAATGCACAATATACCCGGTTACAATGTTTCCATTCCAATCAATAATAAAACAGAATGCACAATATACCCGGTTACTATGTTTCCATTCCAATCAATGGTAAAACAGAATGCGCCACTCACAATATACCCGGTTACAATGTTTCCACTCCACTCAATGGTAAAACAGAATGCGCCACTCACAATATACTCGGTTTTAATGTTTCCATTCCACTCAATGGTAAAACAGAATGCGCCACTCACAATATACCCGGTTACAATGTTTCCATTCCACTCAATGGTAAAACAGAATGCGCCACTCACAATATACCTGCCACTCACAATATACCCGTCTAGAAAACTTCCATTCCACTCAATGGTTTAACAGAATGCGCCACTCACAATATACCCGGTTACAATGTTTCCATTCCACTCAATGGTAAAACAGAATGCGCCACTCACAATATACCTGCCACTCACAATATATTCGTCTACAAAATTCCATTCCACTCAATGGTATAACAGAATGCGCCACTCACAATATACCCGGCTACAATGTTTCCATCCCACTCAATGGTAAAACAGAATGCGCAAAGCACAATATATCTGCCACTCACAATATACCCGCCACCCACAATATACCCGCCACTCACAATATACCCACCACTCACAATATACCCGCCACTAACAATATACTTGCCACTCACAAATACCTGCCACTCACAATATACCTGCCACTCACAATATACCCGCCACTCACAATATACCTGCCACTCACAATATACCTTCCACTCACAATATACCTGCCACTAAGAATATGCCTGCCACTCACAATATACATGCCACTCACAATATACTTGCCACTCACAATATACCTGCCACTCACAATATACCTTCCACTCACAATATACCTGCCACTCACAATATACCTACCACTCACAATATACCTGCCACTCACAATATACCTGCCACTCACAATATACCTGCCACTCAGAATATGCCTGCCACTCACAATATACCTGCCCTTCACAATATACCCGCCACTCACAATATACCTTCTACTCACAATATACCTGCCACTAAGAATATGCCTGCCACTCACAATATACCTGCCACTCACAATATACCTTCCACTCACAATATACCTGCCACTCACAATATACCTGCCACTCACAATATACCTTCCACTCACAATATACCTGCCACTCACAATATACCTGCCACTCACAATATACCTGCCACTCACAATATACCTGCCACTCAGAATATGCCTGCCACTCACAATATACCTTCCACTCACAATATACCTACCACTCACAATATACCTGCCACTCACAATATACCTGCCACTCACAATATACCCGGCTACTATGTTTCCATCCCACTCACAGTGCACGTTAATGTTGAGGACAAAGTTAAGTGTTGACACATTTTAAAAAGGACATCAATAAGTGGGTGGGTGGGGGGAGGTGCCCAGGTGTTGAGCTATTTGAAGAGAAATCCCGAACTGTGTTTTCACAACAAACTTTGCAAGACTTTTTACACACCTTTACACTCTCTATGCGCCCCCTTTGGGCCCTCTTTAACCATCTTTGGGCCCTCATAGCTCTGTCTATGTGCCCTCTTTGTCATTGTCTATAATGATACTATTTTTTTTTGCTTTGAGGCTTCAGTTTAAACTATAATTAGCTTATCTCAGTAACATAACTCTCATGTAAGGTCACGAGTTAGCACAACAAAACTCAACTACAAAACATTTTAAGTATTTTTACCCAACTTACCCATCCATGGTGGGAAATTGGAACTCACTGACCTATGTTCAAAGACATACAGAAACAACTCCAGGTTAGTTATTGCTGATAATTTGTCTGCTATGTCCACAGCAGGAGCAGTGAAGGTCGTGTCCCCTATCAGCTGCCAACAGAAGATTCATCAATAGAATTTATACGTTCATGTAAAAAAGATCTAAATTGACAACAGATACTAAAAAAATGAATGAATGAAATATTTACATATAAGATAAGTGAATGAAAAATTTACATATAAGATAAGTGAATGAAATATTTACATATAAGATAAGTGAATGTAATTATTTAGATAAGATATGTAAAATGTAAAAAAAAATGAATTCAAATTTATATTTACAGGAGTATAAAACAAATAAATAGTGTTCAGTCTCTCCACCATCAGTACTAATCATAAAACAATGTGAATTATAGCCTCAGTTAAACAATTAGTAAACTCAATCAGTGGCGTGGTTAGAGGAAGTGAGGGTTGCGGCTGATAGTGACTGAAGCTAGCTCAACTCGAAGTACGCCTTTCTCAACGTTTTGTTCTTATATATTGTGTTGTCACGAATATTTTTTTGTAAAATATGTGCATAACGTTACACCATACTTTCAAACCGAAAATATCAGTGTAGTTTATGTTCGAGGCTTTTATAATTGATGGCTATTCCTATTCCCTTTAAGATGTGTAATTGATGACAGATGGATTTACTGGCTGTCATTCAGATTCAATGAATTGTTGACAGAATTCACTGAATCTCTTGATAGTTTTTTGTTTAAATGTACACAACAGCAGCACAAGAACTTTTGTCAGTTGTCTGTCAGTTCTACATTTCTTTGCTTTCGTTTCTCTATTTTTTAAAAGATTTACTGGCAGAGGTTCATATACATAACAGTATTTGTAAGGTTAAGTATTGACAATCTGATGGCCAAGTTAGAGGTGCTTAATATGTTGACATATTAGCTCAAAATGCTTTTGCAAAAGCTCTGCTGAGATTAAGTCTAGCATTTTAATTGATAAATAAGTTTGATTGATAATTGCTTTAAGAATCCTACATAATAAGCCTTTAAATAGAATTGACACAATTTTTTTTTACAGCTGTTACAAAGTATTGAAGGGAGGTAATTTGCTCAATAAAAAAAGAATATACCACCGAGACATTTTAGGAAACAACTTTGTTTGCTAAGTTATGATGGGGTAAGCGATGACACTATGAGCAATCCTCACTGTGTGGCACTAACTCTAGCGACGCGTCTGACTGTTCAAGGCTTTTTCAAAATGATGTCGAGAAAAATGGTGTAGTCAGCATTAAAACAATTCTTGTATCTGTATTCTTTCTAAAGCTAGTCCACCCTAACGCTTGGGTGAATGTAACAAAATGATATGAACCAGAGACCTTCGTTTTGACAAACAGGAGCTTTACATCGCAGCCTAAATAGTCATGTTATGAGCACGACACACACTGCACACGTCAAACGCTTGGGACACACGATCACGTGATACTTACATCAGAGAAGCTTATCATGGCTGCTGTGGCGTTGTGTGGGTCTGCCCAAGGCTTGTACATATAGTAGGACCAATCTAAAGATAAACAATCATAGTTTGTTTCAGTGTACACAACTCTAAGATTTCATTTCAGTTAGATGAGATACAAACTAAATAGAACAGAACATTCACTTTCGGATTATTTTGGTAATGCTTCGATTTAGACCATTGTGCATTGTTCTCGATTCCTGTTCAATTTCTGTTTTCATTTACAATTGATCCCAACAAAATCAGCACACTTTCTAAAACACGAATCTAAGCTGATAAACATCTAAGCTGATACACATCTAAGCTGATACACATCTAACCTGATAAACATCTAACCTGATACACATCTAACCTGATACACATCTAAGCTGATACACATCTAACCTGATACGCATCTAAGCTGATACACATCTAAGCTGATACACATCTAACCTGATGCACATCTAAGCTGATACACATCTAAGCTGATACACATCTAACCTGATACACATCTAACCTGATACACATCTAACCTGCCATTGAACTAAAAGATATGTAAGGTTCCGTAGGTGGAGAGGAAAATTGACGTAGTATGGAGTAGTTGAAGAAATCCGGTGGCTGGACGTGGTTATGACTGTCTCTGACGAACTGAGCCTCAGTCATGTAGCTGCCAGTCGTGTCCTTTTCATTCTCGTTTTTCATTATTATGTCCACTGTAAGGTACAACAACAAAGTAGAGAAGTAAATATCAAGAGTGCATTGTTTGATAGAACTAAACTATCAAGAGTGCATTGTTTGATAGAACTAAACTAACAAGAGTGAATTGTTTGATAGAACTAAACTATCAAGAGTGCATTGTTTGATATAACTAAACTATCAAGAGTGCATTGTTTGATATAACTAAACTATCAAGAGTGACTTGTTTGATAGAACTAAACTATCAAGAGTGCATTGTTTGATAGAACTAAACTATCAAGAGTGACTTGTTTGATAGAACTAAACTATCAAGAGTGCATTGTTTGATAGAACTAAACTATCAAGAGTGACTTGTTTGATAGAACTAAACTATCAAGAGTGCATTGTTTGATAGAACTAAACGATCAAGAGTGCATTGTTTGGTAGAACTAAACTATCAAGACTGCATTGTTTGATAGAACTAAACTATCAAGAGTGAATTGTTTAATAGAACTAAACTATCGTGTATGTGAATTGTTTGATAGAACTAAACTATCAAGAGTGCATTGTTTGATAGAACTAAACTATCAAGAGTGCATTGCTTGATAGAACTAAACTATCAAGAGTGCATTGTTTGATAGAACTAAACTATCAAGAGTGAATTGTTTGGTAGAACTAAACTATCAAGACTGCATTGTTTGATAGAACTAAACTATCAAGAGTGAATTGTTTGGTAGAACTAAACTATCAAGAGTGAATTGTTTGGTAGAACTAAACTATCGTGTATGTGAATTGTTTGATAGAACTAAACTATCAAGAGTGAATTGTTTGATAGAACTAAACTATCAAGAGTGAATTGTTTGATAGAACTAAAATATCGTGTATGTGAATTGTTTGATAGAACTAAACTATCAAGAGTGCATTGTTTGATAGAACTAAACTATCAAGAGTGAATTGTTTGGTAGAACTAAACTATCAAGACTGCATTGTTTGATAGAACTAAACTATCGTGTATGTGAATTGTTTGATAGAACTAAACTATCAAGAGTGAATTGTTTGATAGAACTAAACTATCAAGAGTGAATTGTTTGATAGAACTAAACTATCAAGAGTGACTTGTTTGATAGAACTAAACTATCAAGACTGCATTGTTTGATAGAACTAAACTATCGTGTATGTGAATTGTTTGATAGAACTAAACTATCAAGAGTGAATTGTTTGATAGAACTAAACTATCAAGAGTGAATTGTTTGATAGAACTAAACTATCAAGAGTGACTTGTTTGATAGAACTAAACTATCAAGAGTGAATTGTTTGATAGAACTAAACTATCAAGAGTGAATTGTTTGATAGAACTAAAATATCGTGTATGTGAATTGTTTGATAGAACTAAACAATCAAGAGTGCATTGTTTGATAGAACTAAACTATCAAGAGTGAATTGTTTGATAGAACTAAACTATCAAGAGTGAATTGTTTGATAGAACTAAACTATCAAGAGTGCATTGTTTGGTAGAACTAAACTATCAAGAGTGCATTGTTTGGTAGATCTAATTTATCAAGAGTGCATTGTTTGATAGAACTAAAATATCAAAAGCGAATTGTTTGATAGAACTAAAATATCAAGAGTGCATTGTTTGATAGAACTAAAATATCAAGAGTGCATTGTTTGGTAGAACTAAACTATCAAGAGTGCATTGTTTGGTAGATCTAATTTATCAAGAGTGCATTGTTTGATAGAACTAAAATATCAAAAGCGAATTGTTTGATAGAACTAAAATATCAAGAGTGCATTGTTTGATAGAACTAAAATATCAAGAGTGAGTTGTTTGATAGAACCAAAATATCAAGAGTGCATTGTTTTATAGAACTAAAATATCAAGAGTGAATTGTTTGATAGAACTAAAATATCAAGAGTGCATTGCTTGATAGAACTAAAATATCAAGAGTGAATGGTTTGATAGAACTAAAATATCAAGAGTGCATTGCTTGATAGAACTAAAATATCAAGAGTGCATTGTTTGATAGAACTAAAATATCAAGAGTGCATTGCTTGATAGAACTACAATATCAAGAGTGAATTGTTTGATAGAACTAAACTATCAAGAGTGCATTGTTTGATAGAACTACAATATCAAGAGTGAATTGTTTGATAGAACTAAAATATCAAGAGTGAATTGTTTGATAGAACTAAAATATCAAGAGTGCATTGCTTGATAGAACTAAAATATCAAGAGTGAATGGTTTGATAGACCTAAAATTGCAAGAGTGCATTGCTTGATAGAACTAAAATATCAAGAGTGAATGGTTTGATAGAACTAAAATATCAAGAGTGCAATTGTTTGATAGAACTAAAATATTAAGAATTAGAGCATTTAATAGCCTTTTCTTCAAGTCACTGATTGACACGCATGATTAGATTGACCTATGAAATGAGCAGGACGTAATTATGACCTCTTTAGAAGTGACGTCTGTAACATATAAGATAATAAACAGCTAAATATTACCAGTTAGAGAGCCTTCATCTTTGACTAGACCAATCATCACAGACTTTGCATTCACGGCATCAGCTATTCCTTGTTTGGGATCCCGTAAAAGAAAAGTTCCGTCAACAACCGGAGAGAAGTCGTAATATGCCAAACCATGCTGTCAATGAACAATATGACAGAATCAGACAAGGGCCGAAGAAGATTATTACAAACTGTGATCAAATTAGAACAAAACATTATTTAAACCATTTCTTACCAACTTTTAAAGGCAATTCTTAGTTTTGTTTTAGACATAGACATCATCGGCAGTGACCTTTTATCATAGTTAAATATGAGTCACGTTACTGAAGGCGTGTGTTTACATAATCGTTATGTTCATGTTATGAAATCTGTAATATGATCACTTGACAATGTAAAAGTGCAGAGCAGACATCAACCATGTTACAGTTCCGAAACTGGATATTCACTCCAGTCCAGATGAATTATTTCTGAATTATTTTTAATAAGTACAAAAAATCATGTGATTGATAAATAGCCATGTGCAAGGTTGCCGAATCCATGTACTTATTTGATTGTTATGATTGTAAAACGATTGAATTTCTGTGTTGATCTTTGACCTGCGCTTTTTTTACGTTGGCGGGCAGTAAAATACATTTCTGCAGTCAGAAGATGATAAAACAAAAAGGAGGGGGGGTGGCTTCACAATCAAAAGGTGAAGAAACACTGTTCTAACCCAATGGCTTCTACAATGCTAAAGCATGCCATCTTCTCTAAATTACAGAAAATTTAAGTGCCTACTTCAATGTATTTGGAGCATAGTTGAGCAATACTCTCTACCCCACACAGTTACAAGCTAACATACAATAAGAACATCTATTCATACACATTATCCCAAACACATCAGAACTCAAACTTACACAAACATGCATAGATAGCTTACAAACTAGTCAACAAAAGCCAACTAGCAACGAATATGAGCAGGTTATTAACTCTTGATGGTCAGAAGAGTGAAGGAAATTGTTGGACCATGACATATAGCAGAGACACTTTCAAAACGAAAAATTTGATTTTTTTTTCAAACTTAAACAAAAGAAAAAAACTTTAAAAAAAAAACAAAGCTTATTGAAAGTGTTATAGTACAATCAGTTTGGATCAGTCATGTAATTTAATTTGTAATAGATCTAGACTAACAATAATAAATATGTGCGATTAGAAATACTTTTACCAATAGTCTTGTTAGAGGATTTTCATGCTTTTAGATGTATCAATGCGCTATGATCCAGTCACTTATCTGGAACAGTTGGAACGGGGGAGGGTAGAGAGAAAGAAGAGGGGGGGTATTTTGTGAATGTTACCGTGATCGCTTTTTTCAATGTAAAACAAAAGTTGTGTGACTTTGAACTCGAGGACTCATGCCTCCCGAAGCGGATACACCACTGTGCCAGTGAAGTGCTTTTGAAAATAGAAGGTTTTATAGTTATTTGTTGTTAGTTTCAAACTTTTAAGCGACGACCTTACTTTCTACACAAAGAATAAAGGGGACTTATTCAACGTATACCATTACATCTGTTAATTACAATTTCTCCTGTTCATTGCCAAACAAAATAATGACTAATACTTAACTAGTTCGTTCATTTTTTACAAATGTGTATCTTGTGTTGTCAGGTAACAACAAAATAGTTGAGGGACAATTTCAACTTGATCCAAGATTGGATGTGGAGGAAATAATATGTACACACTTTGTACCAGAGTGAGGTCATGGATATAAGCTTTGTAATAAAACAAAATAGGTGGACCTAAATAGAGCAGGTATGAATGACTCAATCATCTTAATGTGACAACTGGGATATGAACGACACAATCATCTCATGTGACAGCTGGGGTATGAATGACACAATCATCTTATGTGACAGCTGGGGTATGAATGACACAATCATCTCATGTGACAGCTGGGGTATGAATGACACAATCATCTTATGTGACAGCTGGGGTATGAATGGCTTAATCATCTCAATGTGACAGATGGGGTATGTATGACTCAATGTGACAGCTGGGGTATGAATGACTCAATAATGACTTTAGATAGTGATAACAAAAGTTGGCTACTTAGAGTTTTTCTTCTGATAGATCTAAAGATAGCTGCACTAGCCATGTCCATGTACCCACACTAAGTCCGGCCATACACACAACTTGACAGCCAATCTACACAAGTATACATACGTCATAATAGTCATTGACTATTTCAGAGGCATTGATCTTCTCCAGACACGCCCATGTCTGTAAGACGTCGTCTTTAAAATAGCAGCCTAAAGTTTTGAGATGGCTGTTAGGTCCTACGCTCTCCTCTTTGGGATCTGTAGACGGAATGACTGCCCAGTAAGCTGTTGGTGAGCCACTCATTAGAATGGCGTATTGGAAAAGACCTGAGATAAAAGTGGGAAGTTTGGATCAGTGCATAGATTTTTGTATTGTCATTATTATTACTTTACTAGCCCTCAGTTACGCCCCTTGATTTGTTCTCAGGCTATGTATTGTTTAGTTTGTCAAGGAAACTTTCCCTATTTCTCACATTTATAATAGAAAGGCCCGCAAATTAACGCTCGCTCATACTTACATTTGGACCGCGAATTTTAGTATCTTAACATAGAATTGGAGCAGCCCGCTTTATGCCACCCCCAAACATGTATTTTTAACCCCACCCTCTACCTAAAAGAAAGTCCTTCATAAACATGCTTATTCTTCGACTTTTCAGTTCTTTATCGAAATATTTGATAGACTCTATGTTGCTGTTTGCCCCCCCCCTTTTTTTTTATATAGGGCGTGGCAATGTTCTACAGAGACTTTTGCCCCCAAGAATTCTATTTATCTTCCTGGCTCAGTGGAAGGAGCGACGTAAACGAATGGACAGGCCTCTCTCTTGACTTCCTGCTCAGAACAGCTGCTGACCGGGAACAATGGAGGGATTTGGTTATACGAACTATCACAGCACCCCTACGACGAAAGTTGATGGACAGATGATGATGACCCACAGCACACACACACACACACACACACACACAAATAGTTATACGTACAATTCATTTTGTATTTATCAATTGTACACACACAATGCAAGCATTCACACACCTATATAAGGAAACAGAAAGAAAATATGCTTTAAAACATACGGAAGTCTATTTCGTGTTACACATTGGTGGGGTTAGGGCGTGAAGATGAAAGGCCCAGGAGAGAACTGAATGGAAGGATGTGTTGAAGCAGGCCAGAGCCCTCCATGGGCTGTAGCGCCACTGGGATGGATGGATGGATGGATGCTTTATATATTGACTGTGGCTTTTTGGGGAAATACCGAAAATTAAGTAATAGGTTTTATAGAAAGCTTGTGCTCAGATAATGAACCTATCAAAATCGTTTCTTAGCGAGAACCCAAAAGGTAAAAGAAGCTTCTGTAAGAAATTTCATGTAAATCCGTTCGGTGGTTTCATAGATTTCTTAATACATAACAGACTATTGGAGATTTTCATACATGGAGGCAAATCCATTATTGGCAAGATTTTTGGCGCATCCGGTGTACAAAATAATGAAAGTGTTGACAGACACACTGTTTTATTGAAAAGCTAGAAAATGATTTCGTTGTTGACTTTTTTGTCTTGCAGTCAAATGTTTTAAGTTCTTCCGTTTGTAGCTTTTATTTGGTTGGCAACATTGAAGTTTGATTTACCGTCCTTGACATTGTCAATCCATAGCCCCTCCCTACGGTCACCTCTGCATAGAGTCAAAGAAGTTTACTGTCTTCATTGATAAAATATCGTTTAAAAATAAAAAAAACAAAACAGAATTGAGCCTCAGTTTTAATCAAATTTAATCATCCAATAAAATATTGCTGTAAACCAGGAAACCTGTAGCTCGCGACCCTTTTTGGGGGTCGATTGACAATTTGTCGAGGGTCGCTCAGTCAACGAAAATATGGATTTGTGTGTGTGTGTGTGTGTGGTAATTCTAACGTGTAAAACTTGAAAGCACAGTTACTTATACTCATGAAGGAAAATAATTTACTATTGGGGGGGGGGAGGTCGCGGCGTAGTGAGGAATTGTAAAAAGGGGTCGCCAAGCAAAAAAGGTTGTAAACATATAGTAGAGTCAGTAATATGAACACTGACCTTGGGGAAAGACATTCGATGAATAGCATAGTACAGGACTATAGCGGGCGAAGTGGCTGAGAAATAATGCGCTTGACCTTCGAACTTTAAATTCTCGGCTTTGAGTCTCGGTGAAGACTGGGATTTGAATTTCAGGATTTGTAAACACCCACTAACTCTAATGTCCACTAACTCTAATGTCCACTAACTCTAATGTCCACTAACTCTAATGTCCACTAACTCTAATGTCCACTAACTCTAATGTCCACTAACTCTAATGGGTACCGTGGAGGTTAATTAAGGAAAGTAAAGGCGATAAGTCAATGTGCTGGTCACATGAAACTCTCGTTAACCCAGAAACAGATGACATTTACATTCAATGCATGGTGTTGTTAACATTTTAAAAAGTCACAGATCTATATCAGTTTGAAAATGTAACATATTCCTTGGTTTAAAGTACTCCACACAAGACCGTTGTTTACTCTTTATTTATCCAATTGTATATCCGTAGAATATACCCTCTACAAGAAACGGCCCAATGAACTGTATTTATACCTTTAGAAATTGGAGACAAGATATGCACTCCTACATCAGCACCACCGGCGCTGTGGCCTTGAACTGTCACCCTGACAGGATCTCCACCAAAGAATGCAATATTTTCTTGCACCCAGGTCAAGGCCATAGTCTGGTCATAGAGTCCATAGTTACCTGGGATGTTTAGGTGAGGTACGCTGAGAAAACCTGAAAGTAGGGGGGGGGAGTAAGAGTACTAGTTATGTACGAGTCTTTGAAAATATGCATACAGAAATATCAAGGTCGTCAAATTAATTTCTTAACCAAAAGCGTTATGAAGACAAGGTCAGGGGTCAATGTGAAGTAAGAAATAGTACACACAGACCTATATATATATATATTCATTAGACTTATTTGTTTCAGAAGTAGTTGTAAATGAGTGAGTGTGTATGTGTATGTTTGAATGTGTGTGAGGTGTGAGAGTGTTTGTCAGTGAGCTTGTGAGTACTTAAGTGTATACTATTCAAACTCAGATTGAGTACTCTGGACTCTTCCCATTCTTTCAACTCTAATCCACAAGATATTTAACAGCCCCGCCCCTCCCAACTACTTTCCGAATTAGTGTTAGTCCAAAGTTGAGATGGTTAGTTTGATGCACGACCCTTGTGATGTGTGTATCTGCAAGTAACAGGGACCTGGACTTACCAAGGACTCCCAGTCTATAGTTTAGTGTGACGACAATCATTGTCCCCTCACTAGCCAAGACATCGCCATGGAGCATGGAACCCATACCAGCCTCGTTAGAGCCGCCATGAATGTGAACCAGCACAGGAAAAGGTTTCTCAAGGTTTGCCTGTCTTGAAAAGATGCAATCAAAGTATTATCCATGGATCTGGCCCCCCCTCTAGCTACACTTCTTGACGCAATTGGAACCATTGAAAGATGGCTGTCTCTATGTCAGGAAGCAAGTGTAACAACAAGGTTATGCTCCAAAGATGTATTTCAATCTGACAGCAGGATTATATTTCAATTGAGTTCACACTCTTTGTAGTCAAACAAAATGTTTTCAACGGGCGCAAGTCAAAAAGTTAAGCAGAAACTTGAATCATTGAGTTCAATCGAACATTTTGCTGGCTAGTTAAGTTGATAGAGCGTCGCGCTTATAACGCGAATTTCTTTGGTTCGATAACCACACTTTTATTATTTTTTTATGTTTCAATGAGAAATAAGATCTGAATGTTTATTTGACTCTAGTATTTGAACATAAAAGATGAATTGTTGATTTTTTTAAATATTACTTTTACATTAATAGTAACGATCTAGATGCAAATACAAACATACTAAAACACCCACACACACAAACACAATCAGTGGGCTCCCATTAATGTACTTCGCCATGACGACGAAACAGATCTATTGATTTATCACAATTTTTTTTTATGAACGCACTAGCCTATAATATTAAAATGTACCATTAGAACAAAACCTTTACTAAGTTGTGGTCATTTTAACGAGCACATTGCTTACCGCTTAGATGGGAAAGGAACATAACAGTGCTTACCTGTTAGATGTGACAGGAACATAAATGGTGACCGGCCAGAAGACAGTGCTTACCTCTTAGATGTCACAGAAACATAAATGGTGACCGGCCAGAAGACAGTGCTTGCCTGTTAGATGTGACAGGAACATAAATGTTCACCTGCCATAAGACAGTGCTTACCTCTTAGATGTGACAGGAACATAAATGTTCACCTGCCATAAGACATTGTTTACCTCTTAGATGTGACAGGAACATAAATGTTGACATGCAGACAGTCTTCTGTCATTCTGCCATCAAAGTCAGGATTGTGGTCTCTAATGTAATGTAGATCTATCCACGACTGCATGCAAGCAGACGGCTGGTTGGTAGCGTCCCGAACACCTTTCCAAGATGAGGGCGCCACTGGAAGCTGAAAACCAAATGAATTTCTCAATCAACACACACACGCACATACAGATCTAGATTTAACAATGCTTAAAGAATAATATCTGAATGAACACTTGACCTGTGACCCGATAAAATTATTTTTTGTCGTTGTCAAGGAAGGATTATATTGTAGAAACTTATTTATGTAATAAACAAAGGTAATCAATGAATAGTTATGTACAACAGAAGAATTATAGTATGTTGACTATTTGAAACGTAAGCCAGTCATATAATGTTTCAATTGATACACAGAAGTTCGACGTAGATCTGCATATCTTCTAGATCTTTTTCTCCTATGGGTTCAACCAATGCTTGAGTGCTATACATTTGATAGGGAAACTTTGAATGCAGTACAGAAGGACATAATTTAGTATTGAATTATTTTAGAACTATTAGAGATTTTTATGATCAACTAAACAATGCAAAAGACGAGTAAAAACAAGGTTACAAAGACAGTTTGTGTGGAAACATTAACTCTAAATCGGCCCCCAAAGTTGTCCACCCAGGCAGGTAAAAAGGCAGGTTTCAATATTTTCAGAAAGAATATCAGAATGAAATTCTATCAAAGGCAAAAGTTGACAGATCTTGTGTGCTGCCCCAAAGGTCCAGCAGACCAAGGAGTAGGTGAAAGTGAAGTTAGATGTGAACCTGGCCTAACTGATGTCATGTAATGATTATCTAATTAATCTAATTGTATTGTATAGGGTCAATCTCTCATTCAAAGCCTTTCCGTATAAAAAAAAAATCCTCTAGTTTGCGATCTGTGGCATGTTGCAGGTCACGCGATAATATGAAAAACTACTTATTAATTGTTGTTTTAAATTATATTCCACTTATATGCATTTTAAATATAACTTTTTCTCGTTAAAAAAAAAAAATTTTGTAAAATTAGTTGTAAGTATTACAGAACTTATTTCACTTTGCAATACATTTGTAAAAAAATATAATATTTTTTTTTACAAAATAAATCTAAAACTGCTTGCATATTTGTGTTGGATATATGGTAATTAGTCACCTCCCGTGTTTGTTACTATTAATAGTGAATAGTTGTAAAAATGGTGTATTTTTATGACAAAACTGCTTGCATGGTTGATTTTAATAATTAAATTTTTCGGTTTCAGAAAAGAAAAAAAAATTAGCCATTGCTTCAGAACTTAATAAGGTCCAAAATAGCATGATGTCGGATTTTCAATATCTTTTCTAGTTTACGAAAACTAGAACAATATTAATAGCGCCCATTCTGCTCTTGGGGGCCGCTAAAAACGCAAGCCAAATTTAATTTTAAGATGATTGTAATTTGAAAAAAAATTTCATGTGTGGCCAACTATGAAAGATTATTAGTTGTAACTTGGTGATAAGATTTAAAATTGAGCATTTATTCTCAGCTGAGATACACATTGTATAAACAACAAAAAAAGGAACATTGTGTAACAAGAAAAAAAATGATATGCAAGAAAAGATAGACTGTTTAAACATGACAAGAGACATTATACGCAAGCAAGAAAGACACTGTGTACGCCAGAAGAGAGGCATAGTATAAGCAAGCAACTAAACACATAGTATAAGCCAGCAAACAAACATATTGTATAAGCAGGCAAACAGACACATAGTATAAGCAAGCAAATAAACGCATTGTATAAGCAAGCACAGACACATTGTATAAGCAAGCAAACAGACACATTGTATAAGCAAGCAAACAAACACATTGTATAAGCAAGCAAATAAACACATTGTATAAGCAAACAAATAAACACATTGTATAAGCAAGCAAACAGACACATTGTATAAGCAAGCAAACAAACACATTGTATAAGCAAGCAAATAAACACATTGTATAAGCAAGCAAACAGACACATTGTATAAGCAAGCAAACAAACACATTGTATAAGCAAGCAAACAAACATATTGTATAAGCAAGCAAACAAACACATTGTATAAGCAAGCAAACAGACACATTGTATAAGCAAGCAAACAGACACATTGTATAAGCAAGCAAACAGACACATTGTATAAGCAAGCAAATAAACACATTGTATAAGCAAGGAAACAGACACATTGTATAAGCAAGCAAACAGACACATTGTATAAACAAGCAAACAAACACATTGTATAAGCAAGCAAACAGACACATTGTATAAGCAAGCAAACAAACACATTGTATAAGCAAGCAAACAGACACATTGTATAAGCAAGCAAATAAACACATTGTATAAGCAAGCAAATAAACACATTGTATAAGCAAGCAAATAAACACATTGTATAAGCAAGCAAACAGACACATTGTATAAGCAAGCAAATAAACACATTGTATAAGCAAGCAAACAGACACATTGTATAAGCAAGCAAATAAACACATTGTATAAGCAAGCAAATAAACACATTGTATAAGCAAGCAAATAAACACATTGTATAAGCAAGCAAATAAACACATTGTATAAGCAAGCAAACAAACACATTGTATAAGCAAGCAAATAAACACATTGTATAAGCAAGGAAATAAACACATTGTATAAGCAAGCAAATTAACACATTGTATAAGCAAGCAAACAGACACATTGTATAAGCAAACAAACAGATAGCAGTAAGTTCAACTTTGAACCTTAAATCTTGACAGTTGGAGACAAAAATAGGCTAGGATTATTACCTGAAATCTTAGTTTACCCACTGGCGGGGCGGCGAACGGCACCCCTAGGTATCTCTCCACCTCTTTCCCGTTGGGGCGCTTGTAAAGGTAACCTCTTATTTGTCCATACACTGTCTGTCTGACGGGGTGCGTAGTGTCCAGCTGCTGGTAAGTACGTCCAGTCATAGTGTGGAGCAAGATGACCATTAAAGTACACCAAGAAGAATACATGATTTGAATCTGAAACGAACATTTTAAATCTCGTATTTTACTTGAAAAAACAACAACATTCCTTCCTCACCCAAACACCATTTAGTTTGAATCTAAAAGTTCTCTGCTATTTGTCTGTATAAAATTAGATTTGACATTTTCTGTTTTAGATTGAAGCATCAAAGATCCAATGTATAAATCACTTGGTTGTTTCTTCTCTCCACTTCTAAAAGGTGACAAATGAAGCTGTTGCACCATGTTATTGGATTGTCAATCTTTTCTAGTTTTGTGCGTTTTAAACGGGTCGGACGGATTGACGAAGATACAGATCACACTACACATGCTTTTCCCATTCAAATGGCACTAAAACTGGACAGGTCACACAATCATATTTCCTGGTAAAGAGCCAAGGAGTAAAGACTGACTAGCTATACAATTTCAAGTAATGCAAAGAGTTTAGAAGGATACAGAATACCTTTGAACTAGATTTTTAGAAGTTTAAGAACTCCAATGGTCCACATAGAAACGAAGACCAGACCTTAGCCATACTGGTCATGCATCAGAGTCAGACCTGGACCACACCGCTGATGTAAAAGTTAATAATTCGAATAAAACAGAAATTACCTAAAATTCTTTTGTCTCAAAATGTATTAAAATAAGCACCTCACTGTCTCTATATCGACACAAGCTGACGATTGGTTTAACGAACTATGATCTTGCTAATCAGATTCAAATAATCTGTATTAAAAATATGACCAAAAAAAAAAAGAACACCAGATTTAATTGGTCTGATGAATCAGAAATGAATTAGAAGTTTTGTTGAAAGGCCAAAGAGTACTTGAAAGAAAGAAGGAAGGGATTGGGCAAAGGGGGGGGGGGTGGCAAGCAGGCTGTTTACAAAATTCAACATGACTAGAAGCTGACAATTTGTTCTAAATATAAGTCGAACTCTAACCCCTGTAGATCAAATCAAGACTTGTAGTTTGTAGACGTGTTCACACAAAAAGACATGAATCAAATAGATTCGAGAGGAAACTGAATCCCATGTCAAGGGAGATAAGTGAAGGAATTCGCTTCCAGCTCCATGTTACTTTTCTGTTTGTAAATATTGAGCTCTACATTGGGAGTTGTGGATTTATAAATGACATGAGTTGAAACATTCTCTGCCTGCCTGTCTTTCTAACATTGTCTAAGACTATTAATCTATCTGTGGATATACTTACTTGTTTTTTCGATTTGAAATAGTGTCTTTCTGTCTATCTTTGTCCAAGCCTATTAATCTATCTGTAGATATCCTTGTTTTTTTCCGTGAATCAATCTATTTTTTTTTCTTTATCTTTTAATCTGTATTTCCTTCCTCCATTATAATCCTTCTCTCTCTCTCTCTCTCTCTCTAATTCTCTCTCTAATTCTTTCCTTGATGTAGTTTTAAAATTCTGTTAGCTATTGCTATCCCTGGCTATTAATTAATGCATAGAGTAGATTGATTGAGTGCATCATATCTATTGCACAGTTTCTACTTTCTAAGTACTTCACAGAACTTACTTTCTAAGTACTTCACAGGGCCTTCTTTTTAAGTATTTCAAAGAACTTTTACTTTCTATTTATTTCACAGTACCTATTTTTTAGTTATTTCACACAATCTTTTTCTAGGTTCTTCACAGTACCTCATTTCTAAGTATTTCGCATAACTTACATTTTAAGTATTTCACTGTAACTAGTTTCACCGAACCTATTTCTAAGTATTTCACAGAACCTACTTTCAAAGTATTTCACAGAACCTACTTTCTAAGTATTTCACAGAACCTATTTCTAAGTATTTCACAGAACCTACTTTCTAAGTATTTCACAGAACCTACTTTCTAAGTATTTCACAGAACCTACTTTCAAAGTATTTCACAGAACCTATTTCTAAGTATTTCACAGAACCTACTTTCTAAGTATTTCACAGAACCTATTTCTAAGTATTTCACAGAACCTACTTTCTAAGTATTTCACAGAACCTACTTTCTAAGTATTTCACAGAACCTACTTTCTAAGTATTTCACAGAACCTACTTTCTAAGTATTTCACAGAACCTACTTTCTAAGTATTTCACAGAACCTACTTTGTAGTATTTCACGGACTATTTACAATTTGTGAAACATAAATAATTGAGTTACATCAGACATGAAAATAAATATATGAGATCTAATTTGTTAAAAAAACAGCAAGGTCACACAGTGTCCTGTATCTAGAGCTTTTAGTTGAACCATTATGAAAGAATCTCGCGCTGGATGACAACAGCTACAAGAGATCTGTTTGAATTTTGTCAGCATAGAACTGCATCACGTGACGTCGGAATTAAAACACACATGACACGTGCCACAGGAAAAAACACAAGACAATCCGATGGCTGAACAAAATGGACACATATGAACTCAAGCCTTGTAGCTGTCTCCAGATAAAATGTGGCCAATTTTCTGACTCCATCCAAAACACCGAAAGTAAAAAAAACAACAAAAAGTTGGTTTATTGTTGCCAACCCAACATGTGACTGAAGTCAGTGTGAGAGTGTGTGAGAGTGTGTGAGTGTCGACCTACTGGGGGCTGTTAATTGATCTGTCCGCACCAGAGATTTGACTAATAAAAACAGTCTCAGAGTCTCGTTTAGAATGTCTTAAGTCTGCAAAAACTTTATAAAAAAAAAAAAGGTTTGTTATGTTGAGATGTTTCCAAACAGAACGATTACCTGCCCTTTGTTCTCATTGACACGTAAAGTACACACTACTATTTTTAATTGCAGGTAGCACTATAAACAAACAATGTCACTTGTAGAGCTATATACAAACAATGTCACTTGTAGATCTATGTACAAACTATGTCACTTTTAGATCTATATACAAACAATGTCACTTTTAGATCTATGTACAAACAATGTCACTTGTAGATCTATGTACAAAATATGTCACTTTTAGATCTATGTACAAACAATGTCACTTGTAGATCTATGTACAAACTATGTCACTTTTAGATCTATGTACAAACAATGTCACTTGTAGATCTATGTACAAACTATGTCACTTTTAGATCTATGTACAAACAATGTCACTTGTAGATCTATGTACAAAATATGTCACTTTTAGATCTATGTACAAAATATGTCACTTTTAGATCTATGTACAAACAATGTCACTTGTAGATCTATGTACAAAATATGTCACTTTTAGATCTATGTACAAACAATGTCACTTGTAGATCTATGTACAAACTATGTCACTTTTAGATCTATGTACAAAATATGTCACTTTTAGATCTATATACAAACAATGTCACTTGTAGATCTATGAACAAACTATGTCACTTTTAGATCTATGTACAAACAATGTCACTTGTAGATCTATGTACAAAATATGTCACTTTTAGATCTATGTACAAACAATGTCACTTGTAGATCTATGTACAAAATATGTCACTTTTAGATCTATGTACAAACAATGTCACTTGTAGATCTATGTACAAACTATGTCACTTTTAGATCTATGTACAAAATATGTCACTTTTAGATCTATATACAAACAATGTCACTTGTAGATCTATGAACAAACTATGTCACTTTTAGATCTATGTACAAACAATGTCACTTTTAGATCTATGTACAAACAATGTCACTTGTAGATCTATGTACAAAATATGTCACTTTTAGATCTATGTACAAACAATGTCACTTGTAGATCTATGTACAAAATATGTCACTTTTAGATCTATGTACAAACAATGTCACTTGTAGATCTATGTACAAACTATGTCACTTTTAGATCTATGTACAAACAATGTCACTTGTAGATCTATGTACAAACTATGTCACTTTTAGATCTATGTACAAACAATGTCACTTGTAGATCTATGTACAAACTATGTCACTTTTAGATCTATGTACAAAATATGTCACTTTTAGATCTATGTACAAACAATGTCACTTGTAGATCTATGTACAAACTATGTCACTTTTAGATCTATGTACAAACAATGTCACTTGTAGATCTATGTACAAACTATGTCACTTTTAGATCTATGTACAAACAATGTCACTTGTAGATCTATGTACAAACTATGTCACTTTTAGATCTATGTACAAACAATGTCACTTTTAGATCTATGTACAAACAATGTCACTTGTAGATCTATGTACAAAATATGTCACTTTTAGATCTATGTACAAACAATGTCACTTGTAGATCTATGTACAAACTATGTCACTTTTAGATCTATGTACAAACAATGTCACTTTTAGATCTATGTACAAAATATGTCACTTTTAGATCTATGTACAAAATATGTCACTTTTAGATCTATGTACAAACTATGTCACTTTTAGATCTATGTACAAACAATGTCACTTGTAGATCTATGTACAAAATATGTCACTTTTAGATCTATGTACAAACTATGTCACTTGTAGATCTATATACAAACAATGTCACTTGTAGATCTATGTACAAACTATGTCACTTGTAGAGCTATATACAAACAATGTCACTTATAGATCTATGTACAAACAATGTCACTTATAGATCTATGTACAAACAATGTACAAATAATGTCATGTGTAAATGTGAGTATAAAGTAAGTCCCTTTTCATCTTATAGCTTCCAGTATAGGAGGTAGATAACAAAATGTTAAGACGCTCTTTTAGTTTCCCATATCTGATGCAATATTACTTGAAAGTATCAACATGTCAAATTTGTCAAAATGTCTCCAGAGACATTTTCTGAAAGAATGCTCTAGACTCTGTAAGTGTTGTAGACCTGGTCATACAGAATTGCTTCTTGAAACTGAATGTCTGCAAGCTCATACTTCCATAATACATAACTACATATAAGTCTAAACATAATACATAACTACATAAAAGTCTAAACATAATACATAACTACATAAAAGTCTAAACATAATACATAACTACATATAAGTCTAAACATAATACATAACTACATGTAAGTCTAAACATAATACATAACTACATACAAGTCTAAACATAATAATTAAATAATGATTTGAAAACCATCGAAAAAATACTTTTTCTATTTTTTTTTAAATGCCCATTTTCAACACACTGCGTCAACATTTCGGCGGGCCGGATAGCACCATATTTCTTGTAGGATTAGGCCCACGGACCGTATGTTGGGCATCAATGAATTCTTAAAGTATTATTCTAACAGGTGAATAGTGTTTAATCTGTGGGTAGAAGGAAGAAATAAACTTTCTTCAAGAAATGCCTAACTTTGTGTGTGTGTGTGTGTGTTAACCACATTGTTTAGGCGATAGACTTTGTGTATGTGAGTTAACCACATTATATAGGCGATAGGCTCTGTGTGTGTGTGTGTCTGTGTGTGTGTGTTAACCACATTGTTTAGGCGATAGACTTTGTTTGTGTGAGTTAGTCAACTTATATAGGCGATAGGCTGTGTGTGCGTGTGTGTGTGTGTCTGTGTGTGTGTGTTAACCACATTGTTTAGGCGATAGACTTTGTGTGTGTGAGTTAACCACATTATATAGGCGATAGGCTCTCTGTCTCTCTCTGTCTCTCTCTCTCTGTCTCTCTCTCTCTGTCTCCCTCTCTCTCTGTCTCTCTCTCTGTCTCTCTCTCTCTCTGTCTCTCTCTCTCTCTGTCTCTCTCTCTTTGTCTCTCTCTCTCTGTCTGTCTCTCTCTCTCTGTCTCTCTCTCTCTCTCTGTCTGTCTCTCTCTCTCTGTCTCTGTGTGTGTGTGTGTGTGTGTTTTGACAACATTGTATATATAGACTACACAACATGTGTGTTTTAGATTGAGAAACATTACATATAGTACAGGAACATTAGATTTATGAACATTAAAGTAACATTACTTATAGGAACATTATAAGAACATTACTTATAGAAGCATTATAGAAACATGACATGTAAGAACATTAGGTATTGGAACATTAGGTATTGGAACATTAGGTATTGGAACATTAGGTATTGGAACATTAGGTATTGGAACATTAGGTATTGGAACATTAGGTATTGGAACATTAGGTATTGGAACATTAGGTATTGGAACATTAGGTATTGGAACATTAGATAAAGAAACTTAGGTTATAGAACTTTCTAGAAGAAACGGATTGATCACATAAAATCCAAATCTGTAAGACTTTTCTGTGCCACCACGACCATGTCTTCTATTGTCAAGAAAACTGCTTCTAGGATGATGTCATATTCTGAAATCAAACGTCGTAGAAAGAGTACAACTGACCTTCTGGTTATGAAATAATTCTTCAAACAACTCGCAAGCTTCTCTAGGTTACAATACAACAACAGAACACGTGACCTTTCTAAGTCACAGTGAGTCCAAATCTCGTGCATGGTGTTGAAACCTTGGGAAATACAAAACAAAGGGGCGTAAGTCTGTCAGGAAAAACAACAATAAATATTACATCAGCGTTTCTCAAACTGTGGTACGCCCATCCAAGGGATGCGCCGTCCTCTCAAGTGGGGCGCGACGTCCTAACAAAAGTTTGTTGTTGTTGTTTTTTTTTTTTGTTGGGGGGCAATGCCGGTCAATATATTTTCCAAGGTACAAAAGAAAAGTTGTTTTGAAGTTTTCAATCCATGTTTCAATATTCCCCAAGTCCAATGGCATTATTAAGTCTATCAATAGTCCTAAGGCTTCAGAGATGCCTACAAGCCAAAAAGGGGATATATCTATTCCCCAGACCTGGAAATGTGTATTGTCTTCAATATTAAGAAATATACTGAGGAAAGACTCAAATCTTTCAATAGCGTAAGATACACGCATGCAGCAATATAAAAAATGAACACAGCATAGAGTTCTATCAGACATTCTGTAAAGTTTTCAAACTATTAACACTTTTAGTCTTTGTCATAGTGACTATAACGGTAGCTTTAGTTCTTCCTACTTTCTGTAATTTTAGAATCAGGGCACATCAGTTTGATTCCCTTTGACATGCTAAGAGAGAGAGAGAGAGATTAGCCACCATTTTGTCCAATATGACCTCAGCCCTACTCACTTTCATCTGCTGTATTTTGTAACTTACAAAAATCGAATCTAAATCTAGAGTCTTGAGGCTTGTTGGTTTTAATGTGCATACGCTATTTAAAGCTATTTTAATAATCCTACGGAATTGTAAGCTACTGTCCTGAAAGTGAAATACTAGAATCCAGATCTAGACCTATATGTGCCCACCCCCCCCCCCCTTTTATTTGACATTCCATAAATGAAAAGAAAGGAGATCAATACATCTCTTTATAAGATGGCAGAAGTTGCTGCACATTTGTGAGTTAAAGATAGCTAGATCTAGATACTATAGCTACAAGACCGAGTCAGTAGTCTAAATTTAGATCGATAAATCTACTTTGATCTAGATCTATATTAGTTCTAGATCTAATTAAGTCTAGTACATACCAAGTCACATCTAGAACTAGATAACAAGAGTAGCTCTAAATCTAGATCTAAATTCTAAATCTAGAGTTACGTAAATTCGCGATGCCTGACATCGTAAAACTTTTTAAAGCAATACTAGATTTATATATGAGTCCAATGATTTAATATCTAGAACTAAACAATCAATTGATTCCCAATCAGTTTGAAGACTAGAGTCTAGAAATAAGCTGACACATTGAAAGGTACACCGCTTTATTGTCATCAGCAAGACCTAGTAGATCTAATTAGTTTAAGGTAAATCTCGTAGTAGATGTAATAAGAAAAGTCCAAACCAGGCATTGACGCACTGATCTATATAGATCTATAGGATTTTTGCTTTTTGCGTATTTTCAGATGATAAACTCGCGTACTTGTAGGCAAATCTGCCTAAGGTTAAATATTTTTAACCTTGTACACTGTGTATAGACTGTAGAAAGATTTTGTGAGAGGTGTCTGAAGCTATATTGACTAAAACACTTTGCTTAAGTAAGACTTCTGGAATCTCTTGTGCCAGATCTTAGAGAAAACGTTCTTGGCCTCTATGTACCTCGAATGTCCTCACATAATAGTATTGGTCAGTCTTGACATTTTCTTTATTAGACTTAAGTTGACCTGTAACTTTTTTTTTCCAAGAATGAATACTGAGCTCTTATTAGAAAAAAAATAACCAAAAAAAAACAAAACATTTCAATTTCGGTCCGTCACAACTTTTGTTTTACTTTAACCTTTGACCTCTCGTGCAAAGAGAAAACGTGAGTTGTACACGACAGGAGAAAGAAATTCTGAAGCTCGGAACGCAAGAAAACAACTGGGGTCCTCCAGGCCCTGGATAAAGGGAGAGAACCTGTTGCCTCTCTTACACTATCTGCAGAGATAACTCATCAGAATTCTCCACGGGACACAATTTCCGAAACAAAACAAAAGACTAAACGGACTAGCTTTCATCAACACGGAACATACGTACATTTGGATTATTTATATACTGTCAATATTGAAACCAAATAAAATCAGGAAATAATGTTACAATTATATGTCACTAAGTTTCTTTCCTTTCTTCTTGTTTGTTACAAAGCTGATATCAACTCGCTATGTCTGGTACATGTTTGAACATGTTTGTTTTCCCCACACTCAATCTCGGATTTAGTTGAAAATTTGCACAATTATTTCTTGTACCTGACAAAACAAAAATAAATTTGAAATAAAAATCAAGTAAATTTATTATGATTAATTAATTATTTTGTTTGGTAACGAACAAGGGAAAGAAATTGTATTTGACTAATGTAGTGGTATAAGTTGAACTAGTTCCCTTTTTACTTTGTGTAGAGAACTAGACGAACTAAAAGTTTGAACCTAACAACAGATAACTATAAAATCTAATTTTTTCTTAAGCACTGCGCAGACACAGTGGTTAGAGTATTGGCTTGAGGAGGCTTGGGCCGTTGACTTTGAATTCAACTTTTTGTTTTATAAATACATTTAAAAAGCTATCACGGTAACCTTCACACAGATTCCCCTTCTTTCCCCTCCTTTCCCTTTCCCAACTGGTCTAGACATATGATAGGATCATTTCGCATTGAGAAAGATAATAGCTTAAAATTATCATGTCCCTCAAACCTCTTGCAACGCTCGGTAAGTTCGGCATAGGATTTCTTTGTTTGTGACCCGATCTCTCTAACTGACTCCTAAAAATCTTAGCCAATTTTGATGAGCCACATTTAGTCTTTTCTCAATTTCGGCAGATAACTTCTATGTCTAGCATGGATACATCGCTGTTGGGATGACGATTGTGTTAAATCGGTGGATTTTTTAATCAAGTCTTTTTAATCAGTGAAGTCCAAGTCTGTCATTCGATTCAGTTCACGTCATGATTCATTCTCTCCTCATTCTCTCCTCATTCTCTCCTCATTATTAGTCGATGGCTACGCGAAAGAGGAAGAGAGACAAGATACACCCCTGTCTCACACCTTCTGTTTTAAAGCAGCAACCTGATTGGCTGTATAGCTGTCATAGGATCTGCATGAATTTTTACTGGGATACCATATTCTCTTTTTTCCACAGTAAATCTCGATGGACATTATCAAAAATTTTTTGAACCAATTGATTAATTGTAACCTCTGGACTAATTGGCAAGCCAAGAGAGACAACCATAATGAATGCCATGTGTTTCTTGAGTGATGATTTGCAATCCTAGAAGATGAAATATTTAAAGTTTGGCTCTTCTTCGTTTTACAGGTAAAAAAAAATCTTTTCTCTGACCTAGAAGATTGATTTTGTTCCTTCAGTATCATAGAGTGTTTACATAAAACGCGCTAACAATCATTAAAGATTAGTGCCATAGACACAGAAATATACAGATTGGTCCACAGGTATTGGTTTCATTTGATAATTTAAAAAAAACTGTGCTCTTCAATTTGGAAAATAAAAGTGTAGACTCAATGTAGATAAGTGATTCACAAAATCTTCTAGACAGACCCCAAGGGGACTATGAAGACTTCCAAAGGGTCCATTAGGGTGATACAATGAATTAGGGATCTGTGAGAGGTTAACGGGGCCTCCACGGCCCTCCTCTCATTTTATCAGGTTGTGACTTTAATTTTGATTTTCTTTTAGTGGAATCATGCCCTAAACCTATAGGATTTGAACCTTAGATTTATTTATTTACGGTCTTATTTGGTGTAACAAGAGCTAGGTGCCAATCCCTCTCCATGCTTGACCACAGCCGAGTACCTCCAATTAGGTGGTTCGCTTTAGTCCTGAACATGTGGCCGTTGTAGTCCATCCTGGAACTCCTCCGCCCTGGCCGGTGACCTTAATCTAGAAGGCAGTAGTACCATGCTATCACCACCCTCTCACATGGTTTAGTCCGTCGCCAGCTGAAGCTGCTTTCCAGGGCATGGCGCTTGGAACGACAAATGAGACATTTAGGGGTTGGAAGGGGGGAGGTGCAGCATACCGGACCATCGAAGGTACTAGCTCAGTATCCCCTATGTCCTTATGTTATTTATCATTTGAATGACTTATTTATACGCATTTTTGTCTCTAAGGTAACGCATTTTAGAAATGGCCGAATCTATAACAAAAAAATGCTGACAGTACAGATGGTGCAGTGTTGATTATTTGAAGTTTCACTTCATTCTTTCATTGTTTAACAAGCCGGTGCGTTTCTGGCGATAGTTATATTAAGGAAGCAAATCATTCGACTGGGAAAATATTCCCCAGTTTCCAAATTTAGTACAGTCAAACTGACAGGAAGATGACTTTAGGCTTATGGTGAGTATTTCAATGTCCTTTCTTCTGATTTTCAAATAAGATTTGAGGATAATCTGAATAAGAATTCCTCAAATGGAAATCGAAGAGACGACAAACATTCTAAAAATAAATCGAGAACTTCAAGTTTACTTTTTTTAAAATGGTTTCAGCTCTTATGGCTCCAAAAAGATTCAACCTGATAGTTTTCAGATATTACGTATTATAATAATAAAGTTTTTAATGGCTTTTTCATCTTCATATCTAGCGGAAAAACGGTTTTAGCAAAGTACCAATCTTCTGATGATAAAAAGAAAGAAACAAATTAGACAAGACTAACCGAGAAAATTGAAGATGAAACCTAAAGTGAAAGCCCAATATTGAATCTTTTTATGTTTTTAATCTTTAATAATCTTTTTATTCTGACAAGCTTTCATCTCACCCAGAGCGTTGGCTTCTTCTTTGACTGACTTTAGACTGCTTTGTTTTCATTTGAATTTCATTGATAAATATAGACAACTTAACATGTTGTTTTTTTCTTCTTGTTTTAAATTTATAATCTATTTTCTAAAAACTTTTTTAAAAATTACTTTTGACTCTTCCTATCCCTTATGCTAGAAATCATTTTTTTTAAAAATTTAATCTAATGAATTCGCAAAAAAAAAATAATAAAAAAATTGTTACTCTTGGGGTTTGCCGAAAACAGGTATGAGAACCTTTGATCTAGATCAATTTTAGTTAATGGTTTTCCTGATGGTATAGCTTCAAATAGTTAGTATTGTTTTTTAAGGATATTATTTTTCATCAGAACTCCCAAATAAGCTTAACTTCAAACAATTTTATAACAAGCAATGGCACCTGTCATAATAGGCACACGTAGATCTACAATAATACAGACTATGTTGAATTGATTATTGCGGTTATAATAAAGATATAAACTATAATAATACAGACTATGTTGAATTGATTATTGCGGTTATAATAAAGATATAAACAAAATAATACAGAATATGTTGAATTGATTATTGCGTTTATAATAAAGATATAAACTATGGCTGACAAAATTAAACTTGTATTGTTATACTGCTAGTAATAATTCTAACAAGATTATATATATATATATATATATATCTGTGGTTATTTCTTACAAAAGTTGCTCAGTTTTCTGCCATAAAATGCGAAACAAAACGTCCATGCTATTTTTCAAGCTAATTACTCATCCAATTAACTGTCTATAAATGTAATTCAATGATCGATGTGTCTTGGGTATTTGAATAATGAGGTAAATCTTCTCTTTGTTTACATTTGTTTGAGATCCGCTGCACATTCATAAGACAACTCGTGAAGCAAAATAAAAAATACAGGACTAGAGGGTGATGGGGAGAAGGTGGAGACTATGTAATGGAAACACGTGAGAAACATGTCAGAAAATAAACAGAGAGATTGGGACAGAAACTGACAAAACAGTTAAAAACACTGCATTCAAAGATCACTGTAGACAATTAAATAAGAAAAAAAAAACTGCTATTGTGTTACAAGGAATAGCTCATGAATACTTCTATATACTGTACACCGGAGAGTCTCAATAGAAAGACTTTTAGATTTGACTGTATTTACTACTTCTTTAAATTGAAGAACTCTTATTTCACTGAAATTCTAGACTAGGGTGAAGTCCCGTGTTTGATAGTGATACCCGATTTGAATCGTGCGAGCATTTGTACGATTTTTGTAAGTATACTTGTGAGACTCTAGTGCGTATACACAGACCCATATGTATTATACCGTTTGTATACAGTTATGATTCTAGTCTGTATATTTGTAACACTCTTGTGCGTACACTTGAGAGACTTTCGTGCGTACATTTGTGAGATTCTTGTGCCAACATTGGATTGATAATTAACTAGCACATAGACCTTCTTGCACCTCGATGCTAATTGCTCACAAGTACTGTCTCTCACAAGTACTGCCTCTCACAAGTACTGCCTCTCACAAGTACTGCCTCTCTTGCTACTCGCTCTAGTCTCCATTGAAGTCTCACATTTCTCATTGCTTTTGTACCCAGCAGCGAATCGGTTTTCTAAAGCGTTGATTAAAAACTGAGATTTAAACAAAAACATTTTTTAAAAATAATAATAATAAAGCAAATCCTAAATAAGGGGAAGAACTGCTTAATTACTGCCATTTATCTCAATACTGCAAGGTTTATTTCCCCTTTTCTATATAAAACAAAAATGAATAAAACCAAACTAATTAACTACCACTACTCAATAAACTATTTTCTTAAATAAATGTTTGGATAGATTTTGTGTGTTGTTAATGACAAGGGACATCGTGCAAATGTTCCACTTCATCCGAGGAAGTAGAAGTCGGAGACAACTCGTGTACAAACATCCTACCCAGACAGACACAGACGTAATAGAAAAGATTTGTACAATTAACATAAAAACTAGGCCTCCCCATCCCCCATTCTCCTCCCCGTCACTGTTGTTTTTTCTTCTCTCCACTAAAAACGTTTAATTGGAAAGAAACTGAGACTCTGGTTTAATTATTTGTTTGTTTTTGTTTATTCATTGTTTTATGCCCCTCTCCCCAGACACCATTTCTTCTCCTTCAGGCTATCATCATTATAATAGGAGCAGTCATCTCCAAGATAAACATCTGGTGTACAGCTCTGTCTGGAGCTGTTTGTTGGCCTTTTTGGGGGGGTTCATTTAAAAGTTTATTGGAATCTGTTAAAGAAGGGATTTTTTTTCCTTGCCCCCCCCCCTCAATTTTCATTTAATAAAAGATGGGTGGGGTGGGAGAGGGTTATAGCAGAGTGTAGAGTCAAAAAAAAAACACCCTGTAGTAAGCGTAATTGTCCTAATTGGTTTGGATTAGTCATGTAATTAACTTTGTAATGGATCTAGACTCAGGCCGCCGCAACCTATTGTGCAATGTATGCACTGCAGGAGGTGGCCGAATGTAGGGGGCGGCCAAATCATTATGCCTAGGTTCCTTTTTTTTTTACATTTTTGGTTTAATAATATAAAATTACTTAAATATTTTGTATCAATTCTAATGATTCCATTATCCTTTAAAAACTTGGGAGAAAAAAACGATATTTGTACAAAACAAAGTTATTTTGGAAAATGTATAAAAATTTTAAAAATTAAATTAGAGAGGCGCGCGAGGGATTCCCACAAGCTTTTGCATAGGTGCCTACTCATTTCTGGCCTTGAATTTTCGCGGGTTGTTTGTAACATTTGTTTCGAGTTGAATAGGCCTAAGTTGATCTAGATCTAGTAATTAAAAAGTCAATATTAAAACATTTTCGCTTCTTTTTTTATTGGCTGTTAGTTGAGACTAGAATATTTTTGGCCGATTATACAATCTAGATGTAAATCTACATTAAGTTTATTTGTGTTAATATTTAAAATACATTTTTAATTAGCCTATGGTCTTTTCGTAGAGAAATCAGTTAATAAAACGGTATCTGTTTTTTTTTAATCTCCTTAATATGTAATTGGATATAAGTAGATATAGATATAAAACGGTATTTACGTTTCTTTTTATTGTTTTATTTTTCTTTTAAATGTGCAAGTATTGGATTATATCATTACTGTCAGAAAAGGGTTTTGTTGACGCCAGGAAAAAATAATTTCTGAAGTTGAAAAGGCCAGAACTGGCTCGTTTTAGTCAAATTTTATTACTTAAATTTGGATTCTATACATAGTGTTAAATTCTTATCAATAAAAAAATTAAATAAAAAAATTGTTCAAATTAAGACAAAGGCTCTTTTCCTTTTCATTACAAAAGAAAAAATGCTAAATTAAAGTTGAAAAATAAAACATCTTAAAAGGGGGGGGGGGGCATGGGGATACGGCACAAGGGTGTTAATAGGAACAGAAAAAAGGAATGGTCAACAAAAATCAAAGATCGCTTTTGGTATAGTGTCCAGCTTAGTATTAATGACTTTAAAATAAAAGGGGGGGGCGGCATTCTTAAATTTCGCACACTGGCGGCCAGAATCCTCGCGGCGGCCCTGTCTAGAGTAACACTAATAAATGTGTGCGATTAGAAATATTTTTATCAATTGTTTTTGTTTAGCGCTAGTTCATGTTTTTAGATTGCTGACTAATCTCTGATCTTATCACGTGGTCCAGTTTTGTATTATACATCTTATAAACATCACACAATCTTGACATTGATTTATTATTGTTTTGCTTCCATTCGAGTGTATTACAATATATTTGTTCACAGCACGAAAAAATAACAGTAAACATTGCAATGATGGAAGAACAGGAACACATAACTAAAAAGAAAACATTGCAATGATGGAAGAACACACACAAAGAACTAAAAAGAAAACATTGCATTGATAGAAATGCTGGGTGAAGACTATAGATTTCATACTTACTATTCATGAAATAAACATACATAGTTTACAGATTAGCCTTAATTTGAAATGAAACTACAAGCTAATAAAACCTGCAAATCACGTGATGCTTGTCAAAACTAAGTCAATGAAGCACACAACATCATCCAGAATAAAGTCTGTGAACCACACTCTTTGTGGCCATTAGCCAAAACCATGAGGGAAGCCAAAACATTCTTTCTATCATATCAAATTTTATGGCGTGCAACGTACTTCTCATTTTCCTTTGACCCCTAGAGTTCACAAAGGTCAGACTAGTATTACACGAGGCATCAATATGCATGGGCATGTCTTCCTAGCATTCCACGTTACATCATCTCGTCTGATCCTAAATTGCACGCGCTCTTGGTCGACGCATGCACTAGTGATACCATTGTTTTACAGATATGAGCTTTGCTGCATACCTTCTCTGATGTCTAGTAGGTAGAGTACAGGCGTGATAGAATCAACAGTGGGTTCTGCTGGTCGGCAATTTTTTTTTTGTTCATGAATATTTCATTGGTGTATTGTTCCCAGTTGAAATGGATCTCATTATTATTTCCTTGGTGTATTGTTCCCAGTTGAAATGGATCTCATTATTATTTCCTTGGTGTATTGTTCCCAGTTGAAATGGATCTCATTATTATTTCATTGGTGTATTGTTTCCAGTTGAAATGGATCTCATTATTATTTCCTTGGTGTATTGTTCCCAGTTGAAATGGATCTCATTATTATTTCATTGGTGTATTGTTCCCAGTTGAAATGGATCTCATTATTATTTCATTGGTGTATTGTTCCCAGTTGAAATGGATCTCATTATTATTTCATTGGTGTATTGTTCCCAGTTGAAATGGATCTCATTATTATTTCCTTGGTGTATTGTTCCCAGTTGAAATGGATCTCATTATTATTTCATTGGTGTATTGTTCCCAGTTGAAATGGATCTCATTATTATTTCATTGGTGTATTGTTCCCAGTTGAAATGGATCTCATTATTATTTCCTTGGTGTATTGTTCCCAGTTGAAATGGATCTCATTATTATTTCATTGGTGTATTGTTCCCAGTTGAAATGGATCTCATTATTATTTCATTGGTGTATTGTTCCCAGTTGAAATGGATCTCATTATTATTTCATTGGTGTATTGTTCCCAGTTGAAATGGATCTCATTATTATTTCCTTGGTGTATTGTTCCCAGTTGAAATGGATCTCATTATTATTTCATTGGTGTATTGTTCCCAGTTGAAATGGATCTCATTATTATTTCCTTGGTGTATTGTTCCCAGTTGAAATGGATCTCATTATTATTTCATTGGTGTATTGTTCCCAGTTGAAATGGATCTCATTATTATTTCATTGGTGTATTGTTCCCAGTTGAAATGGATCTCATTATTATTTCCTTGGTGTATTGTTCCCAGTTGAAATGGATCTCATTATTATTTCATTGGTGTATTGTTCCCAGTTGAAATGGATCTCATTATTATTCCATTGGTGTATTGCTCCCAGTTGAAATGGATCTCATTATTATTTCATTGGTGTATTGTTCCCAGTTGAAATGGATCTCATTATTATTCCATTGGTATATTGTTCCCAGTTGAAATGGATCTCATTATTATTTAATTGGTGTATTGTTCCCAGTTGAAATGGATCTCATTATTATTTCATTGGTGTATTGTTCCCAGTTGAAATGGATCTCATTATTATTTCATTGGTGTATTGTTCCCAGTTGAAATGGATCTCATTATTATTTCATTGGTGTATTGTTCCCAGTTGAAATGGATCTCATTATTATTTCATTGGTGTATTGTTCCCAGTTGAAATGGATCTCATTATTATTTCATTGGTGTATTGTTCCCAGTTGAAATGGATCTCATTATTATTTCATTGGTGTATTGTTCCCAGTTGAAATGGATCTCATTATTATTTCATTGGTGTGTCATTCTTTTACGTTGGCCAGCCATCTTTTGGAAGACCTTGTCTTTGTGCACCCTTCACTGGACCTTGTCTTTGTGCACCCTTCACTGGACCTTGTCTTTGTGCACCCTTCACTGGACCTTGTCTTTGTGCACCCTTCACTGGACCTTTTCTTTGTGCACCCTTCACTGGACCTTGTCTTTGTGCACCCTTCACTGGACCTTGTCTTTGTGCACCCTTCACTGGACCTTGAAGGGTGACTTTTGACAGAGAGTCATGGCTTACAATAGGACCGAATAAAGCATTGAGGAGTTCTTCCTTTTTGCCAGCCTGAGAGTTGAGGGTAACTGACGATCATTTGTCTTCTTTCCCTGGTAGCATTTTTCTTTTTTTTTCTCTGTAGCAGAGACGACGAGCGAAGGATGCAGTGTTAATTGTAGCTGGCTGGATAAAGTAACAGTGGAGAGATGCGGTTACACAAACTGTCTTGCGCCCCTACGAGAACTGTCAAAGTACCCTACGACAAACTGTCACAGCGCCCCTACAAGATCTGTCAAAGCACCCCTACTACGAACTGCCAAAGCGCCTCTAAGACAAACTGTGACAGCACCCCTACGACTGTCACAGAAATTCTACCAACTGTCACAAGACCCCTAATACGAACTGTCACAGCACCAATACTACGAACTGTCACAGCGCCCCTACGACGAACTGTCACAGCGCCTCTACGATGAGCTGTCACAGTACCCCTACGAATTGTCACAGCACCCCCACAACAAAAGTTAAGCGAAAGATGAATAAGTGACAAAGAGAGAGCGCTATGTAGCTGAATTAATTCATTAGTGTGTTTGCAAAGAAATGAATCAGGATGGATTGAGATCTTATATTTCATGTAATGTTGAACTGTGACAGACACTTGTTGGATGTAGATTTCATTTGAAGTGTTGTTCTATTTTTGTTTATGTGTATTGGATTATTGTATATGATGTTGCTTTCGATATATTAGAGTTGCAAACAGTATTATTATTAATAGTAGTACTAGTACTTGTTGTGGAATGGATGTCACATTGCATTGCTGTAGTTTTTAAATATTTGTTCCTGTAACATTTCACATTGTTTATTTCTTCAGCAGCTTTAGGATTTACAGTTGCTCCCAGACTCTGCGTGAATCTTTCAAACTAGATCTCCGTGTGTGTGTGTGTGTGTGTGTGTGTGTGTGTTCTGTGTGCAATGACGTTAGGCAAACAGTTCACGTTGGATTTCAAAGAGGGTTCTCACAAGGTTTCACTTAGCAGATCACTGAAATAGTTCTCTCTAGCTCTATATCTAGCAATAAGTATTTTTGCTTTGCTTATAAATAAGTTAAATAGCCACAGATGTTCTGAAATCTCCTTATTGGTGATTCGAAATGAAGCTATAAAATGTTTTACCTTCAAACCAGCTAAACATACATACATAATGGGATGTTAGTTTATGCATAACATTTTTATACATACCATAGAAAAGGTTATTTTAACAAGAACAACATAAAAAAAAATAAAGCTTATATTAAGTGTAATTGTATCAAATAGTTTGGATCATTCATCTGAACTTTGTAATAGATTTAGACTAACAATAATAAATCTGTGCGATAAGAAGTATTTTTACTGTTTTTGTTAAGCGCAATACCATGATTTTAGCTTCCTCACTGCTCTATCACTTGTCTGGACCAGCTTTTAGCTTCCTCACTGCTCTATCACTTGTCTGGACCAGCTTTTAGCTTCCTCACTGCTCTATCACTTGTCTGGACCAGCTTTTAGCTTCCTCACTGCTCTATCACTTGTCTGGACCAGCTTTTAGCTTCCTCACTGCTCTATCACTTGTCTGGACCAGCTTTTAGCTTCCTCACTGCTCTATCACTTGTCTGGACCAGCTTTTAGCTTCCTCACTGCTCTATCACTTGTCTGGACCAGCTTTTAGCTTCCTCACTGCTCTATCACTTGTCTGGACCAGCTTTTAGCTTCCTCACTGCTCTATCACTTGTCTGGACCAGCTTTTAGCTTCCTCACTGCTCTATCACTTGTCTGGACCAGCTTTTAGCTTCCTCACTGCTCTATCACTTGTCTGGACCAGCTTTTAGCTTCCTCACTGCTCTATCACTTGTCTGGACCAGCTTTTAGCTTCCTCACTGCTCTATCACTTGTCTGGACCAGCTTTTAGCTTCCTCACTGCTCTATCACTTGTCTGGACCAGCTTTTAGCTTCCTCACTGCTCTATCACTTGTCTGGACCAGCTTTTAGCTTCCTCACTGCTCTATCACTTGTCTGGACCAGCTTTTAGCTTCCTCCCTGCTCTATCACTTGTCTGGACCAGCTTTTAGCTTCCTCCCTGCTCTATCACTTGTCTGGACCAGCTTTTAGCTTCCTCCCTGCTCTATCACTTGTCTGGACCAGCTTTTAGCTTCCTCCCTGCTCTATCACTTGTCTGGACCAGCTTTTAGCTTCCTCACTGCTCTATCACTTGTCTGGACCAGCTTTTAGCTTCCTCACTGCTCTATCACTTGTCTGGACCAGCTTTTAGCTTCCTCACTGCTCTATCACTTGTCTGGACCAGCTTTTAGCTTCCTCACTGCTCTATCACTTGTCTGGACCAGCTTTTAGCTTCCTCACTGCTCTATCACTTGTCTGGACCAGCTTTTAGCTTCCTCACTGCTCTATCACTTGTCTGGACCAGCTTTTAGCTTCCTCACTGCTCTATCACTTGTCTGGACCAGCTTTTAGCTTCCTCACTGCTCTATCACTTGTCTGGACCAGCTTTTAGCTTCCTCACTGCTCTATCACTTGTCTGGACCAGCTTTTAGCTTCCTCACTGCTCTATCACTTGTCTGGACCAGCTTTTAGCTTCCTCACTGCTCTATCACTTGTCTGGACCAGCTTTTAGCTTCCTCACTGCTCTATCACTTGTCTGGACCAGCTTTTAGCTTCCTCACTGCTCTATCACTTGTCTGGACCATTAGGAAAAAAGGGGGAAGGGGGAGAAAGAATGAAGTATCTCGTGAAGGTTACCGTGATCGCTTTGTAACTGTAGTTTATAGAGGAAAAAAAAGTTGTGTGACTTGAAATTGAGCATGAGGGTTCAAGCCAAGGCAAAACACAAATCACTTGTAAGCGACTTAATTCTCCACATAAAGTATATGGGGGAAAAACTCAATTTATATCGCCACATCTGTTAAGTACAATTTCTTTCCGTGGTTCAATAACAAACAAAGCAATTATTGTTATCAATAATTAATTACATAATTGGTTGATTTTTTATATTGATTCTTGTTTTTGTCAGGTACAAGAAATATTTTAAAATTTCAGATTGATCCGAGACAGGGTGTGAGAGAAATACCGTGTACAAAAACTGCACCAGACAGACACATAGAGTTATTGCAAATTTCACTCAATTGCATGTCGAAATCCTGTGACGATTTAAAGGAAAAGTTAAAGCTAGTAAATAGTTAAATATATAAATCTATACCTTACATTGAAAGAAATTCTATCCAAGGCAAAAAGAGAGAACAAGGAAGAAAGATCTTGTGTGGTGCCCCAGTGGTTCATCAGACTAGGGATAGGTGAAGGTGAAAGTGATACCTTACATTGAAACCACCCAAACATAACATTGAAACCACCCAAACATAACATTGAAACCACCCAAACATAACATTGAAACCACCCAAACATAACATTGAAACCACCCAAACATAACATTGAAACCACCCAAACATAACATTGAAACCACCCAAACATAACATTGAAACCACCCAAACATAACATTGAAACCACCCAAACATAACATTGAAACCACCCAAACATAACATTGAAACCACCCAAACATAACATTGAAACCACCCAAACATAACATTGAAACCACCCAAACATAACATTGAAACCACCCAAACATAACATTGAAACCACCCAAACATAACATTGAAACCACCCAAACATAACATTGAAACCACCCAAACATAACATTGAAACCACCCAAACATAACATTGAAACCACCCAAACATAACATTGAAACCACCCAAACATAACATTGAAACCACCCAAACATAACACCGAGCATGGTGCTTGTTTTCTCCCTTGTTCTGTTCATCCTCTCTCATGTTCATTTATCTCCTTAGTTCTCACAAGTTCCATCGCCTTGTTTTTTAACGCAATTATTGTTGGCGTTGCGTTCTATCGTCTGCCCGCGCCTTCGATCGTCTGCTGTCATACAGTAATTGATGAGGAAGAAAAAAATCATTGTTTTGACTTCTGCATTGGCTGTTTAGACATTTGATCAATCTAAACAGGCGCAAAGCAATGCCCAACGTCATTTATTTTTCATCAGGATTTAGTATTTATTCAAACTTACTTTTTAAAATACATTTTCAGCGACATATTTGTCGACTGAGATCCTATTCTAGCAATAACTGGCGTCAATTCTTGTTTCATCTGACCTGGTTCAATAAATATGTGAGATGGAATCCATTCAAACCAACACTTCTTGTTCCATCTGACCTGGTTTAATACATGTGAGATGGAATTCATTCAAACCAACACTTCTTGTTCCATCTGACCTAATTCAATACATGTGTGAGATGGAATCCATTCAAACCAACACTTCTTGTTCCATCTGACCTGGTTTAATACATGTGTGGGATGGAATCCATTCAAACCATCACTTCTTGTTTCATCTGACCTGGTTTAATACATGTGTGAGATGGAATTCATTCAAACCATCACTTCTTGTTCCATCTGACCTAATTCAATACATGTGTGAGATGGAATCCATTCAAACCAACACTTCTTGTTCCATCTGACCTGGTTTAATACATGTGTGAGATGGAATCCATTCAAACCATCACTTCTTGTTCCATCTGACCTAATTCAATACATGTGTGAGATGGAATCCATTCAAACCAACACTTCTTGTTCCATCTGACTTGGTTTAATACATGTGTAAGATGGAATTCATTCAAACCATCACTTCTTGTTCCATCTGACCTGGTTTAATACATGTGTGAGATGGAATCCATTCAAACCATCACTTCTTGTTCCATCTGACCTAATTCAATACATGTGTGAGATGGAATCCATTCAAACCAACACTTCTTGTTCCATCTGACCTGGTTTAATACATGTGTGAGATGGAATCCATTCAAACCAACACTTCTTGTTCCATCTGACCTGGTTTAATACATGTGTGAGATGGAATCCATTCAAACCATCACTTCTTGTTCCATCTGACCTAATTCAATACATGTGTGAGATGGAATCCATTCAAACCAACACTTCTTGTTCCATCTGACCTGGTTTAATACATGTGTGAGATGGAATCCATTCAAACCAACACTTCTTGTTCCATCTGACCTGGTTTAATACATGTGTGAGATGGAATCCATTCAAACCATCACTTCTTGTTCCATCTGACCTGGTTTAATACATGTGTGAGATGGAATTCATTCAAACCATCACTTCTTGTTCCATCTGACCTGGTTTAATACATGTGTGAGATGGAATCCATTCAAACCAATGGAACGAAACAAAAGATTCCAAAGAAACGAGTCACCACTTGTAAGGGTAAGCTCTATAACTCACTCTGTGATTGTGATATATACTTCCATTCTTACAGGATTATTTGGAGCATGCTTCAAGGGTAGTTTAAGATGGAAGACCTGAATGAACTTGAAGTTCAATGAAGACGGGAAAGAAGAGAAACCAAAAAAAAGAGAGAGAAAGAAGATGAAGAAAGAAACAATTTCTATACACCCTTTTCATATTTTACTTTCATTTGTTCTTCCCGACCTCCTTCAAGCGCCAGTCCTATTCCCTACATACTCAATTAATTCGCCGTTCATGATCCATTCAAACACCCTTCACATGGCCTTCATACGTCATTCAATGACTTTCATATGCCCTTCATACGCCCTTCTATTCCTTTCATATTACATTCATAGGACCTTCATATGGCCTTCATACGCCCTTCCAATGACTTTCTTATGGCCAATATGGCCTGCACATTTCATTTATATGTGATTCATATGGCCTGCACATGTCATTCATACGTGATTCATACGGCCTGCACATGTCATTCATACGTGATTCATATGGCCTGCACATGTCATTCATACGTGATTCATATGGCCGTAACATGCCATTCATACGTGATAAATATGGCCTGCACATGCCATTCATAAGTGATTCATATGGCCTGCACATACCAGTCATATGTGATTCATATGGCCTGCACATCTCATTCATACGTGATTCATATGGCCTGCACATGTCATTCATACGTGATTCATATGGCCTGCACATGCCTTTCACACGTGATTCATATGGCCTAGACATGCCATTCATACGTGATTCATATGGCCTGCACATGCCATTCATACGCGATTCATATGGCCTGCACATGTCATTCATACGTGATTCATATGGCCGTAACATGCCATTCAAACGTGATAAATATGGCCTGCACATGCCATTCATACGCGATTCATATGGCCTGCACATGTCATTCAAACGTGATCCATATGACCTGCACATCTCATTCATACGTGATTCATACGGCCTGCACATGTCATTCATACGTGATTCATATGGCCTGCACATGTCATTCATACGTGATTCATATGGCCGGAACATGCCATTCATACGTGATATATATGGCCTGCACATGTCATTCATACGTGATTCATATGGCCTGCACATGCCATTCATACGTGATTCATATGGTCTGCACATGTCATTCATACGTGATTCATATGGCCTGCACATGCCATTCATACGAGATTCATATGGCCTGCACATGCCATTCATACGTGATTCATATGGCCGTAACATGCCATTCATACGTGATAAATATGGCCTGCACATGCCATTCATAAGTGATTCATATGGCCTGCATATACCATTCATATGTGATTCATATGGCCTGCACATCTCATTCATACGTGATTCATACGGCCTGCACATGTCATTCATACGTGATTCATATGGCCTGCACATGTCATTCATACGTGATTCATATGGCCTGCACATGCCTTTCACACGCTATTCATATGGCCTAGACATTCCATTCATACGTGATTCATATGGCCTGCACATTCCATTCATACGTGATTCATATGGCCTGCACATGTCATTCATACGTGATTTATATGGCCGTAACATGCCATTCATACGTGATAAATATGGCCTGCACATGCCATTCATACGCGATTCATATGGCCTGCACATGTCATTCAAACGTGATTCATATGGCCTGCACATCTCATTCATACATGATTCATACGGCCTGCACATGTCATTCATACGTGATTCATATGGCCTGCACATTTCATTCATACGTGATTCATATGGCCGGAACATGTCATTCATACGTGATTCATACGGCCTGCACATGTCATTCATACGTGATTCATATGGCCTGCACATGTCATTCATACGTGATTCATATGGCCGTAACATGCCATTCATACGTGATAAATATGGCCTGCATATGTCATTCAGAAGTGATTCATATGGCCTGCACATACCATTCATATGTGATTCATATGGCCTGCACATGCCATTCATACGAGATTCATATGGCCGGCACATGCCATTCATACGTGATTCATATGGGCTAGACATGCCATTCATACGTGATTCATATGGCCTGCACATGCCATTCATACGCGATTCATATGGCCTGCACATGTCATTCATACGTGATTCATATGGCCTGCACATGTCATTCAAACGTGATTCATATGGCCTCTATTCGTCACTTTTGTGTATGTGAGGGGAGGAGAGTTGTTTTTTCTACAGATATAACAGCAGGAAGAATGTTTACGCCACCAAATGTTTACGCCACCAAATGTTTAGGTCAGAAATGTTTACGTCCAGCCATGAACTGTAAAAAATCCTTTTTTGGAGCTTCCATGTCACAAATAAAAGGAAGCGGCTGCGGTTTCGTCCTGCTTCAAGTGAGCCGAGTCCAGCTAGTGATTTAGTCGAGGCCTCAATCGAAGTCAATCAGTGTGATTCGGTCTCTTTGCTTTTATCTGAAGGAATACACCAGTACAAAACTTCAGCACTATTGGCTTCTGAAAGCGTTTGACTGGAGCCAGGCAAAACACACAAAAAGTAGCCTCGAGGCTCTGTTCGGCCACACATTCTAAAAGACCGTGATATATAAATCTATAAAGACAGTGGTCATAACAAATCTATATAGACAGTGGTGATAACAAATCTTTATAGACAGTAGTCATAACAAATCTATATGGACAGTGGTCATAATAAATCTATATAGACAATGGTCATAACAAATCTATGTAGACAGTGGTCATAACAAATCTATATAGACAGTGTTCATAACAAATCTATACAGTGGCGTAGCTAGGGTATTTGATGCCCTGTGCGGGAGCTCCTCATGATGCCCTCAAAAAAACAACAACATAACAGCAAAACAAAGACTCTCCATCCCCAGAAAATAACTATTGTTAATTCGCAAAAACATTAATCTAAGAGACAAAATATGCTTCCAATGAATTCTTGTTTAATTTGCTGGCGAAATCAATTTTTTCCCCGGAAATTCGTGTATAATAAATGAAATTTTCAATTAAGTCAGTCGTAATTAAGTCATCGTTAGTTGCAAATAATTCTTGATCAACTTTTAAACAAACTTCTATGTCTATGCAGACACAAACGTCACATATATGCGGATCAAGATCACGATATTTTGGAATGAGCTATAAAGGCGATGTTTTTTTTTTAACTCGAGCTCACCAGGTTTTTGTTTTGAAAAATTTGGTACTTCTGAAGAAACTTTGATAAGTCGTTCAAGCCTCTTTGGCTTTAGATGAATTTTAAATTTTGTAATTTTCGCTAGGAGGACTCAAGATTTGTTTCGATCTGAGGATCCAAAAGTTGGGATAGTGACATGATAAGGTGCTCACATTTTGTGATCATCTTTTAAACAGTCCGGTACAACAGAGAATAAATTTCCCTCCTTATCTCTTTCTTGTGTTTCAATACAGAATCTTCATTTATTTGCTAGGCAAATACGAAGAGGTTTTGCACTAATCCCTAGGTCTGAGCATATGCTTTCAGCAAAGGTAATACTGGCCTCAGCGAGGTCCTCTAGAAATGGTAGAGTATGGACCAGCTTAAATTCTGCCAGAGTTAGAGATTTTGACATCCTAGTGTTGAACTTTCATGAGAACAGCAAAATATCAAAGTCTTGACCTCCGCAGTCCATTATTTCTGAGCCATACGAACGTAGTTTTTCTAAAATAACCGCAGAGATTCCATAGGCATGCTTATTCTTAGTGTCAATGAAGCCCATGATAGACTCGTCGTTATCCATTACCGTCAATGTTGGAAGCTAGGTCCAACTTTTAGTTGTCAGGTATACAATCGAAAATAATCGAAAAATAGATGGCTAGTTTTAATTGTTGTATGATCTATTTCCATGACCGCCCATAATTACAATAAATTCTTATGTATTTTTGTAAGTTTGGTTCGAACCCAATGTTCCTTCAGGAGTGGAGTCCACTAGGATAGTAATATCACTAACTCCAACAAATTGCCTTCATTTTTGTTCTTCCAATTCATCTTCAAATTGTTCGTGATACCCAAGAGTGCCAGATTCTGATTGGAGTGCAAAACAAATGATGTCCAAGAGTCTCTTGATGTAGGGTTTCCATTTTTTCCTTCTTGTTTCAATAAATCTTGACCATCTCTGTGAATACCGCCCTTGACACATCTCCTACCATCTGTCTGAATGTTCTGCTGGTCTCTTCCTATTCAGTTCTTGGTGATAACCTCCATCTATCGTTTAATCCATTTTCATGCTGATGTAGTCTAGTACTTGATCTTGAGAAAAGAGTTTGCAGGGGAAGCCAAACAGTTTTTGTTGTTTTTTTTAGGTGGGTGGGGGGGGGAGGTAACAATTTCTGAAAACTTTTTTTGCCGTTTAGTATTTTCCATAGAAGAAAGTCACGTGGACGTCTTTAAGTGCGTTAATTAGAGATGTCAACAAACCTAGTTAACTCAGGCGCTAGTCTTTAGTTAATATTTCAGTTTAGAAAGAAGAGAGGATATCAACAAAGTAGCTCAATAAATAAACGTTTACATTTCAAATGGAATAGTCTGTGGAGTTTGTGCAGTTTTTACCGAGAAAGTTTAAATTGTCCTTTGTTTGATGCCCCTTGTCACTTGATGCCCCGTGCGGCCCGCACCACCCGCACATAGCTAGCTACGCCACTGAATCTATATAGACAGTAGTCATAAAAAATACGCATAGAAAATTCTTATTAAAAAATCTAATTAGACAGTAATCTAAATCTATACATAGTAGAGTGAAATATTAACAGAGCTTTTGACTATTCTATATAAGACAGTGCTGATATCAAATCTAGATAGACAGTGGTCATAACAAATCTATATAACACAGTGCTGATAACAAATCTATATAGACTGGTCATAACAAATCTATATAAGACAGTGCTGATAACAAATCTATATAGACAGTGGTCATAACTGTTTTTATATCGGAGATTGTCACGACAAACTAAAAAAATGGCAAGGACGCTAAATTGCCAACAAACTTAAAAAAATATAAAAAATTAAGCTCTAATTTTAACAGTATTATAATTGTGGCGGTTGGTTTACGTATCGAATCTCCTTTATACCGCTAGTTGGCCTTTTGTTTTTAATTACGAGAGTAAATCTAATATACGGAAATTATTTAGCGCTATAAATGTATCAGGTTAGAAAATGTGATTCTGCTGTGCCGAAAAGTGGACAGAATTGTCATGTCCCTTTTAAAAACACAGCACATTAAACCTTTTTTTTACACCGGATACACCAAAAAAAGCTAGCTATTTATAGTTTCTGTCATGTATGAAAATATCCAATAAGAATTAAGATAGAGAAAAACAAAAAACAAAAATGTCTTTGTCAACTTGTCAGCGAGCCTCAGTGACGTCTAAGTAGTCATCTAATAGTTAGATATGGATCTATATATCTAGTACCCTTAATGCTATTTTGTGCTTACTTACAATGCTCCAATCAAGAGAGTTTCTCTAGGAATAAAACACAAAACAACTTTGAACAGAACATCTCCCTTCAACTTCGCTTTATTTGTTGATAATTATTTCGGTACTTTACATTAACAGAACGTTTCTACGTAGAGTTTGGCAGAAGTGAAGTAACCTTATTATTTGCCAAAAATGTGTATGTCCTCGTGTGGTTACTTCTACTTCACTTTTGTGTAGTTCTCACGGTGAAACTGACGTCTTAATAAAAAATAAAAAAGCGCTTTATTCACTGCCATCGTACTCACAGAGCCGTGAAAGGTGCTCACACTTCAAGGGAGAGATTTCAATCTCAAGGTATTAGTTTTCCTAGCTTCAAGTTGGCAACACTGAATGAATAATAAACAAAACTTGTGAGGGGAAAAAAAAGTATAGGGACTAAAAAGAGACCGATTAATGTATGCATTCCAGATAAAACATGGCAAGCTGTGGTTCTCATTGTGTTGGATGTCTGGGGTACCTTGCCAATAAATCAAGATCAATTTAGTCTAAAACAGTCTGAAGTAGAAAATCAAACATTCACTTTTCGTATTTAAAAAATGTTTTAAAAATCGATTCACTTGGCAGTTTGTATCACAAATTGACAATAATTGTATTCCTCTTCATTATCATCGAAAAGTCCCTATTAGTTTTCTTAGTCCGTCCGTCCGTTTGTCTGTCACGTTTAGATCTCAAAATCTAGAAAAGATTTTGTAAGCTTGATTTCTATTTTGAAGCTTGCGAAACTTCTGGAGCAAAAACTATCTTTTAACTCTTGTAAGGAAGCCGCTTTTTACAAAATTCAATGCATACTTTTATTCATAAAACACCTTTTTTTTTAAAACTATTTACTATTAATAGTAAAAAATAGGAGTGGCTATATTAGATAGGGGAAGTCATAAATTTATATATTTTTACAACACTTATGCATACACTTTTGTCATTTGTCAATATGATGTTTATTAGTAGGCCTACCTTTCAAAGAACTACTAATTTACCTATTTAATTTTTATTTTTATTTTTTTGAGAACCTAAAAGTTTGCACTACGTATACGAAAAACTGTGGATATTTTTCAGACATAATCGAATAAGTCAGTACTTTACAATTCAATACTATATATTTTGCAGCTGGCATAATAGAGAGATAATCGAATAAGTCAGTACTTTACAATTCAATACTATATATTTTGCAGCTGGCATAATAGAGAGATAATCGAATAAGTCAGTACTTTACAATTCAATACTATATATTTTGCAGCTGGCATAATAGAGAGATAATCGAATAAGTCAGTACTTTACATATCAATACTATATATTTTGCAGCTGGCATAATAGAGAGATAATCGAATAAGTCAGTACTTTACAATTCAATACTATATATTTTGCAGCTGGCATAATAGAGAGATAATCGAATAAGTCAGTACTTTACAATTCAATACTATATATTTTGCAGCTGGCATAATAGAGAGATAATCGAATAAGTCAGTACTCTACAATTCAATACTATATATTTTGCTTTTAGCATTATAGAGACCTAGAGCTCTTAAAGAGAAATAACAGAATAACAAAATAACAGAAAATAGTTTGGGAACCAATGTTGATATTTAAATAGTGCCATAAATGGAAAACACAGATCTATTTATTGCTGTTAATGTTATAGCAGGAAGCTCCCCCCCCCCCCCCCCCACCAAGCAATGTCTTTAGGGTTCACAGACGTATTCTATTCTATGAGACTGAAAGCCATCTCAATCTTAATGTGTTTAGTCTTAGTCAAAACGGAGACGGCTATCACGCGTTATAATGAAATATGACGAACTATATAATTCAGATATATCAAGATGGGTCTCACTTATTCTAAAATTCTATCGGGCAGAACTGTTTCTCGGGTTATTCTAAACACAAACAAAGATACACCCACCAGGTCATAGTTTCTGCAGTGATAAGTTGGTCATACGTCGGGGAGATGCTGTATGTAAATGATAGAGCAGGCAATGATGAAACTTAACACCTGGATTGCGTTCTGTTTGACCTACCGGGTAGTTCAGCTGGCGGGCTGGTATGTGAGGAGGACAAAATAAGTGCACGCAATGGCATATGTTTATGTCTTCACCTGGACAAACAGGCTTCTTCCATTCATGAGAGAGAGTAAGATAGAGGGAGACGGAGACACACACACACACACACACACACACACACACACACACACACACATAGACCCTAAACTAAAAGATCTACTTCGTAAATGCGAGACGAGAAATGCAATGAATGTGAAGGAATAAGAGCTAAGAATGAGGTCAAGAAGAGCTAAGTAAATGTGTGAGGTTAAAGAAGCTAAAAACGGAGTGTGAGATCAAGAAGAGTTAAGAGGAGGAGTGTGTTTCAAGAAGAGTTAAAAGGAGGAGTGTGATGTCAGGAAGAGTTAAGAGGAGGAGTGTGTTTCAAGAAGTGTTAAAAGGAGGATTGTGAGATCAAGAAGAGTTAAGAGTGGGAGTTTGAGGTCAAGAATAGTTAAGAGGAGGAGTGTGAGGTCAAGAAGAGTTAAGAGGAGAAGTGTGTTTCAAGAAGAGTCAAGAGTGGGGTCTGCAAATAATCTGACTGTTTCTCCTAACATATGCAGTTTGGTAAATCGTTTTTGTAAATTAAAAACAGGATTTGACCTAAGACTGTTCCTTGGGGTACACCTGAGTTGACTGTTATTGGTGTTGATTTAGTATTTAGTATTACAGTTTGAAAGCTCACAAATACATTAATATCCCAAATGTTCCCTTCAATATTGATTCCTTAACACGATCATTTTGTTTTAAAAAATAAAGAAAAGAATATCTTTCCAGGCATTTTTAAATTCAAACATTGAAATAGAAATCTTTTAATTCATAAATAGAATCTAAATATTTATCAGTTCCCTATATTGAATAATACAAATAAAACCCAATATTATATCAACTAATGTCTACTTAGAAAAAAACCTAGAAGATGTATTGCAATGAAAAGTTGTTGTTTTCTTTTAATTACTACAAGAATGTCCGAGTAAACAAACGATACGCAGTGGTCCTCAATCAACTTGACTCATCAGCATGTTAAGATGGCGAGAGGGGTGCAGTAAGGTAAACCGCGTGGTTATTCAGATCCCCATGGAGACTAGAAATACTTCCTCCTCTATTTAACTACAGCGTCTGCTCAAAGAAGCAAGACAACCTCAAAGATCCAAGGCTTAACTGTCGTTCAACTAGCTCGAAGGCTATCATTACTATTATTACTGGCTAATTATTTGATGTAATAATTGTCGGTTACTTTGAATCCTGATGTCATCGCTCTCAAAAGTCACTTGGTGTCAGTAAAGAAATGATTAAAAAACAAGCAAAATATAAGTGTGGTGAAATAGTTAGTATTTGTTTATGTTTGTGTAACGTCGTGAGAATGTGTTCACAACATTGATTTAGTGTGCTACTATCCAAGTCTCTTTCGTCAGTTTATGTGTCGTTCTAGTTTAATAAAGCCTTGTTTTAGGTTACTCTTCAGTGTTCCTTTATTTCTTATTACAAATTATTTCAAACAAACAACAAACCTTCATGTAAAGTTGTAGAACTTTGGCCTTAAAACTACAGCTATCAATAACGTGTGTTATAAAGTTATAACATATCTATGAATACTGAAGGATTAGTTTCCCATGTTGGTATTAAACAAAATAACTAATTACCAGTTATTAATTGACTAATTGGTTACTGTATTGTTTTATATTTTGTGTATGTCTATGAATAATTGTGTAAAGTTTCAACTTGATCCCAGAAAATTCGTGTGTGAGAAATAACGTGTACTAATGTTTTACCAGACAGACAGACAGACAGACAGAGTGAGCTAATATCAGCTTTGTACAAAAGGCGATTCCCACAGATTCAGTCTACAAGAGTAAGCGCAGTTTGTAGCTGACCATGACCAGCTATTAGCGAAGGCAATGCAGCCTTTCTCAACCTGAATGACCGAGGTGGTCGCCATCAATTACGAAGTATAAACTAAGGAATTTAACTTAGCATTCCAGACTATGTAGGGTTACTAGACGTCTGGAAAAAGGAAGCCATGTCCTCCTTTTTGGAGTCTGTCATCCGGCCGGCCGGCATTAGTATAAAGTGTGAAAATGTCCGGCTTTTTGACTGTTGCTTACTGCCATGCAAATAATCTATTAATTGAATGTAAAACTTCGTAAATTCTGGTTTCAACACAAACATTCTCTCAACATAGAAAGGTCAAAATGTGTAAAGCTGCACCACAAGACACATGTTTACTGTGTTGCTTTAGAAATCTATGAACTCTATGTAATGAGTGACAGGATGAATGCCATTGCACGATATAGAGCAATGTTACGTGCTCACTGTTGTCGTTTGTGTTTATTAAATAGAATGTGTCTTCAAGATGTCAGCTAACGTTAGTGCTAGTAGTCTAATCAAGAGATGTCATGTCTCAGATCAAATGAAGGCTTGTAAAAAAAATCTGCAAAGAAGGCTACGAAGAAGAATGCATGGCATTAGCGACACACATTCATTCTACATACCAAAGGTGCATTGAATATTTGGAAAAATGGATGGCACCTTTCAAGGAATTCCAGTGGTTTGACTGAATGTTTACAAATACATTAAAAGACACTATATTTGAACTGAACCTAAAGGAAAGAGGTATTGATGTCAATGATGTTTAATTGTTAGACCATTGCAGCAATTTGAAATCCTTTGCAGGATTAAGTTGTAGTAATGAAGCTTGATGCAAAGCATCTTGAAATTTGTGAATGTTTCTTTGTATTCCCAGGCACAACATCGAGGGAGTGTTTTCTCTGATAAATGCACATTGGAAAAAGAGAGAGAACTAAACTATGCCTGGACTCAGTGAGAGCTATTCTTCTGACAGTTCCATTTGAGGAACATTTCCTGCCTAGAGTTCCACGCGTATGTTACGCAAATAATGAGTTAATGCGACAAGTCCTATCTGGCTTTACAGCACGTTGACATGAAATAAATACAAGTCCTATCTGGCTTTACAACACGTTGAAATGAAATAAATACAAGTCCTATCTGGCTTTACAACACGTTGAAATGAAATAAATACAAGTCCTATCTGGCTTTACAACACGTTGACATGAAATAAATACAAGTCCTATCTGGCTTTACAACACGTTGACATGAAATAAATACAAGTCCTATCTGGCTTTACAACACGTTGACATGAAATAAATACAAGTCCTATCTGGCTTTACAACACGTTGACATGAAATAAATACAAGTCCTATCTGGCTTTACAACACGTTGACATGAAATAAATACAAGTCCTATCTGGCTTTACAACACGTTGACATGAAATAAATACAAGTCCTATCTGGCTTTACAACACGTTGACATGAAATAAATACAAGTCCTATCTGGCTTTACAACACGTTGACATGAAATAAATACAAGTCCTATCTGGCTTTACAACAGGTTGACATGAAATAAATACAAGTCCTATCTGGCTTTACAACACGTTGACATGAAATAAATACAAGTCCTATCTGGCTTTACAACACGTTGACATGAAATAAATACAAGTCCTATCTGGCTTTACAACACGTTGACATGAAATAAATACAAGTCCTATCTGGCTTTACAACACGTTGACATGAAATAAATACAAGTCCTATCTGGCTTTACAACACGTTGACATGAAATAAATACAAGTCCTATCTGGCTTTACAACACGTTGACATGAAATAAATACAAGTCCTATCTGGCTTTACAACACGTTGAAATGAAATAAATACAAGGGAAATTATCAATGAGTGTCGCACCTATTTTTTTTTTTTTTCAGTTTTTCTTGTTTTTCTCCTCCTTTGTAAGGCTTTGTCCTCCTTTTCCTCCTTTGGCTATGAAGTTCTCTAGTAACCCTAAGACTATGAGGACAGTAGAAACTTTTTGAACTCAGATCGATCACTTGCATCCTAACAATCAATCGCAGTTCCGAAAGCAACTTTTGATTCTTTGCTGCCCTCAGATCTTTGTATATGTGGCACACGATCTCTCTCTCTTCCTCGTCCATTAGATGCCACTCTACCAAAGATATGAAGTCTTCTAGTCTGTCCAATGTAATGTAGTAGTCTACTCTGTCAAAAATTCTCTACTTATATTATGTCAAACTCTACTTCTATTCTACTTATGTCAAACTCTACTTCTATTCTACTTATGTCAAACTCTACTTCTATTCTACTTATGTCAAACTCTACTTCTATTCTACTTATGTCAAACTCTACTTCTATTCTACTTATGTCAAACTCTACTTCTATTCTACTTATGTCAAACTCTACTTCTATTCTACTTATGTCAAACTCTACTTCTATTCTACTTATGTCAAACTCTACTTCTATTCTACTTATGTCAAGCTCTACTTCTATTCTACTTATGTCAAACTCTACTTCTATTCTACTTATGTCAAACTCTACTTCTATTCTACTTATGTCAAGCTCTACTTCTATTCTACTTATGTCAAACTCTACTTCTATTCTACTTATGTCAAACTCTACTTCTATTCTACTTATGTCAAACTCTACTTCTATTCTACTTATGTCAAGCTCTACTTATATTCTACTTATGTCAAACTCTACTTCTATTCTACTTATGTCAAACTCTACTTCTATTCTACTTATGTCAAGCTCTACTTCTATTCTACTCGGTCAAACTCTACTTCTATTCTACTCGGTCAAACTCTACTTCTATTCTACTCGGTCAAACTCTATTTCTATTCTACTCGGTCAAACTCTACTTCTATTCTACTTATGTCAAACTCTACTTCTATTCTACTCGGTCAAACTCTATTTCTATTCTACTTGGTCAAACTCTACTTCTATTCTACTTATGTCAAACTCTACTTCTATTCTACTCGGTCAAACTCTACTTCTATTCTACTCGGTCAAACTCTATTTCTATTCTACTCGGTCAAACTCTACTTCTATTCTACTCTGTCAAACTCTACTTCTATTCTACTCGGTCAAACTCTACTTCTATTCTACTCGGTCAAACTCTACTTCTATTCTACTCGGTCAAACTCTACTTCTATTCTACTTTGTCAAACTCTACTTCTATTCTACTCGGTCAAACTCTACTTCTATTCTACTCGGTCAAACTCTACTTCTATTCTACTCGGTCAAACTCTACTTCTATTCTGTCCAGTGAAATGTATTAGAACATATCAACATATTGTCTGTACATTTTTGTAAGCATAAAATATGATGAGTCTTTTTCCAGGAGCCGCCCATTGTATGAGAGTAATCCTGGAACTCCTGTAAGAGAAGATATCAACAGAAAGGGGGAGTAATTCTTCCGTTGTTATAGAGTACCTCGATGTTTAATTATTTTTTACCTCCCTTATATATCTTAGAGATGAATTGCAGATAAAATGAGTTGCAGTTTCTGTTTTCTTACTTTCAAAAAAAAAATTAAAAAATATACCATCCCAAGTTTTTTATTTTGTTGTGTGTGTGGGGGGGGGGGAGAGATCGCCCTCTATATCACATAAACATCTCTCTCACTCACACACACTTTGTTTTTCTTTCATATTCTCTGATCCCCTAATACAATCTCTGACTATTTGGTATTGTTTGCTTTGTCTCATATAAAATAATTGACGTTTTTTCTTTTATTAGTTTTTATATCTTTTTTTTTCTTTTACTTTCTCTTTCAATCTCTCTCTCTCTCCGTATATATATATATATATATATAATCACTTTAAAATACTTTGCGCAGGCTGCAGGAAATGCAGTATATGATTGCACTAGTGTGGCAAAATATGTAGGTCACAGTTGGGGCTGCGTAGCCACGGGAAATACTAAAAATACTGCACTTCTCATTAATCTTCGGACTCGAAGACAGGCCTAATATATATATATATATATGTGTGTGTGTGTGTGCAATATGTGCATATATTTAAAATACTTTTTTGTAAAAAAAAATAGGTGCGACACTCATTGATAATTTCCCTAACTCTGAACTACTAATAAATGAATACTAAACGTTACCATATAAGAAATATAAGAAATGTAATATTTGTTTCACAAAAGTGAAAAAAGACCCGGTACGCTGTACCGGTGCGTACTGTCACAAAAAAAGCAATATATATATATATATATATATATATATATATATATATGGTTTATTGGTACTACTAGGTCAGGACCTGCTTTTGTACTAATGGTTTATTGATTATAATATGTCAGGAACTTCCTTTGTATCATTTTATTTACATTGAGTGCCCCCCCCCCCCTTACGGAAGAATGGTTTAACTAAAGTTTCCTGCATGACCAAGATCTGTTGGCTGATATCCATAGCAGCCGGGGGTGAGGGAGAGAAGATTCGACGCTACTGGAATCGACGTTTGTTAAAGAGGAACTAAAGTGGCCATAAAAGTGTCTAAGGCGATATTTTGAAATGACAGAGCAAGTTTCTAGCAGTAGGCCTCCTGCAACCACCTGATTGGGAAAACGTACATCGAGAGGGTCCGGGACCTCGAGGTTGTTTGCCTGTGATAGTAGTTCTAGTTATTTCCCCCTTATCACACTTGTGTCTAGTGGTATTATATTGACGTTGAAATTCTAAAGTCGGTTGGTGTTCAGAATGTAACTCCGTAGTACTGTAGAGTCAATCATTATAACGTTTTGTTTTGTTGGTTTGTTTGTCAATCCAAAGTAAATTTGGTCGATTCCAATCTATCGTTTTGTCAATCCAAAGTAAATTTGGTCGATTCAAATCGATCGTTTTGTTTGTTAATACAGGTCGATCCCAGTAGTCACTAGAGTAGAGCCAATTACTTCCCTTGGTATTAAGGTGTTTTTCTACCAGGTCATGAGATATAGCAGGATGTTTCCCATCAGTTATTTCCACATAGATGCCACGTCGTCTTGTAAGAATATTGAGAACTCCCCCCCCCCCCCCCCCAAAGAAAAAAATGTGTTCATTCCATTGGCGGATCACAAGACAACATCCATGTTCAGAGTTTGATGTCAAAATTTTATTAGCAAAAAAAAAAAAAAAAAAAAAAGCAACACGAAATCATTGCTAGATATGTGCATTTGACTTATTTTTAAACCTGTCTGTCGTACAGACAGTTTGTACGGTGGAGACCACGACCGCTAAGAATAATAAACATTGTCGCGCATGATTGAACAATGAACATTGTCCCGCGTTCACAATTTTAAGGGGAAATAATCTAGAAAAGTAAAAAAACGATTATTATTGAGTCGTTATTTCCCTTTTTTTAAAGAAAAAACATGACAAGACATATAACCGTGATATTGTCACTTACTTATAAATATTCTCTTGAAGTCTGTTGATCGGGTCATGAGTCTTATTAAAAAGTGGATTCTTTTTAAATAAACAAAAGAGTTAGCCTAGCCTATTGGTTACGTTTTGAAGATAGATGACTTCATAAAGTATAACTGTGACTATCCTCAACATGCATTCAGTGGTAACAAACATTCTTCTCTGGCCAGGGGCCTCATTCCCAACAAGCGCTGGCTACATTACCTCTAAAAATTGTGAATCCAGCCCAGGTGGCTTCATTATGCACTGTTGCAGAAGTCGAAAGTCTGCATAGATATTTGGTTCATTCTGTTTTGTTTTTAAATTGTTTACCCCTGAAGGTTATGATAGTGTTTCTTTTCTATTTCTTTGATTGTATCAATGTATAAACAGTTATTGATGTATTGGAAACAAGAACGCGATGAGAGACAAATCGACAATAACAAAATAGAAAGTAAGGAAAAACATAATTAAAATAATCCAGAATCTTTATGACCAGGCCAGTAGTGCTGGGCACTTCAACAATAACGTTGGAGACTGGATTAAAACCACAGTAAGGGAGAGACAAGGCTGCCTACTTTCACCAACACATTTCAATATTTCATTGCAAAGGATAATGAAGGATGCTCTTGAAGGTACTGTAAGCATTTGGTGAAAGACGAACTAACTTGCACTCTTTGCGGAGGACTTCGATGTGGCATGGTCAGAGGAAGAGCTAGCTGACTTGTTGATGCGAATAGACAAGACTTACGCAGTATGTGGCAGGGTCAGAGGAAGAGCTAGCTGACTTGTTGATGCGAATAGACAAGACTTACGCAGTATGTGGCAGGGTCAGAGGAAGAGCTAGCTGACTTGTTGATGCGAATAGACAAGACTTACGCAGTATGTGGCAGGGTCAGAGGAAGAGCTAGCTGACTTGTTGATGCGAATAGACAAGACTTACGCAGTATGTGGCAGGGTCAGAGGAAGAGCTAGCTGACTTGTTGATGCGAATAGACAAGACTTACGCAGTATGTGGCAGGGTCAGAGGAAGAGCTAGCTGACTTGTTGATGCGAATAGACAAGACTTACGCAGTATGTGGCATGGTCAGAGGAAGAGCTAGCTGACTTGTTGATGCGAATAGACAAGACTTACGCAGTATGTGGCAGGGTCAGAGGAAGAGCTAGCTGACTTGTTGATGCGAATAGACAAGACTTACGCAGTATGTGGCAGGGTCAGAGGAAGAGCTAGCTGACTTGTTGATGCGAATAGACAAGACTTACGCAGTATGTGGCATGGTCAGAGGAAGAGCTAGCTGACTTGTTGATGCGAATAGACAAGACTTACGCAGTATGTGGCAGGGTCAGAGGAAGAGCTAGCTGACTTGTTGATGCGAATAGACAAGACTTACGCACTATGTGGCAGGGTCAGAGGAAGAGCTAGCTGACTTGTTGATGCGAATAGACAAGACTTACGCACTATGTGGCATGCAAATCAATGCTGAAAAAAAACAACGCACATTATGACAAATAATGGACGTCAGTTCTGAAGGCGACAATCTGGCAAGTGCCAGACATTTTAAATACCTCGCGGCTATCGTTTCATACAAAGAAACCAAACCTGAACAGAATTGCAAAGTCCACATCAGCATTTGAGTAGCTCAAGACAATCTGGAAAGACAAAGGCATAGCACTCGGCATTAAAGTCAGACTGCTGCGCACTCATTGGTGATGGTGGTATTCTTGTACGCTTGTGAATCTTTGACCCTAACTGCAGAACTAGAGAGGAGGATCCTAGCCATGGAATCGAGTTGCCAGGGCCGCCGCTACCTATTGTGCAATGTGTGCCTTGCACGCGGCAGCCGATTGTTAAATGCGCCAAATTATTATTTCCAGATTCCTTTTTTAAAATTCTTTGTTTAATAATAATAATATAAAAAATTACTAAAACATTTTATTTAAATTTTCATGATTCCATTATCCTTTCTATGGGGGGGGGGGGGGGGGAGGGGACGATATTCGTACAATAAGTTATTTTGGAAACTTTTTGCTGGGGACGATCAATAATTGTGCAAAGTGTCAACTTGATCCGAGGATGGGGAATTGGATAAATGACGGACACAAAAAGTGTAGGCCAACCAGACAGACAGACAGAGCGAGTTGATATAAGCTAAGATTTTATAGCTGCCTGTTTTAAATGTAGTGCAGTGTTTTCCAAACTGTGTTCCGCGGACCGGGGAACCCTAGTGTTCCACGAACTACTGCAATAATTAATGAATAGGCCACCACGTGAATTAAACCGCTCTAAAAAAATAAGCAAAGTGTTCCGCTAACTCTCAGAATGTGCGAAGTGTTCCGCTAACTCTCAGAATGTGCGAAGTGTTCCGCTAACTCTCAGAATGTGCGAAGTGTTCCGCTAACTCTCAGAATGTGCGAAGTGTTCCGCTGACTCTCAGAATGTGCGAAGTGTTCCGCTAACTCTCAGAATGTGCGAAGTGTTCCGCTAACTCTCAGAATGTGTTCCGTTATGGGAAAAAGTTTGGGAAACACTTATCTAGAGAATGTGAGAATCACGAGTTTGTTAAATGTCAAGATCACGAGTTTGTTTAGGATGAAGGAGGAATTCATTGAATTTGTGTTTTGTTACAATCATTTTCATATATAGACTATAGACCTATAGCATAATCAAATGAGCCAATCTGCTTGTCCAGTTGACATAAGTCTACTAATATGTTCACATAGTGAAACATGTAAAATCAACTCAACTAGCTCTTCCCTTGATGTACTCACTGCAGGGGACAAGAAAATGTTCATTATCATGAAATGTTCAAAATTTTAACATTTGATTTGAAACCATTTCATGTTGATTGTGTTTACATCACCTGCGGCTAGTTTTAAATGAATTGACTTCATTGGTCATTTACTTCAGTGGACTAACTGGCTTTATCGGCAGGATGACATTTTGATTTAAGCTTTAGTTGTCAAAAACACACACACACACACCCTTGCTCACTCTCTTTCATATCTCCTCCATCGTTTTTTTCAGGATCATCTTTTTAACTCTCTCTCTGTCTCTTACTCTCTCTCTCTCACTCACTCTCTCTCTCTCTCTCTCTCTCTCTCTCTCTCACATCTCTCTCTCTCTCTCCATTCTTTGTCATTTTTCCTTCTCTTTGTTTCAACGTTTCTAGCTCAGGCAACCCATTCCATGCTCTAATAGCACTAGGGAAGAAGGAGTATTTGTACAAATTTGTCCTAGCATATGGGATGAGGAATGTGCCTTTATTTTTGTGTCTTTCAGAGTATTTTATTAAATTTTGTTTTTGTATTTGAAGATTATGGTTCAGTGTTTTATGTATAATGGCTACTTTACTTTTGAGTCTTCTGTCCTGAAGGCTTTCTAAATTTAGTGATTTTACTATAGGTGTTACTCTAGTCAAATGTGAATATTCATTTGTTATGAATCTCACTGCTCTATTTTGTGTCTGTTCCAGTTTCTTAATATTTTCTTGAGTTGAGGGGTCCCAAATGGAGGATGGATATTCTATTATTGGCCTAACCAAGGTTAAATAACATTTTAGTTTTATGTTCTTATTTGATTTATAGAAATTTCTTTTAATAAATCCTAATGCTTTGTTTGATATTTTTTTATAGTTTCATCAATATGTGGATTCCATGCCAGTTTTTCATTTATTATAACACCTAGGTATTTCGCGTTTTTAGTCTGTGTTACTGGTTTGCCATGAATAAGATAAGTGGAATTAATTTGTTTTAGTTTTTTTGTTACTCTTAACAACTGACATTTTTCTGGGTGGAAAGACATGCTCCAATTTGATTCCCATTTCTGTAATTCATCTAATTCTCTTTGTAAAATATCTGTGTCTTGTGTTGTATTTATTGTTCTATATATTATGCAATCGTCTGCAAATAATCTGACTTATGTTCCTGAAGTAATGCAATTTGGTAAATCATTTATGTAAATTAAAAATAGTAGTGGACCCAAGACTGTTCCTTGAGGTACACCTGAGTTTACTGTTATCGGTGTTGATTTAGAGCCATTTATTATTACAGTTTGTTCTCTCCCTATCAGAAAATCTTTAATACACTGATGCAGTGGACCATTAATGCCAAAATATTTTAATTTCTTAAGCAAACTATGGTGGTGAACTTTGTCAAAAGCCTTAGAAAAATCTAGTAAGATAGCATCTATTTGTTCACTATTATCTAAACCTTTAGAAAAATCATCAATTAGTCCTATTAGTTGTGTTTCACATGATCTATATTTCCTAAAGCCATGTTGGTATGGTGTGAGGACATTTTGTTTGTCTAAGTGGTTTATGATGTTGCTACATATTATGTGTTCTAGGATTTTACATGTGGTGCTGGTAAGTGATACTGGTCTGTAGTTTCCTGGGTCAGATTTTTCTCCTTTTTTAAATAGGGGGGTGACATTAGCTTCTTTCCAGTCCTTTGGTACTCTGCCCTGGTTAAGTGAAGCCTGAAAGAGTATTTTGAACACTGGTGCTAGCTCATTGCTTAGTTCTTTGAGTAATCTAGCTGGAATACCATCAGGTCCAGACGCTTTATTTGGTTTGGTGTTGGCTAATAGGGGATTTGAATTCCTTTTCCTGCTGGCGTCCTGCATTGAAACTCACTGGGCCACGTCCACTCCAATACCACCTTGTTTGATCCTGCAGTGTTCTTCCTAAAGTTCATTGTTTTGGTCAAGGCCGCAGGTAAACACATTTTTACTGTTTCTTGTATATCATATATTCTTGCTTATTTTTTATATAGCATATTGCTACCCAGGATTTGTCCTCATTGTCGGACTACCTTTGTTATGTATTCTATAATTCTTGACATACAGTGTATAGATTTGTTCTATTTAATTGTTATAGTGTTTGTAAGGAAAGGAAAGAGCGAAGCTCTTCAATGTATGTTAGTTTTATGTAGAACTAGTTGATAGATTTTTTGCTAATTACTTTGTCATTTATTTGTATACTGTTTGTTGGTGTGTCCATATCTCTCTTGTGTTTATAAAAGAGATGATTGGTTCACACTATCAGATTTTCTTTTTTTTTGTTTTTTGCTAGATCTAGTATTTATACCTGATGTTGTGTTTACACATTGGTCTGTTCATATAGGCCGTATAATTATGTTTATTTTATGCTCATTTGTAATTATGTTTTATGTTTGCCTTTGGCAGGTCTTTAATGTATAATAAACAGTTTGGAATAGTTCTACGAGTTGCCTTCGTCATGTCATTTAGTTTGTGTTCTGTGACCAACCCACCACATTTGCAACTACAGCAGCACTATACTTTTCATTAAACCCAAACCTACAGAGAGAGAGAGAAATAGAAGAAAGGAAGTGAGAAATAAATAGAGAGAGATGGAAAGAAATAGGGAGAGAGAGAGAAATAAATAGAGAAAGAGAGATGGAAAGAAATAGGGAGAGAGAGAGAAATAAATAGAGAAAGAGAGATGGAAAGAAATAGGGAGAGAGAGAGAGAAATAAATAGAGAAAGAGAGATGGAAAGAAATAGGGAGAGAGAGAGAAATAAATAGAGAGAGATGGAAAGAAATAGGGAGAGAGAGAGAGAAATAAATAGAGAAAGAGAGATGGAAAGAAATAGGGAGAGAGAGAGAAATAAATAGAGAAAGAGAGATGGAAAGAAATAGGGAGAGAGAGAGAGAAATAAATAGAGAGAGATGGAAAGAAATAGGGAGAGAGAGAAATAAATAGAGAGAGATGGAAAGAAATAGGGAGAGAGAGAGAGAAATAAATAGAGAAAGAGAGATGGAAAGAAATAGGGAGAGAGAGAGAAATAAATAGAGAAAGAGAGATGGAAAGAGATAGGGAGAGAGAGAGAAATAAATAGAGAAAGAGAGATGGAAAGAAATAGGGAGAGAGAGAGAAATAAATAGAGAAAGAGAGATGGAAAGAAATAGGGAGAGAGAGAGAGGAATAAATAGAGAGAGATGGAAAGAAATAGGGAGAGAGAGAGAAATAAATAGAGAGAGATGGAAAGAAATACTGAGAGAGAGAGAAATAAATAGAGAGAGATGGAAAGAAATAGGGAGAGAGAGAGAAATAAATAGAGAAAGAGAGATGGAAAGAAATAGGGAGAGAGAGAGAAATAAATAGAGAAAGAGAGATGGAAAGAGATAGGGAGAGAGAGAGAAATAAATAGAGAAAGAGAGATGGAAAGAAATAGGGAGAGAGAGAAATAAATAGAGAAAGAGAGATGGAAAGAAATAGGGAGAGAGAGAAATAAATAGAGAAAGAGAGATGGAAAGAAATAGGGAGAGAGAGAGAAATAAATAGAGAAAGAGAGATGGAAAGAAATAGGGAGAGAGAGAGAGAAATAAATAGAGAAAGAGAGATGGAAAGAAATAGGGAGAGAGAGAGAAATAAATAGAGAAAGAGAGATGGAAAGAAATAGGGAGAGAGAGAGAAATAAATAGAGAGAGAGAGATGGAAAGAAATAGGGAGAGAGAGAGAGAAATAAATAGAGAGAGATGGAAAGAAATAGGGAGAGAGAGAGAAATAAATAGAGAAAGAGAGATGGAAAGAAATAGGGAGAGAGAGAGAGAAATAAATAGAGAAAGAGAGATGGAAAGAAATAGGGAGAGAGAGAGAAATAAATAGAGAAAGAGAGATGGAAAGAAATAGGGAGAGAGAGAGAAATAAATAGAGAAAGAGAGATGGAAAGAAATAGGGAGAGAGAGAGAAATAAATAGAGAAAGAGAGATGGAAAGAAATAGGGAGAGAGAGAAATAAATAGAGAGAGATGGAAAGAAATAGGGAGAGAGAGAGAAATAAATAGAGAGAGATGGAAAGAAATAGGGAGAGAGAGAGAGAAATAAATAGAGAGAGATGGAAAGAAATAGGGAGAGAGAGAGAGAAATAAATAGAGAGAGATGGAAAGAAATAGGGAGAGAGAGAGAAATAAATAGAGAGAGATGGAAAGAAATAGGGAGAGAGAGAGAAATAAATAGAGAAAGAGAGATGGAAAGAAATAGGGAAAGAGAGAGAAATAAATAGAGAAAGAGAGATGGAAAGAAATAGGGAGAGAGAGAGAAATAAATAGAGAAAGAGAGATGGAAAGAAATAGGGAGAGAGAGAGAAATAAATAGAGAAAGAGAGATGAAAGAAATAGGGAGAGAGAGAAATAAATAGAGAGAGATGGAAAGAAATAGGGAGAGAGAGAGAAATAAATAGAGAAAGAGAGATGGAAAGAAATAGGGAGAGAGAGAGAGAGTGAAGGAGAGCTGGAGAGAGAAATAAAAAGAAAGTATCAGAGACAATGCTAGAAACAAATGGGTGGTGGAAATTGTTCATTTGAATTAGTCTACTACTTTAATTTGTTCATTTGAATTAGTCTACTACTTTAATTCGTTCATTGGACCAAATAGTAAGCCAATGAAATGAAGTTTTCAATGTTACATTTTATTTTGATGTATTTTTAAGACTCACATGAAATAGTCCAGCTGTTGACTTGATTGTTGGTTTGTCAGTCGACATACATTTGAGAGACTTTATTGTTAATAAACTCAAAAAGTTTATGAAAATTGAACATATTTTTATCTTCTAATTACTAGCAAAGGTCACTGACCTAAACAATGAAATCCAAGAGCTTACATTGAACCGACTCTTCTCTTTGTAATTCACATTTATTCATTTCTGATTGGAAGATTTCAAAGGATAGCGAATACATAGGACTAATAGAAGACATTGTAGGACTGCTTCCAATAGTAAACTCCATGTCTAGAACATTCCCAGATAATTGTAAAGATGTTTTCTTGAAGTATTATCAAAACCTATTATTATTTTCATTTTTTTTTTTAAAGATTGCTTTCTGACATCGTCACGGTTATGAGTTCATGGCCTTGGGGTAAAAATTGAACGATATCTCGTCTGCACAAGATGATGAAAGGGAAGCAATCAATAGACCTGACAAAGACTGAGGCGTAATTTCATGACATTTATTACCAAACAAAAAAACAACAACAAGAGTAGCCTACACTCTGTAGTTTGTAGACATCCAAATACTCAATGTTTGAATGTACAGTGGGAAGAATGGTTTAGTCTAACCGTTCAACTCAGTTTAAAGTTTCCATTGTTAGTTTCATTGTTTAGATGAACACTTTCATTACTTTGTATACATTCATCACAATACTTTGTCTGAACAACAGAGAGCAGCGGCCGGGGGGGGGGGGGGTCTAAAGGGTAAAACGGAAACCCGAAGTCGAACAAATAGGCTGGTAACTCTTCAGCGCAAACCCAAAGATCATTCAAGTTTTTCAGACAATGGCGTATGTTAAGTTTAGGTACAACTGTGCTCAACGTCAGGATAGTTAATTATTGAACGTGTCAAGGCGGAAGAAGGTGGATCAGTGAATCTAGTCAAATCCAGTTAGACAAACTTGGTCTTATAATTTGAGGCTGAGACTAAGATTTTTATGAAATCTAAACATTAAAATGTGTTCCATCCAGAAGGGGTGCTAGGATATCAGAAACCCTGTGAGGCAGTTCCTCGTAATGCCCTGTGAGGCAGTTCCTCGTAATGCTCTGTGTGCCTGCTATTCGTGATGCCCTGTGAGGCAGTTCCTCGTAATGCCATGTGTGCCTGCTGTTCGTGATGCCCTGTGAGGCAGTTCCTCATAATGCCCTGTGTGCCTGCTATTCGTGATGCCATGTGTGCCTGCTATTCGTGATGCCCTGTGAGGCAGTTCCTCGTAATGCCCTGTGTGCCTGCTATTCGTGATGCCCTGTGAGGCAGTTCCTCGTAATGCCCTGTGTGCCTGCTATTCGTGATGCCCTACAAAACAAAACAAAATTCAATAGCAAAAAACTTTTTATGTCAATGTCTATTCATTGCTGTTAAACTAGTCTATTCATTGTTGTTAAACTAATCTATTCATTGCTGTTAAACTAGTCTATTCATTGCTGTTAAACTAGTCTATTCATTGATGTTAAACTAGTCTATTCATTGTTGTTAAACTAGTCTATTCATTGTTGTTAAATTAGTCTATTCATTGTTGTTAAACTAGTCTATTTATTGTTGTTAAACTAGTCTATTCATTGTTGTTAAACTAGTCTTTTCATTGTTGTTAAACTAGTCTTTTCATTGCTGTTAAACTAGTCTATTCACTGTTGTTAAACTATTGCTAATTCGGGGAAAAAATACAGAGATATTACAATTAATAGTTACGTGCTTCATAGACTATAGGTAATTGTATAGAAATATGTTTTTCCACCAGCGCTCATTTAATGGACCAAATTACCAAACTAGCGTATTTATCATCGTTAATCACAATTAATTTTGTATCAACGGAGTGCCACAGTCTGCTTTGAGTCTGCTTTGAGTCTCCTTTGAGTCTCCTTTGAGTCTGCTTTGAGTCTCCTTTGAGTCTGCTTTGAGTCTGCTTTGAGTCTCCTTTGAGTCTGCTTTGAGTCTCCTTTGAGTCTGCTTTGAGTCTGCTTTGAGTCTGCTTTGAGTCTCCTTTGAGTCTGCTTTGAGTGTCCTTTGAGTCTGCTTTGAGTCTGCTTTGAGTCTGCTTTGAGTCTCCTTTGAGTCTGCTTTGAGTCTCCTTTGAGTCTGCTTTGAGTCTGCTTTGAGTCTGCTTTGAGTCTCCTTTGAGTCTGCTTTGAGTCTGCTTTGAGTCTGCTTTGAGTCTGCTTTGAGTGTCCTTTGAGTCTGCTTTGAGTCTGCTTTGAATCTGCTTTGAGTCTCCTTTGAGTCTGCTTTGAGTCTCCTTTGAGTCTGCTTTGAGTCTGCTTTGAGTCTGCTTTGAGTCTGCTTTGAGTCTCCTTTGAGTCTGCTTTGAGTCTGCTTTGAGTCTGCTTTGAGTCTCATTTGAGTCTCCTTTGAGTCTGCTTTGAGAGAAAACGAAACGATGTCCAAGATTCTTGTCCAATGGTCTCTTCACTTTTGTCCTCTTATTTCATTCCATCTTGAGACTTACTGTCAATACTGTTCCCTTCTTGTTGCAGACAGACTCCAAGTTCTTTCCCAGCAAGAGTAGACTCAGCTGGTCCCATGGCTTTCATTTTAGGCGATAACCTCTGTCAGGACTTCAATTATGTGTTATCAGAGGTATAGAATGTATAGACAGTTAAGTATATTTTTAATTGAAATCAATGGAATAACTTTATGTTGATTTGAGAAAAAAATAATATTCTTTATAATTATGTTGATCCCTAGGTTCAGCCTTACTGACACACCATGCACATACAATCGTACATAAAGTGATCAACTATATGTATGATGACTTAAAATACACATTTGCATTTAACACTTCGATACTTACACAATGATATTGATAGTGTTGAGAAGAGGAAGCAGGAAGCAAATTAAGGATTTCTAAAATTGCAAGTCACACGTGTGTGTGTGTGTCTCAGAAGGAAGTGCACGTGCAAAGCGCGTTGTCTTGAAGCAAATCAAGTCAATTTAATTCAAGCTGGTCTACAGCTGATTTATAAAAGAATATAGAATACTGAAAAGTTCAGGGACAGGGGCTTCGTACATAATAGCGAGAAATTCCTCTCATCTGTGCGCACCACCCGAGCTAGCTAGTTAGATAGATAGATAGATAGACAGCCGGATGGATGAATGAATGGCGTCCCATCTTAGCCTACTACATTCATGCCACCGAAAGTCTGGGCCAAATGCTTGTAAATAGAGCAGTATAACACATTTTAATTGAGTTTTATTTGTGTAGAACTTTTGGGTTGTAAATTATTCTTAAAACGACTTTATGTTTCACAAAATTGACATTCCAATGTTGTACCAAGCACTTGCTAGACAGATTTAACCCAAAGACAGTTTTTTTTTATTTCTGTAGCACGGGGTAATAAAAAATATTTGCTAGGGTTTACCAAGGATCCTAAAGATTGAATTTCTTAAACGTGGAGTCAACACAAAGTTGTGAAGTCTGCATCATTCAAAGATCCGTCATTTGATCTCTGCTATTCAATTACGGTGGGGAATGTTGACCTTATGAAGGTTGAGATTTTAATAGTCCAGCATAAACGTCGTTTTATATCTACTGTTAGGCCTTGTGCCTAGGTTCTATTAGGTCTTGTGCCTAGGTTCTGTTAGGCCTTGTGCCTAGGTTCTGTTAGGTCTTGTGCCTAGGTTCTGTTAGGTCCAAAGGCCTGCCTAACTTAATACCTAATGCCTTGTTTTCAAACTCTTTAAGCTACAAAGAAGAGATATCCTTAAAAACAATGAATGCTTTTTGAGACGATAATTAAAAATGTATTTTTAACCTCCCTTAGTGCTAGATCGAAACTTAGAATTGAACATAAACCCAATCTGAAATGGTTTGATTGTCTACGTATGTCCTTCTGTTCTGAAATATATATGTCTTCTAATCCGATGAGCTCTAAGCCTAATGACAGATGTGGCAAGGGTCGTTTGGTCTAGATAAGATCATCGTGCCCTCAAACCACTTTGTGCGGCTCTATCATGTCAATTTGACATTGTTAATGGCATTCTTTTAACTGGATTTTAATAATAATCTTTGTCAAGCCCAGGGCGTCCCAAACCATTATTGAGTTATCCTACTTTGGTGCGAAGGGAAATAGATAAGTGTTACCCCTTCTGACATTTGCGTATAGTAACCACTGGCCTACACGAACAATCCGTTTCCATGTCATGCTAAAAAAAAATAAATAGCAAGAAATGAAATCATATGTTCTTGCATGACACAATTTCATCAGCGTGTCAGTTGGTACGAACATTCAGAAACCAAAGCTCAGTAACAAGTAACATTTAAAATATATATTTTTTTAATGGACTCTTTCCTCATGTACAAAACAGGCGTTCCTTTTGTAAGAGCGATTACTTAGCTTTTAAGTATTATTAACTAATGACAGATACATTTTAAAAATTAAACATTTTCCCCGCCCCGATTTTGCATTTACTTAATAATTACAAGCAGGGCCTGCCTTACGTAACTGGAGGCCCTAGACGAAGTGAATTTGGTAGCCCCAAATAAAAATAAACAACGAAAAAATAAAATCCATCAATTTATTAACAACATATATGTATCTATATTGAAATCAATCAGTATGTTTTCGATGTGTTCTTTTTTGTTAATTGAAGATTAGCCAATTCGTTAACCACTTCTTGCTTTTTGATGCACCAGAATCAAAATAACGTCTCAACATTGTCATCAAAATGTCCTCTAACAGTGATAGCCTAACAAGTAAATCTTAACGCTCATTAATAAACCCTGAGTCAGGGTAAAAACTTGGAGCTAGTCTATCAGACGGTGAGAAATACAGTTTGGCTGTGTGTGCTCATTAATAAACCCTGAGTCAGGGTAAAAACTTGGAGCTAGTCTATCAGACGGTGAGAAATACAGTTTGGCTGTTTCACTGTTTTTTCTCTAATTTTTTTTAGTCATATGCGTGGCCCCCATCAATCGGAGGCCCTAGTCGACTCCTTAGTTTGCCTAGGCATAAAGCCGGCCTTGCTACTAGTAAATTTTTTCGTAGTTCATGGAATACCTATTCAGGCCTCGCAGAACAGTAGGGTCCCGCGGAACACAGTTTGGGAAACAATGGTCTACTGTTTGAAAATGTTAGCGCCCTATTGACCTAATTCTCTATACAACGCTTATTTCCCCTTAGCTTAATATAAAACCAACATTAATGACGACTTATTGATTAACTAACTGGTTATTATTTTTAAATTGAATTATGTGTTGTCATCATCGACAATGAATAATTGTGCAAAGTTTCAGCTTCAACCGAGAACGGCTGTCTGGAAGTATTAGAAATAATGTGGGAGAGATTCCATTCAGATCTACAGAGTGAGTTGATTCTAATACAATAATTTAATTCAAATTTAAAACTATAATGATTTATTTCGTAACTGACTACATATACTCTCACGCACTCACTTAGATATTCAAAAGTCCACTACTTATTTTTAATTTTTCTATTTCCATAGTTTACTGAAAGTAAATTATCTCCCTTTTGAAAGGTACAGGTAGGCCTATTACTGTCTTTTTTAAATTCTTCCCTAATGAACCGTTCAAGACTAGTTTATTGTGTCTGTTTTCTTTTGTGCCTTTAAGTTCCACTGAGTTTATGTAATCGTAAATATGACCAGAAGAGAATCAATAAGGCAGTCTTGGTGTCTTCATCGTAGTCACTTTGTCTTAGTGTCTCTTAGTGTCTCTTACTTTTAGTCCCTTAGTCTATTCATTTCTTTTTTATCAGATCTAAAACTTAAAATTAAAAGATTTTTTCCTTACATACCTGCTTCAAAATGGTTTAATGTAACATCGATAAAATACAAATGTTTATAATAAAAATAAAATAATAATAATAATAATCATCTTTATTATCCGTGAGGAATTTGGTTTTACAATTGTGCATTGCACATAACACTACATGATTAGAGCCAACAATTTGTAGGATAGCAGACAAGATATACGTTCATAGCCCAGTTTCTCTTCAACATTACTTGTGAAATGTACGTTGTGTTCAGGGATTGAATGGTCAAAGGATCAGTTGCTTAGATCTCCTTTGTGATGACTGTCTTATATCTCCTTTGTGATGACTGTCTTATATCGCCTTTGTGATGCTTGTCTTATATCTCCTTTGTGATGACTGTCTTATATCTCCTTTGTGATGACTGTCTTATATCTCCTTTGTGATGACTGTCTTATATCTCCTTTGTGATGACTGTCTTATATCTCCTTTGTGATGGCTGTCTTATATCTCCTTTGTTGACTGTCTTATATCTACTTTGTGATGGCTGTCTTATATCTCCTTTGTGATGACTGTCTTATATCTCCTTTGTGATGCTTGTCTTATATCTCCTTTGTGATGACTATCTTATATCTACTTTGTGATGCTTGTCTTATATCTCCTTTGTGATGACTGTCTTATATCTCCTTTGTGATGCTTGTCTTATATCTCGTTTGTGATGGCTGTCTTATATCTCCTTTGTGATGCTTGTCTTATATCTACTTTGTGATGGCTGTCCTATATCTCCTTTGTGATGCTTGTCTTATATCTACTTTGTGATGGCTGTCTTATATCTCCTTTGTGATGACTGTCTTATATCTCCTTTGTGATGGCTGTCTTATATCTCCTTTGTAATGACTGTCTTATATCTACTTTGTGATGACTGTCTTATATATCCTTTGTGATGACTGTCTTATATCCACTTTGTGATGGCTGTCTTCTATTTACTTTGTGATGGCTGTCTTATATCTACTTTGTGATGGCTGTCTTATATCTCCTTTGTGATGACTGTCTTATATCTCCTTTGTGATGACTGTCTTATATCTCCTTTGTGATGCTTGTCTTATATCTACTTTGTGATGACTATCTTATATCTACTTTGTGATGACTGTCTTATATCTCCTTTGTGATGACTGTCTTATATCTCCTTTGTGATGCTTGTCTTATATCTCCTTTGTGATGCTTGTCTTATATCTCCTTTGTGATGCTTGTCTTATATCTACTTTGTGATGGCTGTCTTATATCTACTTTGTGATGCCTGTCTTATATCTCCTTTGTGATGACTGTCTTATATCTCCTTTGTGATGACTGTCTTATATCTCCTTTGTGATGACTGTCTTATATCTCCTTTGTGATGACTGTCTTATATCTCCTTTGTGATGACTGTCTTATATCTCCTTTGTGATGACTGTCTTATATCTCCTTTGTGATGCTTGTCTTATATCTACTTTGTGATGACTGTCTTATATCTCCTTTGTGATGACTGTCTTATATCTCCTTTGTGATGACTGTCTTATATCTCCTTTGTGATGACTGTCTTATATCTCCTTTGTGATGACTGTCTTATATCTCCTTTGTGATGACTGTCTTATATCTCCTTTGTGATGCTTGTCTTATATCTACTTTGTGATGACTGTCTTATATCTACTTTGTGATGACTGTCTTATATCTCCTTTGTGATGGCTGTCTTATATCTACTTTGTGATGACTGTCTTATATCGCCTTTGTGATGGCTGTCTTATATCTACTTTGTGATGACTGTCTTATATCTACTTTGTGATGGCTGTCTTATATCTACTTTGTGATGACTGTCTTATATCGCCTTTGTGATGCTTGTCTTATATCTCGTTTGTGATGGCTGTCTTATATCTCCTTTGTGATGCTTGTCTTATATCTACTTTGTGATGGCTGTCCTATATCTCCTTTGTGATGGCTGTCTTATATCTACTTTGTGATGACTGTCTTATATCGCCTTTGTGATGCTTGTCTTATATCTCCTTTGTGATGACTGTCTTATATCTCCTTTGTGATGACTGTCTTATATCTCCTTTGTGATGACTGTCTTATATCTACTTTGTGATGGCTGTCTTATATCTCCTTTGTGATGACTATCTTATATCTAATTTGTGATGACTGTCTTATATCTCCTTTGTGATGCTTGTCTTATATCTACTTTGTGATGACTGTCTTATATCTACTTTGTGATGACTGTCTTATATCTCCTTTGTGATGACTGTCTTATATCTCCTTTGTGATGCTTGTCTTATATCTCCTTTGTGATGCTTGTCTTATATCTACTTTGTGATGGCTGTCTTATATCTCCTTTGTGATGACTGTCTTATATCTCCTTTGTGATGACTGTCTTACATCTCCTTTGTGATGACTGTCTTATATCTCCTTTGTGATGACTGTCTTATATCTCCTTTGTGATGACTGTCTTATATCTACTTTGTGGTGGCTGTCTTATATCTCCTTTGTGATGACTGTCTTATATCTCCTTTGTGATGACTGTCTTATATCTCCTTTGTGATGACTGTCTTATATCTACTTTGTGATGACTGTCTTATATCTCCTTTGTGATGACTGTCTTATATCTACTTTGTGATGGCTGTCTTATATCTACTTTGTGATGACTGTCTTATATCTACTTTGTGATGACTGTCTTATATCTACTTTGTGATGACTGTCTTATATCTACTTTGTGATGGCTGTCTTATATCTCCTTTGTGATGACTGTCTTATAACTTCTTTGTGATGGCTGTCTTATATCTCCTTTGTGATGACTGTCTTATATCTACTTTGTGATGGCTGTCTTATATCTCCTTTGTGATGACTGTCTTGTATCTCCTTTGTGATGACTGTCTTATATCTACTTTGTGATGGCTGTCTTATATCTCCTTTGTGATGACTGTCTTGTATCTCCTTTGTGATGACTGTCTTATATCTCCTTTGTGATGACTGTCTTATATCTCCTTTGTGATGACTGTCTTATATCTCCTTTGTGATGACTGTCTTATATCTCCTTTGTGATGACTGTCTTATATCTCTTTTGTGATGGCTGTCTTATATCTCCTTTGTGATGACTGTCTTATATCTACTTTGTGATGACTGTCTTATATCTTCTTTGTGATGACTGTCTTATATCTCCTTTGTGATGACTGTCTTATATCTCCTTTGTGATGGCTGTCTTATATCTCCTTTGTGATGACTGTCTTATATCTACTTTGTGATGGCTGTCTTATATCTCCTTTGTGATGACTGTCTTATATCTCCTTTGTGATGCTTGTCTTATATCTCCTTTGTGATGACTGTCTTATATCTCCTTTGTGATGCTTGTCTTATATCTCCTTTGTGATGACTGTCTTATATCTCCTTTGTGATGCTTGTCTTATATCTCGTTTGTGATGACTGTCTTATATCTCCTTTGTGATGCTTGTCTTATATCTACTTTGTGATGGCTGTCCTATATCTCCTTTGTGATGCTTGTCTTATATCTACTTTGTGATGGCTGTCTTATATCTCCTTTGTGATGACTGTCTTATATCTCCTTTGTGATGGCTGTCTTATATCTCCTTTGTGATGACTGTCTTATATCTACTTTGTGATGACTGTCTTATATATCCTTTGTGATGACTGTCTTATATCCACTTTGTGATGGCTGTCTTCTATTTACTTTGTGATGGCTGTCTTATATCTACTTTGTGATGGCTGTCTTATATCTACTTTGTAATGGCTGTCTTATATCTATTTCTATCTTCCTCAGCAATGTTTTGTCTCGAAGAGGTGTCCAAGTGTGTGGCTTGTTTGTCTCGAAGAGGTGTCCAAGTGTGTGGCTTGTTTGTCTCGAATAGGTGTCCAAGTGTGTGGCCTGTTTATCTCGAATAGGTGTCCAAGTGTGTGGCTTGTTTGTCTCGAAGAGGTGTCCAAGTGAGTGGCTTGTTTGTCTCGAATAGGTGTCCAAGTGTGTGGCTTGTTTGTCTCGAAGAGGTGTCCAAGTGTGTGGCTTGTCGCCAGCAGCATTTAAGATTTAACAAAGTTTATTTCATGTTTAATATTGAGATTGCCAAACCAGGCAGTGATGTTGAAATTTAAAATACTACAAATGTGCGCATGATAAAACATTGACAAGACTTTCTGTTATCAATAAGGGTAAACATTTTTCTTAGTAGCTTTAATCTTTGTTGTCCACTTTTTTTTTTGGTGACGGTCTTAACAGATCAGTTGTGGAGCTCCAACCTTTCAGCAGACTAAAGGATAGGTGAAGGTATCTGTGTTTGCAGTGATTATCTTTATCATGTTTATTTTTTTATCGTAGAGGATAAGGACTTTGTCCATAATGCTATTATTAACCTGTGGCGATCCTTGTCCCAAACTTTATGTGTGTGTTCTTTTTGTTATCTGCAATGTTGCATGTATTTTACATGTATTTTACATTAGTGTTTTGGGGGGAGGGGGATATTTTGTGGGTATAATTTAACTTGAGATCTGATTGTGTGTGTGTGTGTGTGTATCTGCTCTAAATTTAGGAGTGCATCTTAATCCAACCTCTTCTCTCCCCCCCCCCCACCTCACTTGAGCCCGTCACTTCACATGTGGTTACCCTCACTTGAAATATTTCTATGATATGGTCAAGTATTGCTACCAACCAACCAAGCCTGCATAGGCGAATACCCACGCTCATGCATGCAACTTAACACACACACAGACATACTCCTCACCACACCCACACACATCAATGTGGTATGCATTGCCCATCCCTTCGCTCATCTCCTCCGCTAGTGGAAGAAAAGGGGACGGGGGGGGGGGTGTGGGTGGAAGGAAGCCAAGAGGGCTGAAAGAAAATAATGATCCAACAAGGGCAGGCATTCAGCGGGCCGCCCAAGGGAGATAAATGGCACCTATCAAATAGAGATTATCTCCTCTTGGCAAAGCCTTTCAAGACTGACGATTAGAATCTGTTTTGTTCGGCTGGTATGAAGCGAACACAGAAAACAGTTGACATGTTCAACACCCCTCCCTTTTTCTAGAGCTATCGTATTTAACATGACAGTCGGGTGTCTGAAACAGGTCTCAACACTAAAACCCTTTGACTAAAGGGCGGACCCTGTTGTAACATTCACTGACTTAAAATAACAAACGAAACCTGCATAAATTTGTCAGTAGGGAAATAGTCGCGAAGAAAATGTGTTCTAGAGTTCCAAAATTCAAATCCCAGAGAGGACTGTTATATTCGGCACTTCTAGGACGCCTCTCAATTCAACAAACTCTAATCGGTACCTCATATTGGTGGGGGGGGGGGGGATGTAAAGGCGGTTGTCATTATGCTGATCACATGACACCCACGTTAAACAATAAGCTTTACATCATCTGCTTCACGAAGAACAAGGTCTAAAAGAGAGCTAACTTTACTAGCCTTTCTGTACACTAAGATTACATTTTTTTTTAATTAAAAAATTAAATTAGGAACTCGATGACCACGTGATGTTACTCACCAATCATTTCACACTTATAAAAAGAATTAGACACACTTTTCTTCAAAAGACTATAGATCTGCAAACATACAACGGTGATACCGTGTTTACGGTAATTCGGTGAACTAGAAATGTTGGTGTCTTTTTAAAACTCCAACAGTGCTCTTGAAAACAAAGGAAAGAGTCTTCCTAAAGCTAACAGTACCCCGTGTTACTTACACTCATTGTCGTGAAGGCCATTTAGAAAGTCAGTGACGTAATGTAGATATGAGTGTTTCCCCTTTGATGTATATTTCCTGCTGTTGAATGATGCAGGGCAGTGCAATGGAAGTGATGACATCACAAAGATAGCAGACCGCAGGAATGCCAGTGGCCATTGTTAAAGGGGAATTGGTTGTATAAAGTACTGACGATTAGTTGTTTAGTTTATTTTTATGTTTGTAATACAATTGAGTATAGTAAAAACATCGGTCTAAGTTTTAATAATATTACAAAACCTAACACAAACCTTAATCATAAACACTTAAAGCATTCTCTACATTAACATGTAGATATGTTAAGATTGTAGACTATTTGTAACAATAATATTAGTATAATAATATTATTAGACAAAGATGCCTTATTGTTAATTTTGAATAGATGCAATGATGAATACAACTATTGTGAGTGAACAGACTTCAACAATCGTATCCAGTGTTCTATCTTTTTGTCAACTTTTACATTACATACAGACATATGAATAAAGTAAAATTATACAGTAGGTTCTGTTAATGTGATAGACTTAGACTCAAACAATGACATTTTTGTTTTCTGTTTGGTTTTTATTGCATTGAAAGGAGTCTATGATTTTGTAAGCTGGACTCGTAATCCTGTCAATCCTATTCTGAATACTAATAACTGAAATAGACCTAGAACAAAAAATAGACCTAGAACAGAAATAGACCTAGAACTGAAATAGACCTAGAACAAAAAATAGACCTAGAACAGAAATAGACCTAGAACTGAAATAGACCTAGAACAAAAAATAGACCTAGAACAGAAATAGACCTAGAACAAAAAATAGACCTAGAACAGAAATAGACCTAGAACAGAAATAGACCTAGAACAAAGGCGTAGCAAGGGTGTATGATTATCTACGTCAAAATTTAGTAAACAGCAACAATATGAAAAAAAAGATTTTTCCTCAGGACGAGCCGCCACTGTCGGATCACAAACAAACAAAAAACGGTACGTTTAAATAAAGCATACAATTTGATGGACAGTCTAAATACTCGGCCACAGAGGTGTAGTATACCAAGTAAATAAGTTTAAAAAGCCACGTCTTATGTTTTAATGAGTGTCCCATGTCAATGACACGTGCGACTCCAATGGGCCCGTCTGTGTAAACTAAAAGTTACATCATGTACTTTTTAATGATAAAGTCACGTGGCGCCCATGTCTTGTTTTGATTTAACTGACCTTCTCTGTAACTCGTCCATTCTCGATGGGGATTATGTAGACTTGAGTCTTCTTGCTTTTGTTTAGTGTGTCCGCTACATTACTTATTGTTTAGTGTTGATAAACTCTCATAGAATAGTTGGTTTAATGTTGTCCTAATGACCTGAATCTAATAGTGACTGGATATGATCCCTGCTAAGTCCATGGGAAATAAGGTTGGTCTATAAGTAGTTTTATTATAAGGGTTTTGTGTTCCTAGCATAATGACCTACTGCCCACACTTTTTTCCCCCAAAAGATGTCTGGTATTTATTAAAGTAATACCCTAGTGTAAACAAATATCAACATTTTCAAATATTTAGCATACAAAACAGCTTTGATAATTAAGTCTGGTTACAAATGCGATATAATAAATAGCTTTGAAGAAAAACATAGACTTTAATGAATAGGCCTAATCTAAGATAAATACTCATTATTTGATTTAGAAATATACATTTCAATGGAATGGGTAGCCATGGGCGAAGCGGGGAGGGGGGAGTCAAACCTCTTCCTCCCGAGGGAGGGGTCGGAATTTAGTGACTGATTTTTTGCTTTGATTTTGTTTATTTTAGGTGAGATTTTAATACTAAACCATCACTTGCCCCAGCACAGCAAGGGGGTTTTTAGTTTAAAACCCCCTACTAGGGGGTTTTGCAGTTAAATCTCCCTCTTGTATAAAGCAAACAAAAAGAAAATGCAAACGACACTACCAGATTATCAAGAGCACAGCTAAGGAAGATTTTGATTTTAAAACCCCCCTCCGAAATTCACGATAAAACCCCATTTTCAATATAAAAAAAGCAAATTACACACTCAAAATTCTATGAGCGTGGTTAAAGGGGTTTTGAGTTTAAACCCTTTCTTCAGCGGGGTCTGATGCTAAAAAATACCTCTTCAAAAAAAAAAAAAAGGAAATTACACACTAAAATATTTTGAGCGTAGCCAAACCAATGGGGGGTTTTGAGTTTAAGCCCCCCTACTCCAGGTGGCTTTTTTTAAAGTTTAAAACCCTTCAGGTGGTTTTGAGTTTAAAATCTCCCTACAGAGTTTTGAGGTTGAAAACCTCTCTCTTCAATATTATTCTAAAGTAAACTACAGTCACCGAATTCTATGAGCGTAGCTAAATGGGGTTTTGAATTTAAAAAAAACAAAAACTTAAGAGATTGTTTTAGTTTAAAACCGCCCAACAGATGATTTTCACGATAAAACTCCCTTTTCGATATAAAATCTAAAGCAAACTACAGTCACCTTATTCCAAGAGCGTAGTCAATAGAGGTTACACATTTCTACCTGTGGCTGGGCTCCAATAATAAAGCCCAGTGAATAGTCATCTGCCGAAATTGAAAAAGTCTAAATGTGGCTCAACAAATATGGCTAAAACGAGTCAGTTATAGAGATCGGGTCTCAATCAAAGAACTGGGAGTCGACCCCTTAGTAAGGTTGTGACAGAGAGTCGCATGAGGTTTGCGGGACATGTTCTCCGACAAAATGAACTACGCATAATAAGAGTTGCGATGACACCCTAGTAAAACGTGGCGCTACACTTTCATGGAGGTCCTCAGAGCAGGTGGGAAGAGGCTTTAGACATTGCCAGTGACCGATTTTTGTGGAAGCAGCTTGACGCCCAATGCTCAGAATGGCACGGGAGGATCTAAGTCAGTAAGAATAGCACATTAGGTTTTTGAAATAAGACTTTTCAATAGCAGGATAATGCACTGTAGATACCTCAGAATATGCATTTTGTTGGCTCTCAATACCGGAAATAGTGCTTGGCGGTGGGGCTCCGCTCCGCGCTGGGGCGGCACGGAGGTCACGACTGGGGGCGCTTCCAGCGCTCCCCCAGACCCCCTTGCTGGCAAGGGCGGGGAGTCTACTATTTTTCCTCCAACTCCAGAAATAACATATTCTAGGGCACAATAAACGTCTTCCGAAAGAATGAAGGGTCAGAATGTAATAAAGATTAATTATGTACACACACACTCACACACATACATACAAATATTTTTTTTGTCGCGGGAGGGGGGGAATTCCCCCACCACTTCCCACCCTCGAACAAAAATCCTGCCTACGTCCATGTGGGTACCATCGACCAAATGAATCGTAGTAGTCTAATTAGAGTCATGAAACATAGGTTACGGTAGGCTATATATACGTGTGGTGGGCTAGGCACGGAATCATATAATTTGAAGCCAACGTGTAGGCCGATTGTAATATTTTAATTGTAGACTAAAGACCTGCAGCCATAAAATAACACATAGGCTTGAAACAGACACAAAAGGGAGGCCAATCCCTCTCATGGTTTGGTAGTGTCCAAGCAGTAGATCTAGTAACGTACAGAGACGAGAGTTGCCACAGGAATGGATTGGGTTCACTTTTTGTTTCGCCTTTTATGCACTCTTTAGCCATTTTGGAGAAAAGGTCAAGTGGCTATTCTTTGCCGGCGCGGTCTGAAGATTTGATTTGATTTGATTTTGATTTTAGGCACATCGGCACAATTTAGGCCATGTCGTGCCTGCAGTCCCTTAAGGACTACTATCTCTCTACATAACAAGGGCTAAATTCTATACAGTTAAATCATTAAAATCAATGTCTATTCACAGTTAAAATAGTAAAGGTAGTAAAAATTTGCGGTCTGAAGAAATAGAAGAAATATACACCTCTCTACATAAGTAGCCTATATTCGGCCCAATGTGTACCAAATACATTTAGGTTTTCAAAGTAGAATCACATTGGATTAACTTAAACAGCTTAACAGAAAGTGAATGTCTCTGCGTAGTCGAAGTAGAATGACGTCACAATAGTGTAATCAATACACAGTTTGTAAATGGAGGCTTCCTAAAAGTTCATTTATTGACAGTTTGTTATGTGCATAATTATAGAAAGGCAGGATAATGCAAGATTTATTGGAGATTTTCCCACTTCAAACTCCTCCCAGCAATATGTTCTTTATTTACTTTTGGATTTGTTAGTTCCCGTTTACATTCTTTGAGCAATAAAATACAGTAAATGGGAAATGGGGGGGGGGGGGGGGTAGGAGGAAAGAAGGGAAAGAAATATGAAGAAATGTGGTGGAGATCAAATGGAACCTTAAGAAAAAAAAACGCAAAATAAAATGAAAAGAAGACGAGTGGGAGAGAATGAAACAAAAATAAACAAAATAAACAAGGTCAAGGACCTTGAAGGACGCTATATTCAACGATCACTGCCGCTACCTTAATAATACAAATTACTTTGTAGTTGAAACAAAAAGGACTCAGCAATGTGACTCTGCAGTGCTGAGAAGTGTTCAAAAATGAGTGTATGATTTATTTAAAATGATCCCCTTTTCACTATTCTGTACACTAGATACACCGAACAAAACTTTCTTTTTATGGATTTGTAGGGAAATCTGAAGAAATCCTTGTAAGATGATGTCACAGAAAAATGTGTGTTTATCGAACGATTCGATCTCAATTCAAACTAAAGTGTTGCCTACTTTGATCAAACTAGTCACATTGCAAAGGATATTGAGAAGAGTTCAGATGACAGTATAACGGTCAAGTAACAACGCCTATTGTTTGGTATGATTTAAAAGGAATTCACAAAGAATCTATTGTGTGATACAGAAAATAAAACTGTGAAAATAATTAAATGGAGGCGATTAAAATGGTTTAAGCATATGACGAGACATTGGAGAAAGGTGAATATAGGAGTAGGCCTGTTGCGTTTGGGCTTACCCAAAGACCTTGGAGAATGGTATGCCCTAATTATAATGGGTCTTAAATTAGTAAGATGTTTGGGCTTATACAGAGACATTAAAAACAAATGAAGTATACTAGTAGAGCCTAGTGTCAATATGTTGAAGATCCTCCAGAGACAGTGAAGGAGATAGACCTAGCACTCATGTATAGACTATACATCTACTAGGCGTCTTTCTCTCATCCTCCAAACAACAAAAAGGGGGGCGGGGGCTGTACTGGGATCCTTCTTCCGGGTAAATTAATATTAATGATACTACCGGAAATTTCACGTACAAATGTATCAGCAGGTCAACAAAAAAAAAAAAGAGGACGAAATAGTTTTATGTAAAGTAGACAATACAATTCAATTTTAAAATGAAAACAACGAGAAACATTTGAAAACAAAATAGAATTTCATCACAGGCTATTCAAACACAAAATGTTTTGTTTAAAGCGACATTTTGATGTGTAACTCCCACCTGTACTTTATATAATAAAAATGAAACGGTGCTATCCATGTTGCGTATAAATATGTTAAGGGGTTATTATCAGGCTTAGGTAGATATATAACCGTGACATAATCTTTGATCAGTTTGATGTGTCTCTGCGTGTGGGGAGTTTGGGTGGGTTAAAAAAAAAAGCCATCTATTTTAAGGTCGCTTTCATCATGTTTCATGTACATGTGGATCTGGTAATTTATTATTTGGGCAGATAATGTAAAAGTCATCTGTTTGTGTGGCCTACGGTTTTAAGCTAATGAAAAAAAAGGCTCTTTGTTAACTTTATTAAATAAGTCTTGTGTCTTATCTTATCTTATAGCCTATAATCTATAAAACCAGGCGTTACTTAAAAAAGAAGATGATTACATGTTATACCTTTATCTGACGATTTATTTTGTTTGTAAAATAAAGAATACACATGGAATTTAATTTAAACAAACTCTTTCATTATCCCTCAATCATTATTCAGGACGTAGATCTATAAAGGAACCAAAAAACATTCTTTGCATATTTGGAATTATTTACCGTTGCCAACAAATCACCTTCACCTACGTCGCGCGCTTAGTTCCCCTAGCATATGCGTGATGTCACCAAGCGGCTTAAATCTAAACGTCCCATTGGCTGGTTGTGAACTTTCATGGCGTTTCGCTCCCAGTCCAATGAATTGTCGGAACTAAGGGGGTTGCTCGTAAACACCGCGAGCAACAGTTTTAATAGAAATGTTTAAATACATCGTTCTTTCTAAACACAGCTCTGTTTTGAAGATATCAAATAGTTGTAATCGCGGCTTCGCATTTTTATCATCGAACGAACACCACACGTGTTCGCTGTTTAGTAGATCTATAAGTGTATTCTGTTTTGTAGCTGTAACCACCGGATAGCTTTGTTTATACTTAACCAGCGGTTGTGTTATGACTCGGTTTTTTAACCTTGGTATTTAGATCTAGATTAGATCTGATCTGGACTACTGTGTTGATAAAATCTTAGTCTGTATTCGTGAATAGATCTAGGACATGTAGTAATGTAACATTCACTTTCATTCAGGATTGGGTGTAATGCTTACATGTTCTCGATTTTGTTAGCCAAGATTCCAGAGTAAATAACTACTATTAGTGTCTAGACATAGTCTAGATCTAGTACCTAGATTTAGATCTATATAGAGTTATAGACAGATCTAGTTCTATTCAGTTTCTACGAATGTCTAATTCTAAATGTACATATAAATAGATCTACTTATAGTGTATAGTTAGTATCATATACTATATAGACATGTATCATTCGTGTATGTAATCATATTAATAAAAATCATAATATATTTTTATAGACTAAATCTAGAATAAATCTACATAATCTGGATACAGAGATCTGACTCACTAAAACTAAGTTGTCATAAAACTATTTTGCTAGAAAGATTCTCGTCTACTTTATAGGGCCTACTATACTAGTGGCTAGTATAAATTATATAAGTGCACGTCTGTCTTCAGTGTCTAGAATGTCTATTGACTATTGATATTTAAATTATTTAGCTGGTGTAGGTGGTTGTGCTAGTGCTAGAGTCACTAGAGATTTAGTCAAGTCTATCTAACGGTAAAACTGTTCTAAAACTAATGAGTAAAGAGTGGAGCCGTAAAAAGCTAAACAAAAAGATGCGGCTTTAGTTTGAAAGGATAAAAAAAATCAAACGCTTCAAACAGGCATAAAGCCTATAGGCTATAGACCTAGATCTAGATCAATAAATATTTCGTTGACAATATAGACTCCGATAATATCAAATCTTTAAACTTTAACTTTAGGCCTAGATTTAAATAGTCAAACATAGTATTTTTAGCTCTGGGTCTAATATAGTCAACATTTCGACAGTTGGATTTATAGACTATTTTTATTAACTATGTAGGTTTAAACATTGTTATATAAACGTATGTTCTTATTGTTATAGATCAATAAGTAGACTGACGTTACTAGTAGTATCAATAAAATTACCTTCTACTAAACAAGAACTGAGATCCCTCAGACCTAGATCTATTTAAGGTCAAACTTAGTTAAATTTAGAATAATCCTTCTTAATCATTTAACCCATATACAAGTACGACTAGAGCCTAGAGGTCTAGGAAAATACACGAATGTATAACATTGTAAAGGTGTTCTAATCTACACAAGTTATATACTGGATTAAACATGTGGTTTAAAAATTCACAATAATTCTTATATATATATATATATATATATATATATATATATATATATATATATATATATATATATATATATATATATATATATATATATATATATATATACATGTGTGTGTCTTAATCATATAGACTATGTTCTAGAACTTAAGAATTCTTAACATCAATATAGACAAGTTTTATGCAGTTTTGGAAAACTAAAAAAGGAAAACATTTAATTTGAGAGACATTAATAGTGATGACCATTTTCTAAAAGACTAAAGCAACACTGACAACAATTATACTAATGGAAGGTTCATTTACTAAAGTGTCTAAAGGGGGAGGTCGCCAGTGTGATGTAACAGTTACTAAATCTACTCTAAAATGTGTTTTGAAAAATAGCATAGCACCAAACATTCAAGGTATGTAACTCAGTATATTAAAATAAGCATACTATAATTGTTATTGAATGCATCTTATAATAAGTATGTTTTATTATATTTTCAGCATTTCAATTACTGTAAACTGGTTAAACATTTAATTTTTACTTTGCACAACAAGACTGCTTATTAGGCCATTTCTTTGTTCCACAAGTAATAATAATAACAATGTTTTCACATCCTATAAGCCCCTCCCAATATGGTACAGATCAGAGGCTCTAGGTTTGTGAACACACACCTAGCAGTATGGCTTACTTAGAAGTTTTATTTATTTTTCTCTTGCAAGTAGATCTAGTACAAGCCCCGGACTAAATAAACATTACCCTGCAAGTGTTGACATTAAACTTCTATTTTTTTAATGTGAGCTTTCATAATACATGTAATGTCCTCAGAATATATAATATTATATATATATATATATCTTAGTTTCCTTTGTTTAGAATTAGATTAATATTTTTTTTAATTTTGAAGAAGAAATAGATGTTAATATATAAAGTAGTATATAATATAATTATTTGACCTTTAGGCTGTTACGTTTGTTTACCTTTTTAGCTAGTTGTATTAAATAGTATTATACCAAGAGCTTATGTTTTGTAAGCTAGGCATTGTCTATTATCAACTATAAAAAATTAGCCACTTTAATAATGTTTTATTACACAAGTCTATAATTCACACATTTATGTTAATTTGATACATCAATACTAAGTAGGTTTGTTCAAAGATTTTTTGCCAGGAATTAGTGAAGGAAAACTTCTAGACACATTAGATTTACAAGTCTTGTTCTAGCCAGCAACTATTCTAATTAGGAGGGAGAGAAACAAAGCTCTTTACAAAAGAGATGGAAGAGGGACATTATTGAGGCACATTCTCAAATTAAAGGAATTTTACTATGAAATGTTACCTTATTTGATATAATAACTTTAAAAAAACAATTAATACTTTCAAGGAGTGTCATCATAGATTTTGGCTTTCACTATTTATTCAGTTTGATATTGACAAACTGTAATTAAAAAAAAAAAGTCCATTTAATTTAACTAACTGATTTTTTTACATTGTTTTTTCTCAATTTTTTTATTAAAAAAATATAGTTCTCAGAGATTTTATTTCTGTACAGTATTTAAGAATCAACTTATATATATATTGCTAGGATGGCTTATGAGGAAATGCCATTATTTGTTGTTGTTATTGATAGTACTTCCAGACTTCCTTTTAACATTAGTTTAAAAAAAACAACAACACTGGAATAGAAGGTTTCCATAATATTTTTTGATCTTTAGAAATTTTATTTTTCTTTAATATTTGACATGGCGCTTTTGTGATTTATTTTGTTTGCTTTTTATTACATTAACCGAGCATGCATTCTAGCTGTACTAGTTTTAGGAACATATGATCCATTTTTTTGTGTTCCAAACTAAAGCAAAGTAAGAACTGTTGCACAATACCTTGTCATGTGACTATGATAATAAAAATAAAAAACTTTTTTTTCTATTGGATATGATATGTTATTGTAAAAGAAGATATCTACCTTAGAGAACATCTTTGGCCTACTTTATTCCCCTCCATTTGAAGATTAACTCTGATAAAATTGTAGTCTGGTGCACACTTCAATCTAAAAAGAGATAAAGTTTTATCATACAATGTATGAGTGTATTGTGTCACTTGGCTCCCCCAAATACACAAAGGTATGGATTTTTTCCCCCAGCTATGGGTATTAATAATAGGTTAGATGGCATATACCGGTACAGAGAAAAAATAAGCTAGAGATATATAGGTAAAAATCTATAGACGAAATAATGTGTTATGTTTTATAGATGAAACATATCCCCCCCCCCTCCCTTTTTTTTCCCGTTGTTTTAAAAAATGATGATACATTTGAAGTAATCTTACTAGTTACAAAGCTATGTAGAATTAAAACATATATACATTATCTGTTCTCTTTGATTGTTTTTCAATCTTAGCTTTATAATTTCATCATGTTTTTACAAAGCTTATAACAACTCACTCTCTCTGTCTGTCTGGAAAAAGTTACTACATGTTAATTCTCCACACCCATTCTCGCATTAAGCTGAAATTTTAAACTATTATTTCATTTACCTGACAACATAGGAATCAATTTTTTTAAATTAACCAATTAGTAAATTAATTATTGATAAAGAATTATTTTGTTTGGTATCTAGAACAAGGTAAAGGAATCGTACTTGACATGTAGTGGTATAAGTTGAATTAGTCCTCTTGAGGACTCGAGCCCTGAGTGTAATTTTTATTTTAATGCAGTTTTAAAAAAAACGATAATGTAAACATTCACAAAGATACCTTATATTATCTGACCAGCTGTGTAGTTATTGTCTAAAAACTATCTTGGGACATTCGGGCACTTATTACATTCTCTTTGACTTTAAACAAAATGAAATCATTTAAAAGTCACTGAAAAGAAAGTTAAGTGCAAATAAAAACTGCTCATTATTTAATGTACCATTCTATTTATTTAGAATGTAGAGAGTCAGGACACTAGGTCTTGAATACATATATCTTAAAATATAGCAGCAATTGAAAGTTGACAGTAGACATAGAACTAGTTCAAAGAGAATAGCAGACTCGGAATACGATGACAGTAGACATGGAACAAGTTACAGTTAATAGTAGACGTGAAAGAAGTGACCTTTTCTTCTGTAGTTAGTAGCATATTTTGTAACAATGTTTTTATTGCTTTAGAACTTGGTGTATTGACCGTGTTACGGCTATCGATCTCCAGGCTTCATCACAACTCTAATACATTGATGGACTTCCAAATAAAGAAAACAACAACTTGTTAGTCCAACTCTTCAATGGCCTAAATCTACTTGCTTACGTCTACGTGAAGTGACTCTAGTGTGGGAAGTTGTTCTTGTCTTTCCAGCCTATTTCTAATTCAATATTCTTGGCGTATCTGCCTAGAAACAGTCCAACTTGGTTTCACCTTTTCCTCATGAAATTCAAGTCTTGAATTTGGTGTGTTGCTTCAAGAATATTTGTAGCTGCTGGTGACAGGAACTTTACGTGAGGCAAGAGATCGGTGAGTTCAGAGCCGGCCTTAAGTAATTGGAGCTGCTAGGCGAAGCAAATAAGGTGGCCTAAGGTGAAGTGAATAGTGTTGCCCCAAATGAAATAGAAAAAAAATAAGGCCGAAAAATGCACAAAGAATTAATAAGTTAAATTCCTATAGCACGGATAGAGCTAATGTGTTTCACCAGACTAGAAATAACGTTTCGACATTTCACCAATAGGAAGAAACAATGGTATGGTATTCTAACATATGTAGTCTAACATGTAGATTTAAACATTCGCAAATATAACTTAAAGTAGAGACCTAGAGCCATAGAGTTTATCTATGTTTGAGATTTGATCCATGTTTCTTTCGCAATTTTTATCTTTAAAAAAATTAAGACAGTCCTCTGCAAGGCCCCCACAAATCGGAGGCCTTAGGCGACTGCCTAGTTTACCTATGCCTAAGGCCGGACTGTTGGGTGTTGAAGTTAAAAATGAACACACAGAATGAAGAAAAACTATATCATCAATTGAATGTTTGTCTGTTTTGTGTGTCTGTGTCGTAAAATTGGCTACAACTCTCGGTAATTAATTACAGGGACTAGTAGGTTACTTTTCATTATGTTTAGATATGTCAGTGAACTCTAGTAGGGGAGGGGAGGGTCTGCTGTACTTACTTACTTACTTAGGTCCTCCCGCGCCGTTCGGCGCATTGGGCGGCAAGCTGTCTCCATAAAGATCTGTCACTGGCAATGTCTGAAGCCTCCTCCCACCTGGTGTCCACTGTTCTGAGGTCCTCCATGAAGGTGTGTCGCCAAGTAATACGAGGGCGTCCCTGTTTGCGCTTTCCTTGTTTTGGCTTCCATGTTATCGCAACTCTTGGTGTGCGTAATTCATTTTGACGTAGAACATGTCCCGCAAACCTCATGCGACGCTCAGTCACAACCTCACCAAGTGTTCGACTCCCAGTTCGGCATAGGATTTCCTTGTTTGAGACCCGATCTGTGTAACTGACTCCCAAAATCCGTCTCAGCCATCTCTGTTGAGCCACATTTAGTCTTTTCTCAATTTTGACAGATGACTTCCAGGTCTCAGATGCATTGCAGCAGTTGGAATGACGATTGTGTTGAGAAGGTGTATTTTAGTCTCGAGTCCAATGGCTTGGCTATTCCAAATAGGCTGCAGCCTTTGGAAAATGCTCCCTGCCTTTCCTATTCGGCACTCTACATCATGGTAAGCATCTCCATCATTTGTTATGATGCTGCCAAGGTACGTGAACTTGTCCAGCTCTTCAAGCTTTGACTCGCCAAGTCTGACGAGGACACCCTTTGCCTTATATCCCACTCGCATAATTTTAGTCTTATCCAAGTTTATGCGGAGGCCAATTTTGGGTGCCTCTCTGTCTAGGCTCTCCGTCATTTCTTGAATGCATTTATTTGTAGCCCAGAGTAGTGCAACATCATCAGCAAAGTCCAAGTCCGTCATTCGGAGCTGTTCATTCCATGGAATACCAAAGGCAGTCTGGTTCATTTCTCTCCTCATTATGTAGTCGATGGCTAGGAGGAAAAGGAAGGGAGATAAGATGCACCCCTGTCTCACATCTGTCTCGATTGTAAAAAACTCTGTTGTTCCCTCTTCTGTTTTAATGCAGCAACTAGATTGACTGTAAAGGTTACGTAGGATTTGGACGAATTTTTTCTGGGATACCGTATTCTCTAACTATTTTCCATATGGATTCTCGGTGGACACTATCAAACGCTTTTTTGAAGTCCACGAAACTGATCGTTAGCCGTTGTTGGTACTCAAGACTTTGTTCTATGATATTTCGTAGAACGAAAATCTGCTCTGTACATGATCTGCCTCTTCGGAAACCTGCTTGTTCTTCTCTGAGCCTTTCATCTACAGACTGTTGAAGCCGTCTCAACAAAACAGTGCTGAAAACTTTGCCCGGGTCAGAGAGGAGAGTAATGCCCCTCCAGTTGTTGCAGTCTGCCAAGTTGCCCTTTTTTGGAAGCTTTACAATCACTCCCTTTTGCCAGTCCTCTGGGACTTTTGAAGTTCGCCAACAGAGATTTAAGAGATCAGTCATTCTGTTAACAATGCACTGTCCCCCATATTTTAGCATTTCTGCTGATATCATGTCTAGCCCTGGTGCTTTGTTATTCTTTAAGTTATATTTGCTGTACTACAGAACGTTAATGTGTAATAGTCATTTGAGGAAACGTCCTTTTCATGTCCGCTACTGACTGCAAACCACAAATTTCAGGTTTTTTAATTGTCCTAGTAATCTACTACACTGTGATATATTTTCTTGAACAACATCGGAAAAAATTCTAAAAGAAATAGCTTCCATAACCAGGTAGGGAAATAGGCCTCATGTTGTAGAGCTTAAGACGCCTGGTGTCAACAGAAGAGGAGAGAGAGAGCGTATACTATTCAAAAGTATGAAGTATGCTTCAAAGAAAGCTAGTTGTTTTAGAAATAGTTCACTTAAGTGCTTTACAAAGTAACTTGCGATGATCATTTATTGAAAGTAAAGCACATTCGCGCAACAAACTGATTCTTTCATTTTAAAGGTATAAAATTGCGACTATCTCAACACTATTCCTTCTCCTGGTTGAAATTCGTGTAGATCAGTTGGTACAATAGCGTTGGGATTGTGTTGATTCAGTAGGTCCTCTGTTCAAGGAATGTAGGCCTCTAATCCTACACTATTTAACGTATGCAGAGATGTTCACTTACCGTACATCATTGACAAGATCAATGGCGATGGCAGTAATCTGCTCTTTCTTGACATCAGACGACATTCTATAGCAATACAGTGATGTAGATACTAGTAAACTTAAAAGAATAACGTGAGAATATGAACGGAGAAAGATTCGGAAAAAGGGGGGGGGTGTGATTTTCACAATTATAGATCAAATACGCAATGTCAAGAACGCTAACTTAGATCACTTTTGCCAACTAATTCTAATCAGAGTTGATCTTCCTTCTATTCTCTCCTTTATTCCCGCTAGTTGCAGCGCTGTCCTCATGAGACCTATTGATAGTAGTGAACGCTACAAGAAGAACAGTTTTCAAATAGTGTTTCTGCATTGCGAGCAACAGTTCAAATACACAGTTTATCAACATTTTCTATACTTAGGATGTGTGGCATAGAGGCCAAAAACGCTAGTCTACAGCTTGACTTCCTAATAAGGAGGCTCGGGTTCGAATGCGGACTCAAGCAGAATGTTTGCTGACCGCCTATAGGCAGCACGTAGTACAGAAACCTTCTCCCAAGATAGCCCTTCTCCTACAGATCCACAGAACACCATAGCGCACTGAGCATGCTGGAAATAGGAAAGATACGCTAGATAAAAGCAATTTCTTGGCATAACACGTTTTTTCTTTTTTTTAAAAAGCTACTGTTATCCTCCATTTTTAAATCTCCAATGCCATTCTCCAGATACCGGTACTTTTTCTAATTTATTGCTGAAATGCGAACCCTACCCATCAAAGTTGAAAATACTATCCACCATTTTACAATAAATCGCTTACCCCATAGCAGGAGGGTGAACTTAAAAGCTAATACAATGTAAGCTGATGTCCCAGAAAAAAGTCGGGGACTTACGACAGTGTTTGTTTAGCACAATTGGCCTTTGGCATCAGTTCCCGCAGAGATGTTCCCTGGCCCTCGCCTTAAAAACTAATGCTGTTGTCAAAGTTTGGCTAGAGTGTAAAGTCACGTTTCTTTCGACTAGAGAGTGACTCATTGAAAAGACATCTGTGTAACCAAGCGAAACGAAACATTAAACAGAACATTAACTCTTCATAACGTGACTTGGCCAGGGACAAAAAAAGAGTTCAATGTCTAGATTTATTTTCTGGGTAAAATAAAATACAAGTAATAAAAAAAAATGCAGCTAAATGTAATGTGAAACTTTTGTTATAATCTGTCTGTGATTCTGATCCTTGTTTCTGTATTAAAGTCAGGATTACCTTTGGTTTTTGAAATATTTTGTTGCCACGCCAAACAGAAGCCAATAACTCTTCAGATTTGAAGTCGAATTCAGGAAAATAGATTTCATTGCTTAAAATGAACAGCGCCTTGTAGTAGCATCTCTTCACCAATCTATTAGTCCGTTTGAGCACAACACAAGATCTGTCGACCGTCTTTCTGCTTTTATCTCTGTCTTTCATGATAGGTCTGTCCATTCGCATTCTTGGATGTCTTCCCATCGCTTTGTCTGTAGTCTATTTCGTTCATTTGCAACTGTGTTACCAGTGATCAGGCATGCCTCCATAATAATGGGAATTTTCCGAAAACTTGGTCTCCTACATTTTGTTTATAATAAAGGAAGAATGCCCAACTTTAAAAATAGTTTTTTTTTTGCACATGCGCACATCTGATATCGCTCGAGATTCAAATAAAAATTATATTTTAATACTCTTGATTTAGATCTTGAGTCAGTCTCAACCTTTGATGGCTGCCTGGTCCTGTAGTAGATCTAGAATCTTCGCGCTTCGGACTTTTGTTAAGATGACCCCGAACCCTGCCCGGGTCCATTCCCGCCTTATTCCAGGAGGTTTGGACTAGGACGTAATTATCTTTCTTTGTAGGATTTGGGATTAAATCTAGATCTAGATTTTGTTCTAGTTGATCTTCTGTGAGATCTAACTCTAAGTTAATATTACTAGAGTAGATAGATAGATGATTTAGATCTAGATTCTCTTGACCATAATCTTCAAATACAAAAACAAAATCTAATAAAATACTCAGAAAGACACAAAGATAAAGGTATATTCCTCATCCCATATGCTAGGACAAATTTGTACAAATACTCCTTCTTCCCTAGTGATATTAGAGCATGGAATGGGTTGCCTGAGCTAGTCAGGAAAACCAGTTACTTGGCAGAATTTAAATCATTGGTTAATATGCATGATTGAATGCATGACGCGTAGGACGTAATCATCTTCTTTTTTGAAGTAACGTCTGTGTTATATAAGAAAGGAAGATAAGAAGAAGACAACGTACCGGTATACAAACATTAAATAGTATTTAAAAAAATACTTCTAGAAGCAGAACAAAATTAACACCTAGTTTAGTAGAGAATAGATGTAGATCCTTTAGAGATTTGCTTTGTATATCTGGCTCCTTCTGTCTGGAAAGACAATGGATGAATTACTGGTTTCTTATTGAATCTGGGCAGAATCTGCAATCACTAAACAAGACTATACTGGATCGGCAAACTTTGCCATAGTTTATGGTAGTGAGTGCAGCTGCTTTCTGGCAGATTCGTACCAGTCTATCTTTATGTTGTCTCGGCCAGATTCGTACCAGTCTATCTTCAAATGTCAATTATGTGCAGTTTCCTCCCAAGTACTTTCATTGATGTCTGTAGTCCTGAGATCATGCCTTCAGACATTTCCGTTGGTTAGTCTTTTACGTCACTTGGGTCTGATTACCTCCACAAGCTCAGCATAGAGGATGTCTCTGTGAAGTCTTCCAATACCTCCACAAGCTCAGCATTGAGGATGTCTCTGTGAAGTCTTCCAATACCTCCACAAGCTCAGCATTGAGGATGTCTCTGTGAAGTCTTCCAATACCTCCACAAGCTCAGCATTGAGGATGTCACTGTGAAGTCTTCCAATACCTCCACAAGCTCAGCATTGAGGATGTCTCTGTGAAGTCTTCCAATTTGGCATGCGGATGACTTGTCCGTCGCAACGTAATCTTCTCTGTATAAATAGATTTGTGTATTGGCAACTTCGAAACTTTCTGATTGGAGACACGATCTCTCTAAGAAATGGCTATTACCGTATGCTTAACAAGCAGCACATGTGAAAACTATTCAACCCATGCTCTTGATATATGTTATGTTGACCAGCTCTATCATAAAGTAGAGTGCTCACTATACAGGCGTTTTACAGGCTTTTTAGACTAAAATTTTGGTTGCCTTGGTCAATTTTTCCAACTCGCTTAGTTTGATGACCACAGAGACCTATGTGTCTAAATTTTGGTTGCTGGCGATAGTTGATCCCATGTATGTAAATTTTGCACCACCGAGAAGGTGTGATTTCCAACACATATCTCGGGTATTTCAGTGACGTCTTGTGCCAGAGTTTCAGTCTTGGTGAGACTAAGCCTGAACTCTTGACATGCAGCTGCCAAAGCATGTACTAGCCTTTGCAATCCTTCATGTGAATGAGAAGTGAATGCAGCAACATCGGCAAAATGCAGTTTACTAATTAGGATAGGCTGCACCATCTCTTCGTTTTAGCTTCAAGTCGAGCCAGGTTAAAATTCTTTCCTTCGGATCTACTGTGATATGTTCTGTAGGCCTACTCGGTCTTCCAGGGATCTAAAGGATTCGTTCTGGCTCCAACACTATTCGAAATCTTCTTTTCGAAAGTCCTTGACAGTTCCTTTGAATATTTAGATAATTTTGGATCTAAATGCCCTGCACGCCAATGCCCTGCACAAGGTCTAAATACAGACCTACTTCTAGCAAACAAATTGCACAAGTATAAGGCTTAATATGCATTTTTATTGGTGAACATTCTCTCCCGCTAAAAGATTACCGATACGGGTAGGCCTACTCCTCATCTGGTTTGATCTTGCGTAAGAACTCAACATTGATTCAAAAGCTTTTTCACAGTTGATTGTTTCAGCATTTTTAGTGGACTCATAGTAGAGTAAAACTAACATACTTCTGAAGCATTTTAAAAAATCAAGTTTTGATTTTAAAACACTTCTTTTGAGTTGTTTGCCAGATATCACTGCCTTAACCAGATCGAAAACGTGATGCCGAGTGTTTGCATTTTGTGTTATGTATGCAGTAAAACATGTAGTGTTTTTTTGATAAATAAGTTCTACATTTTCAAAAAAAAAAGAATTCAGCGACTCCTTATCTCGTCACGTTGAAACGCTAGTTCACAAACGCGGATGTAGAAAAATTCATAAATTGTGTGCATAGTCTGTCCCCATCATTACGTATGTTCGGTTACTGTTGTGTTTTTTTTTTTGTAAACGTAAATGAATGAAATTGTATCGGCTTACGTCTACCTTCCAGTTGTTGGTAGGGCGGGTACAATAAGGTTGGTAGAAGCTATTAAGGAAAATGAAACTGTTGTTGACAAGTGTATCGACTATTAGATTGGACAGGAAAACTAAATTTACTTGAGTTTCTTACTAATTGCCCCGAGGCAAACTTTTCGTCGTCATCAAAATGTATAATTAGCTCTAATGACGTTTTTTTTCTCCTCTAAATCTCGGTAGTATCATAACTGTGTGAGTGTGAAGATTTGAAATCTCGGTAGTATCATAACTGTGTGAGTGTGAAGATTTGAAATCTCGGTAGTATCATAACTGTGTGAGTGTGAAGATTTGAAATCTCGGTAGTATCATAACTGTGTGAGTGTGAAGATTTGAAATCTCGGTAGTAACATAACTGTGTGAGTGTGAAGATTTGAAATCTTGGTAGTATCATAACTGTGTGAGTGTGAAGATTTGAAATCTTGGTAGTATCATAACTGTGTGAGTGTGAAGATTTGAAATCTCGGTAGTATCATAACTGTGTGAGTGTGAAGATTTGAAATCTTGGTAGTATCATAACTGTGTGAGTGTGAAGATTTGAAATCTTGGTAGTATCATAACTGTGTGAGTGTGAAGATTTGAAATCTCGGTAGAAACATAACTGTGTGAGTGTGAAGATTTGAAATCTCGGTAGTAACATAACTGTGTGAGTGTGAAGATTTGAAATCTCGGTAGTAACATAACTGTGTGAGTGTGAAGATTTGAAATCTCGGTAGTAACATAACTGTGTGAGTGTGAAGATTTGAAATCTCGGTAGTAACATAACTGTGTGAGTGTGAAGATTTGAAATCTTGGTAGTAACATAACTGTGTGAGTGTGAAGATTTGAAATCTCGGTAGTAACATAACTGTGTGAGTGTGAAGATTTGAAATCTCGGTAGTAACATAACTGTGTGAGTGTGAAGATTTGAAAGAGAACACTTTGTTATGCTGAGTTTCAACTAGAGACTAGCATTATGTCAATCATGAAAAGAAGTACAAGTGAACTACTGGAGTAGATTTTCTCTTCGTTCAACACATCTATTCCTGTAATATCCTTAGATCAATTGTTCTGTAACTGAAGGGATTGGTCGATGGTATCACTTTCATCAAATAAAAAAACTCAGAATGCAGGACTAGTATCACAGAAATGGTTGTAAGGACAGTTGCGGTGCAGAATATAATAACGTCTAGATTACAAATCCAATCTCTAGACATAGCTTTGAAATCAAGTGAAAGATTTCTTTTTAGTTTGGTCTTCCACTCGGTAAAGACGAGAACATTAGAAACGACAATAGTCTACACAGAGAAAACTAACATGCTCTACCACAGACGTCTCAGTTAACTAGTTTTATAATCTACACAGAAAAAACCTAGCAGGTTCTACCACAGACGTCCCAGTTAACTTGTTTTTTAATCTACAAAGAAAAAACCTAGCAGGTTCTACCACAGACGTCCCAGTTAACTTGTTTTTTAATCTACAAAGAAAAAACCTAACATGCTCTACCACAGACGTCCCAGTTAACTAGTTTTATAATCTACAAAGAAAAAACCTAGCAGGTTCTACCACAGACGTCCCAGTTAACTTGTTTTTTAATCTACAAAGAAAAAACCTAGCAGGTTCTACCACAGACGTCCCAGTTAACTTGTTTTTTAATCTACAAAGAAAAAACCTAGCAGGTTCTACCACAGACGTCCCAGTTAACTTGTTTTTTAATCTACAAAGAAAAAACCTAACATGCTCTACCACAGACGTCCCAGTTAACTAGTTTTATAATCTACAAAGAAAAAACCTAGCAGGTTCTACCACAGACGTCCCAGTTAACTAGTTTTATAATCTACAAAGAAAAAACCTAGCAGGTTCTACCACAGACGTCCCAGTTAACTAGTTTTATAATCTACAAAGAAAAAACCTAACATGCTCTACCACAGACGTCCCAGTTAACTAGTTTTATAATCTACAAAGAAAAAACCTAGCAGGTTCTACCACAGACGTCCCAGTTAACTAGTTTTATAATCTACAAAGAAAAAACCTAGCAGGTTCTACCACAGACGTCCCAGTTAACTTGTTTTATAATCTACAAAGAAAAAACCTAGCAGGTTCTACCACAGACGTCCCAGTTAACTAGTTTTATAATCTACAAAGAAAAAACCTAGCAGGTTCTACCACAGACGTCCCAGTTAACTAGTTTTATAATCTACAAAGAAAAAACCTAGCAGGTTCTACCACAGACGTCCCAGTTAACTAGTTTTATAATCTACAAAGAAAAAACCTAACATGCTCTACCACAGACGTCCCAGTTAACTAGTTTTATAATCTACAAAGAAAAAACCTAGCAGGTTCTACCACAGACGTCCCAGTTAACTAGTTTTATAATCTACAAAGAAAAAACCTAGCAGGTTCTACCACAGACGTCCCAGTTAACTAGTTTTATAATCTACAAAGAAAAAACCTAGCAGGTTCTACCACAGACGTCCCAGTTAACTTGTTTTATAATCTACAAAGAAAAAACCTAGCAGGTTCTACCACAGACGTCCCAGTTAACTTGTTTTTTAATCTACAAAGAAAAAACCTAACATGCTCTACCACAGACGTCCCAGTTAACTTGTTTTATAATCTACAAAGAAAAAACCTAACATGCTCTACCACAGACGTCCCAGTTAACTTGTTTTATAATCTACAAAGAAAAAACCTAGCAGGTTCTACCACAGACGTCCCAGTTAACTAGTTTTATAATCTACAAAGAAAAAACCTAGCAGGTTCTACCACAGACGTCCCAGTTAACTAGTTATGTAATTTAAAAATGACAAAGTTAACCTGCTGTATAATTAATATTGAAAAAAAAATGTGTCCATGTTGTGTTCTCCCTATCATCTCATCTCACTGAACATATCTCTTTACAGCCATTAACTTTACATCTTCTTACCGCCAAGTGTTACGGTGTCAACCTGCTATAGTGTTAGACTTATGTTTCCTGCGAGGTGCCCAGTAGTGAAACAAAGAAAGCAGATGTAGTTTTAAACGAAGGCCACATTTACAGCGTGCCAGAAATGAGAATCCATTCAATCTGATCTTTAAGCTTCCCCGAGTCAGCAAGACATAAACATTCATTGTTAGAATGTCAGACAAAAGTTATTGATAGCATACAATTGAAACAATTAACTTACTCCCCTTGCTTCTCTCTTGGATGAAACAAAAAAAAAAGTACAAAGCGTTGATTTCTACACATTGACTTTAGAGTGTGTGTAAACCGGTAGCCCTACATATTATGTGTGCGTGTTTCAGTATGTTAGATTGAAATTTGTATCACCTGAGTTCAAATCCATTCAATAAATAATTAGAAAGACACAAAGATAACGGCTCATTCTTATTCCATATGCTAGGATCAAGTCATACGGTACCTTTCTTCCCTAGTGACTTCAGCGCATCAGGCGGGATGCCTGAATCAGCCAGGAAACCCAATGACTTAGAGTTTCTAATTTACAATGCATGACTAGATTAACACTTGGTAGGATGTATATGTTTTAGAAAATGTATTCCCCCCCCCCCCAACCGTTAGTTTATATATTTGTGTTTGAACGTAAAGATCTTGTTTGAAAGCATAAGATATTCCTGCTTTGTCTTTGGGAAATATCTTTGTAATATATTGTAAAATGTCTGTTTTGATATTTCATTTTTAGATTAGCTTCATTTATGTGGGAAAATTAGCCCCCACACACACAATTTTTTGTTTAAAATTGACTAGAGGAAAGAAAACAAACCCCAGAGAAATGTTCCAACTCTCTATTTATTGACAAGCCCTGTGAACTGAGGGAAGAGTATAGCTGCTGGATGGAACAGCTCCAGTTTTACTTGTACGCTACTTGTTGTTAGTTTAATACCAACAACACAACGTCATCAACTTGAACTGTCTGATTGTGCATGAATCTGTCTGGAAATAAAAATTGTGTATCAGTCGGCCAAATGTTAAGAGAGCTAGAAGAAATCTTGTTACCGGTCGTTAAGTTGTAGTACCAAACTGCTGGTAGGCAACTAAACCGTTATAGGCGTATTTTACCTTAACTAATAAAACTTCAAAGAACTTGAATGCCTTTCTTGTGAACAAGACTAAATGTAACTGTATTTATAATATGGACAAAATCAACTTGTGATCAAATCAATGTAGTAGACTTAAGTCATGATATCTTTGAATAACATCTAACTCACTACAATAACACAACCTTTCAGTTTCATGTTCTGTAGTAGTCAGCCTAACTAAGACCCAATGACGACAATGCTGTGACGACTTCCTAATTTTAATGAACCACAAACACTTTCTTTTCTATTAATACGGTACTTTATTTCCTCTCTAGTTTCTACCTCACAACCTACACTAACAGGCCCATTCAACCGCTGGACAGATACAGAACAGGGGCGTAACTTAAGGGTGACGCTCATGCTCCGCGACAAACACACACACACCAAGATCCTTTCACAACATTCCCCCCACCTTTCAGAAGCTGTTGGTACAACAGCACAACAAACTATCCCAAAACTAACATTTTAACTATCATATGAAAGTGATTTATAAAATAGGAACAAATTTCAGATCAAGTATGAATCACACAATAAATGAGAATAAGGATACAAGACAAGATACGCATCAAAAATAAAGGACATGGAAGATAAGGAAGCAATTCATAAAAGAGTAATAAAAAAATAAATGTAATAATAATAATTATAATAATCATAATAACAGCAATGAAATCAGCTCTTGACGACATTCATGTTTTTCGTTCACAGCGACTTCCATGTGAATATGTGCGGGTCGTCCATGAAAGTTAATGCACATTGAAAATCCCTGTCAATGTTGTTACACACAATGTTCCTATGTAGTCTTGAAGTTCAAGTTGGAATTCATAGAGTTACAATTTGTTGATGTCTGGGTTATCAGGAGATACTGTTCAACAATAGTTTAAATGAAATTTGTTGTTGTTAAAGTCATTGTTTTATATGTAGAGTTGTGTGTAAGTTGACATGGAATGGTAAAGCAAAATTAAGCAGTTACCTTTTCTCTTTATAAAAAAAAGTGAACTTTTATTTCTCCCACCCATAGTTGAACATTCAGACACTTTCAGTGGACATCATGACCTTATTTAGTTACACTTAGATTTTGGAGGGTGGAGAAGAAAACGAACGTACCGTCAATGGACTGTTCTAGACATTCCGCGACAATGTGTCTGCAATAACGTTTCCCTTGCCAGGCACCGGTACCACTTGAAACGTAAAGCCCTGAAGACTCAGAGCCCAACGTGTCAGTTTTGCACTGGTCATCTTCTTAGTATTTAATGCTATAAGAGGTGCATGGTCAGTGTGCAGAACAAATGGTACCCCTGCTAAGTATTTGGAAAACTTATTGATGGCCCACACAATTGCCAAACATTCCCTTTCTATTACTGCATACCTTTTTTCTGTTTCCGACAGTTTTCTGCTGGAATATAATACTGGGTGTAAATCACCATGTACTTCCTGCATAAGGCAGGCTCCTAAGCCAACGGATGAGGCATCAGTAAAAGGGTGAAAGGCTTTGATACATCAGGCAATTTCAGAATAGGTTCCGTCTGCAAGGCCTGTTCACATTCATCATTTCATGTGAGCTTCTTGGATGTCCTGAGCTCTGTGTCTGTGTTTCTCCCGTAAGTCTTTGTTCTCGTTAACGAAGTAATAGGTTCCAACAAAGATGCGAAATTTGGGATAAACTTCCTATAATAGTTGCAAAGACCTATCAAAGCTCGCACTTCTTTAAGTGATGTAGGCGTCTTCAGCTCTAAAATTTTCTGCACCGTTCCATGGACAGGTTTTAATTGACCTTTACCAACGACATGCCCTAAAAATTGGATTTCGCCCATTCCAACCTCTGTCTTACTGGGTCTGGCCGTCAAACCATGCTGTCGCAATAACAATAGCAGGGATTGTATGCCCTCTACATGCTCATCCCAACTGTTGTGGAATAAGCAGATGTCATCCAAATAAGCTACAACATCTATACGACCCTCAAGCACTCTTCGAACTAGTTTGTTGAAGGTGGACGGTGCATTGGAGAGGCCAAAGCTAATGTAGTTCCAATGGTAGAGTCCAAATGGCGTGATGAAGGCGGTGAGTGGCTTCGCTCTTTCTGTAAGGGGTATCTGATAATATCTCCGAGACAAATCTAACTTGCTGAAAATTCTTGCTTGTGCTAACTTAACAAACAAATCTTCTGGATTTGGCATGGGTTCACAATCTGGCACTGTTACTTTGTTGAGGTGACGGTAATCTACGCATATAATCTTATCTCATCCTTATTTTTTTTCTTACAATAATAATTGGTGCTGAGTAGGGTGAGTCCGATCTCTCGATGATTCCTTCTTCCAGTAGCTCATGTATTTCCTTTAGCACTGCATCTCTGTAATGGGATGTCATATGGCCGCAACTTAATTGGTTTTGTCGACGTTAACTTTATGTCATGTCTAATTGTCGTTGTTCTTCCTGGTGTAGGAGTCTTAAAAGACTCTAACACCTCCAGTATTTTCATTCTAACTCTCTGTGGTGCAGCTCCTATTTTGACATCATGCCAGTCTTTTTTTTTCTCTAGGGAGTAGCGGTAGTTCTGGACCTACGTCATCTCCATCATTTTCTTCACAAAGAAATGCACACGCTATTTGAGCTTTGCCACTTGTCACTGCCGATTCAGTTGTACCATTGCCGTTGGCCAGTTCTAATTCGCAAGGTCGTAGGTGAAAATCACTAAGAATATTTGAGTGAAAAAATTTTCTTTTCCCTCTAATTTCAACTTCATAATCCACATTGGATATCCTTTTCGTGGCTGCAAAAGGTCCTTGCCATGCTAGTTGCAATTTATTTGTTTTTGAAGGGAGAAGAACCCTAATTTGTTGCCCGGCTTTAAAAAGTCTTAATTTTCGACCTCTGTTGACTCTTTGTCTAACTAGTTCCCCCCTTTCTTCTAGGGCCGCTCTCGCTGCCTGACATGCAGTGTCGATTCTGCTTCGGATATCTATCACTTTCTCGTACGTGGTGCGGCTGTCGGGGTCAATGTTCTGTTTGTACACCAATGTTTTCAGAATGTCTATAGGGCCCCTAGGCTTTGCTCCATATACTAGCTCAAAGGGTGAAACTCTTGTGGAAGTTTGGGGTATTTCTCGATACGCAAACAAAACGCAAGGAAGAAGTAGATCCCAGTTTTCTGGTTTCTCGGACGACACCTTACTCAGTATACTTTTGATTGTTCCATTCAGTCTTTCACATACCCCATTGCTCTGAGGACAATATGATGAGGTAAATACTTGATGAATTCCTAATGTGCCAGTTATTTTCTTGGTTAGTTCTGCTACGAACTGGGGTCCTATGTCTGAGAGAATGGTATCTGGAAGCCCCGTTCTAGCGAACAATACAATCAATGCTGACGTGATATCATCAGCAGTTGTGGACTTCAGAGGAAAAGCTTCTGGCCACCTGGTAGCGAGATCAACTACTGTGAGAATGTATCGATGGCCCCTGGCTGACATTGGGTTCATTGGTCCCACTATATCAATGGTTATTTTTTCAAAAGGTTTTTCAGCTAGATCTGTTCGCTGTAATGGAGCCTGTCTTGGTTGTCGTTTGTCTTTAAGCATACAAACCTGACATGACCTAACATAATTTGTTACATCCTTAGTCATATTGGGCCAGTAGAAGGCTGTCTGGATTCTTTGTTTCGTCTTTAATATACCCAAATGACCTGCGACTGACAAGTCATGGGCTTGATGCAAAATTTGGGGTCTATATTTTTGTGGCGCCACAAGCTGTATTAGCTCCCCTTTCCGTATTTCCGTACCAACGTGTTGTTTTTTATCAGAAACGAATGTTCCGTTTTTTTCGACTTCACCACTGAGTTCTCTATGGCAAATTTAAATATTTTCTCTAGTGACGGATCGGACCTCTGCCCTTCTTGAAACTCCTCTGGCGACCACATTAACTCTCGCTAAGAGACTCCCGAATCGCACTGCCATTTTCTTCTAGAGCCGTATCTGTTGCGTTCTCCATTATGCCGGGTTCACTAATCAAAGTTTTTGCTTCAGTTTCCTCTCTCTGTCTTTGTCTAGCTTGTTGTCTGGTCTCCATTAATAGGACTTCTCTGCACCATTTGATGATTTCACCTTTTCTTAAATGTGGCATTCGTGAATGTATGTTACCTATGATCAAATCATATGGGCCATCTTTAAAAACTACAGCCACCACCTCTCCCTTCACATACGGTGTATTTACAATCACTTTAGCCACCGGCCAGCTGTACCTTTGTCCTCCAAAGACCTCAACCTGCTTCCAGGTCCCTGTATATTGGTCTTTCTCGACAAATGTATCTCTGACTGCGATTAGTGTTGCTCCCGTATCCCTGATAGTCAAGGCTTTCTTCTGGACTACAAGCGTAGTGAAGCAAGTAACTTCCCCATCACCCTTGTTAAGCACTGCAACATAGGCTCTGTTATTGTCATCTGATCTGTACCCCGCTTGTTGATGCAGGCCTCCTCTTCCTCCCCTATTCTCTGTCGACTATTGTTACATTCAAAACAGCGCCTTGATTCTATAGTGGACAAACTCCTAGGCCTCATGCCATCATTCTGTTGCCTAAGTGTGGGTCGAGAACGCTGCCCCACTTGTATATTCGATACATTTCTAGTGGCAAATACAATGTCAGGTTGCTCAGTCTGGCAAGTTACTCGTTTGTCCGGATATACCTTTGACACAGTTCTGTTAAACTTTTGAGATCTCGGGGTTGTCTTTCTTGTATAAATCCAAATAATTGTCTGTCACACAAAGTTAGTACTCTGTCTATTAAGAGGAACTCTTTGAGCTTACTAAAAGTTTTGTCTAGACCGGTCGCGTCAAACCATTTATCGAATGTCGTTGTCAGATCATTAACAAAAACTTTAAAATCCTGTCCGTCTTTGGGTTTCGTAGCGTAGTATCTTCGTCTGTAACCGTTGTTACATCAATGATTGAACTAGTAGCCTGGCAATGGAAATACTTACCCACTACAATGATTGAACTAGTAGCCTGGCAATGGAAATACTTACCCACTACAATGATTGAACTAGTAGCCTGGCAATGGAAATACTTACCCACTACAATGATTGAACTAGTAGCCTGGCAATGGAAATACTTACCCACTACAATGATTGAACTAGTAGCCTGACAATGGAAATACTTACCCACTACAATGATTGAACTAGTAGCCTGGCAATGGAAATACTTACCCACTACACAGACTACAGCAATACGTCTTTTACACTAGTCTACAGCTCATTGGGAGTTCATTTTTGTTTGAGATGAAATAAGGAACGATAAAATAGGTACTGTCAAACTTTCATCCCTATAGACACAGGGCAAAAATAAACAGATTTTATGTTAGCGATCTAGAAGATTAGAGTAAACAGAATGTATGCACAACCCTGTCACATCTAATATATAAGTATTTATGATCAAAAGAGAGTCTTGCGCTTAATTTTGACAACGAGGAAAGGTAGGCTACTTAGTTGCTAGAATGCTTCACTGTTGCTGTCTCTCCTCCTTTGAACACACACACACAGTTGTCAATGTGTCCGAAGAATCACACTGTTCTAAATGGTTGTAGCTTGAATCTGTCTACGTTTCACCCACACGGAAATGGAAATATTGTCTTGAATGTCAAACACTGCTTTAGTTAAAAGTGTCTTCTAGAGTGCATTGATGACGTCACAATCCAGTCCAATTTTAAACGATGTACTAAAAGTGCAATCCTAAGTGGTAGACTAATGCTATTTGCTGCTGTATATCCGTAGAACTATACAGAACTCCTGCCACAAGATAGGCCTATTCGTTAGTCACATACATATGGATACGAGATACAGTGTATTCAAAGTACCGGTATTTCACACGCAGGTATCAAGACTTGCTAGACTAGGTGTGACAACTAGCGGTGTAATAAAGTCAGATATTAATTCCTGACGTGCCGAACAAGGCGACCGTTACACACTGTAAATAACAACAGTGGACACTGTAGGGCTGGATCGAACTGCTGCTCCACCAAACATGTGACGACTTCCTAATTTTAATGAACCACAAAACATTGAAGTAACAAACTCGACTAGCTTTCTTTTCTATTAATACAGTACTTTATTTCCTCTCTAGTTTCTACCTCACAACCTACACTCACAGGCCTAGCCGCTCTACTGAGCTTCTGCATTCCTGACCTCTCGCTACCCCGCTAGGCTGACCCATTCAACCGCTGGACAGGTACAGAACAGGGGCGTATCTTAAGGGTGACACTCATGCTCCGCGACATACACACACAACACACACCAAGATCCTTTCACAACAAATGCCACCTATGTTGCATCATTCACAACCAATCGCTAACCTCTTCCCACCGTCACCATAGCAACACACACACACACTCCATAACAACGTTGGAATTTGGTGAATAACCATTTGATCTTTTTTTTTTTTTGAAATTGAAGATTGTCCTAACGTCACTTGTATGTGTTTGTTTGACTGTTTCAGTGGAGGTCAACCTGTCTGATATCTTGTCCATACAGACAGTAGCCCGGGAGAACTCCAATGTTAGTAGCGTCATCATTCACTATGCTGGCAGGAAGAAGGACAAGTTGTTGACCTGGGACAAGTTGGTGCTGGCAGCCGAACATGGTCTGTGTACACAATTGAAGGAGTCATTTTCCTTAGCATGTCCAGGTTAGTCTCAGCACCTCTGTGTGGGGACTTTTTGGTTTATTAGGAAGTCAAACTTTGGACTAATACAGACTGTGCCACACTTTTCTCAGCGAGTCTTGTCACCCCCCCCCCCCCCTCCCGGCTCTCTCTCTTTTTTTTTTTTTTTTGCTCCTTTTTAAAAATTCTAATTTTTACTAAGTCATTAAAAACATGAGAAATATTTAAAAATAAATAAACTTCCAAAAAAGTTAAATTAAATTTTTAGCGACCCTTAAGGTTTGGATGCTGTCACATTTAGATCTCACAAACTTCAGGCACTATTGAATATTCATTGATCTATCGCCCGGAAATAGGTGCACCTATGAGAGTCATGCCTTGTGACGGTGGTGAAATCGTATTCCAAAACAAGAAATGAAGGTTTAAGACACGATCTTGTTCCTATGTATATCTCCTACTGACAAAAACTGGCGACTTCGTAACGTAATTAGTGAAGAGAGCTTTGCCTTGAGGGCAACCTTTGATTTGAATCTATTTATGCTCTAAACACATCACGTTTTCAAGAAGTCCCAGGTCATTGAATCGCAATGAGAAACCCTGGCACAGAAACTTGCACACGATGGTCTTGAAATAGCTACATCTTACCAATAAACTACACAATATCTTGGCCAATAGATGACCTTTTACAATATCTGCTCCGTGGATCGTGAGGCCTGTAAAGGGAGCTTTACTTTTATCAAGGCTAATAGTTTGTATAAACACCTCCAAAAGGTTGATATTTCCAAAACTCTAGCAATCTTTAAGTTTTCATAAGTAGTTCAGGCTTGTCATAAGTAGTTCAGGCTTGTCATAAGTAGTTCAGGTTGTCACAAGTAGTTCAGGTTGTCATAAGTAGTCCAGGCAATGGCACCAAGACTTTGTACTTGGTGAAATCTAATTAACATCTTATTAGCCTCCGTGATTTCACTTAGTACAATGTCCTAGAGAGAAAATAGCTAAACTCCAAATGTAATCAACACCTTTCATCATTCCTTGTTTCTTTGTATCATCTTGAGCTAGTCTGCTCTAGTTAGAGGTCGGTGTACTAGTTGAATACAGTGGTAAGAAAGATTACACTTTTGATGTTACTCCTAGCCTAGAGACATTTTGAAAATCTACCTATTTTAACTCCATGACTTCGTTCGTATAATTGGCTACGTATTTTAGTCCATTGCTTAGCTCCTCTTATTGGGTACGTATTTTGAGTCCATTGTTTAGCTCCTCTAATTGGCAACGTATTTTGAGTCCATTGTTTAGCTCCTCTAATTGGCTACGTATTTTGAGTCCATTGTTTAGCTCCTCTAATTGGCAACGTATTTTGAGTCCATTGTTTAGCTCCTCTAATTGGCTACGTGTTCTTTTAGAAAGACGTTTTGTCCAATCACCTTTCACATTTGGACGTTGAATGTTTGCGTCATTCATGCAACAAACTCTCGGGGACGGAGAGCGTTTGTTTTGTATTCTCAGCATCTTGTCTTCATTGCTCGCCTGCAGCTACTTGTCAAGGGCAACTCTACCTTTTGTATCTTGTGTAGATGACACTAAGGGAGGGCTGTTGTTTGAAATGTCACGGCTTTGGACAAATAGACAAAGAGATGAGCCCCCACCCATTCGGTTCTACCAAACACTTGTCCAATTTCAATAGCTTGCCAGATTTCTGTAGGTTACAAATGCCATCCTGCAGGTGTCAGGTGTAATGATAAGGTCTAATGTGAAGTTATTCTAACACAGCAGATTATCTTTCAAGAATTCACCCGAATTTATCATCCAAATAGTTTAAGTCATTCTCAGTGTTTATTTAAACAGTCAAATCATTGATATCCCTATATTCAACATCTTAGTCAACTATTAAACTGAATTAAGAAAGCAGAAATGTGAAATTGACCAAAGACAAAAATAAAAAAATAGCTACGTAACAAGTTGAACAAAAATGTTTCTTTGTGAGTTGATCTTCAGGCGTACAATGTATCGATTATTTTACGAGACGGCAGCCAATTTAACAACCGGGTATTAGACATTTGATGACCTGAGTAGAAACGTTAAAGAAAGCTTGATTAGTTTGACTATGACCATCACCTGTCTGATAGGTCTAGGAAATGATCTATGCTAGGACTTCTGCTACAAGATCTATACATAACATTTATTTATAATATGAGAAATGATCCAGTTAAGTGTGTCGATACAGAACGCAAAATAACAATGAAATTTATTTCTATCAAAAAGCAAAAAAAAAAAAAAAAAGTGAAAGAAGCCAGTTTTGAAATCAGTCCAAAACTGTATCAATTGGAGACAGCAGAAGTGTTATCTAAATGAACTAGATTTGTGGTGCTAGTATCCAAAGATGGGCTTTCCTAAAGCGTCCATGTACTAGTTTCAAGAGGACTTTGACAAATAGGAAGTTATTGGTTCATTGTGGCCCTCCCCTTCTATGAACTAGGTAAAGGGTAATGAGTAACCATTAAATGTCTTCAACTATTCGACTCTATACCTGACCTAGTGGAATCTCTGCTTGGACTTACAATACAAATACATTTGAAGATGACTTGGAATAAAAAAACAAACATTCGTGTTACTAAATAGTTTTTTTTTTTGTTGTAAACATCTATATAATTATATAATAGTCATGTGACTAAAGTGCTGTCCTCATTAAACCCTAGCTTTGGATTGACCAATCGGCTGTCTGATCTGTGGTCATTCAACCATTCTCCCTCGACTAACTATCTGAAATCATTTCTTTCAGCGACCTAATAGGCAGTGCCACTGATTGTTGATGCTAATTAAAAATATATAGTCATAAACATTCAAAGGCGATTAAAAGTCTTGTCATTAACTGATCTGATTTACTAGTCCAATTAATGTTGGCATACGTTTGGATTGGATGGAGTTATCTCTTCAGCTGACTGCTCCTCTCTACACCTGACTGCCCGTCACGTCTGCTGGGACTTCCCCACTCCTCATTGGCAGAAATCTTTTCCGTTAGACTCGATTGGACCTGTCGCCGGCGTACCACATGACATCACGCATCCTTGAGCTAATAAATACCCCCCCACACACACACACACATATATATATTTATTTATAAGAACTCTCCTCAAAGTCTTTGTTGTTTTTTTTAAATCAAATGTTAATTGACTGCTGTGTGTACAGTCTTATTTGTAACTGACTTAATTGATTGACTGTTGTGTGTAGAGTCTTATTTGTAACTGACTTAATTGATTGACTGTTGTGTGTACAGTCTTATTTGTAACTGACTTTATTGATTGACTGCTGTGTGTACAGTCTTATTTGTAACTGACTTTATTGATTGACTGCTGTGTGTACAGTCTTATTTGTAACTGACTTTATTGATTGACTGCTGTGTGTACAGTCTTATTTGTAAATGGCTTTATTGATTGACTGCTGTGTGTACAGTCTTATTTGTAACTGACTATTGATTGACTGCTGTGTGTACAGTCTTATTTGTAACTGACTTAATTAATTGACTGCTGTGTGTACAGAGTCTTATTTGTAACTGACTTGATTGATTGACTGGTGTGTGTATAGAGTCTTATTTGTAACTGACTTGATTGATTGACTGTTGTAAGTACAGTCTTGCCTCCTTATAACTGGCATTGCCACTTAAGTGTCGAGACTTGTTAACATAACTCATACTAGTCTTCCCATATGTTGGGATTTGACGGTCTCTCTCTCTTCAAGTCTGTCTAGGTCTAGGTCTAGGTCTGGATCTAGGTCTAGGTCTGGGTCTAGGTCTAGGTCTAGGTCTAGGTCTAAGTGGTGATTGTTTAACACATTTTTACTTTCAATTCCCATACTCGGATCAGGTTGAAGTTAATTAGGACATTCATCGTGAAATAACACTTGAATCAATAATAACAAATTATGCAATTAATTCGTGGTCATTTTTTTTTCTTTAGCAAAAATGGGAGATAAACCTTGCAGTGTTACCAATTATTGCAGCAGTCGTCTCCCTTCACTTAATATACGCTTTATTTTTATTTATTTTTTGTTATTAATTTCAATTGCTTCTAAGCCAGTTTCTATTATCACAAGTCAGTGTAAGAAATGCAAATCATCTCGGTGGATATGTTCTCTTCTGTCTCATTTTTCTTGTATTTAAAACAACAACATAACTTTCTAGAACATTTTCGTTTTAAACTTTCACTCATGAGAGAAATCCCATGATACTTTTTATTTACTTTTTGGTTGAAATAACGAGTTGCTCATTGGTTGAAGTTTGACTGCGTGCGCGAGTTTCTTCCCTCTAGCCATGAAACAGACTCTAATGCTGTCTCCCAATTCTTCTAGTCCTTTCAAAACACCCACGCGCCTTGTTCTTTCAAATTGTGGAATGTTGTGCGGAGGGAGGAGAAATCAACAGCAACTTGTGTGAAATGTGAAACTAACAAATAGAATTAGCTTTGTTTATTTACGGGGGATAAGCTCCCGATTGCCGAGAAACACTAGAACAGCTGTGACTGGCTAGAGAAAGGTTAGAGAGATATACGTTTTTTTGTGAAATAACTTCATCTGGTTTGCAGTACCTACAATTCATTACGACATTTGGTTCATAGTACCTACATTTCATTACAACGACATTTTGTACATAGTGCCTACATTCCATTACGACATTTGGTCCATAGTACCTACATTTCATTACAACATTTGGTCCATAGTGCCTACATTTCATTACGACCTTTGGTCCATAGTGCCTACATTTCATTACAACATTTGGTCCATAGTGCCTACATTTCATTACGACCTTTGGTCCATAGTGCCTACATTTCATTACAACATTTGGTCCATAGTGCCTACATTTCATTACAACATTTGGTCCATAGTGCCTACATTCCATTACGACATTTGGTCCATAGTACCTACATTTCATTACAACATTTGTTCCATAGTGCCTACATTTCATTACAACATTTGGTCCATAGTGCCTACATTTCATTACAACATTTGGTCCATAGTGCCTACATTTCATTACAACATTTGGTCCATAGTGCCTACTTTTCATTACAACATTTGGTCCATAGTGCCTACATTTCATTACAACATTTGGTCCATAGTGCCTACATTTCATTACGACATTTGGTCCATAGTGCCTACATTTCATTACGACCTTTGGTCCATAGTGCCTACATTTCATTACGACATTTGGTCCATAGTGCCTACATTTCATTACGACATTTGGTCCATAGTGCCTACATTTCATTACAACATTTGGTCCATAGTGCCTATGTTTCATTACGACATTTTGTCCATAGTGCCTACATTTCATTACGACCTTTGGTCTATAGTCTCTACTTTTCATTACAACATTTGGTCCATAGTGCCTACATTTCATTACGACCTTTGGTCTATAGTCTCTACTTTTCATTACGACATTTGGTCCATACTACCTACTTTTCATTACAACATTTGGTCTATAGTCTCTACATTTCATTACGACCTTTGGTCTATAGTCTCTACTTTTCATTACAATAGTTGATCAGAGTACCTACACTTCAATACATTTCATTACGACATTTGGTCTATAGTCTCTACTTTTCATTACAACATTTGGTCTATAGTCTCTACATTTCATTACGACCTTTGGTCTATAGTCTCTACTTTTCATTACAATAGTTGATCCAGAGTACCTACACTTCAATACATTTCATTACGTCATTGGCCAAAAGACTTTTTTTTATCAATTGTAAATTTTAGAGATTGTCTTCTATGCGCCAGTTAATCTCTCGATTCATTGGTGACATCTGAAAAAAAATGCACTTGGACTAACGTTCACCGCCTGCCTTAAATGAGAAACACGTTTCCTACTGAGTGAACCCTAATGAGATTAATTAATAGATGTATATGTTTAAATGAATTACATTAGTGATTATGATGGTCACAAAACAGCTGAATGGACGGACGTAAGATAGCATCCCTGGAGACTCTTTGTACTGGGAGTCATCTCTCGTTCTGCAACATTTATGAGTCCGTCACAGTGCAGATTTAGAGGTTGACCTTAAATATCCCTAGGGGACTCTGAGGGACATGCAGCACGTGCACTGGGATACAATACGCGCATGCGCACGAGAGAACACTTTCGTCACGCCATGTGATTTATCTAAACTTTTCTTTATCTTTGAATTAGCCGTTGGTCATTAGTGTTCATTCCTCAGCGGTTTCTATTTCACCAATGTCCCAGGAGTTTGTCTATTTGGTCTTATCTCAGCTGCCCCAGTCTCTGCCAGCACTAAGTCTCAATTCACGGAATGATTCTCTGAGTAGTCCTAGGACGTTATCGCGCTTTTTTTTTTTTGTTAATTGATTACCTTCATCCTATTTTTGTTTTCTCTTTGTTTCTTTAATGATTGAAACTAAATTTAAGATGCGTGTCTCGATTATGTTGAAAACGACTTTTAGAATTAAATCAATTTTTTAAAACTATCATTGGTAGAAATGTCAATAATTCACATTTAAACCCTTGGGCTCCTACGAGACTTTTTTTAAAGCATCAATGTGGGTAAGATTTATAGAAAATCAAATAACTCTTAAATAATTGGGGGATGGGGCGGCATTTGTTTTTCTTCACACTAGAAAATGTTCTTTATGAAATGTCAAAAAAAAATCTTTATCTGACGCAATCACTTATTGAACTTTCATCATTCAATGATACTTGATAAGTAGCCCGATTATTTGCGTGTTAACCTTTAACCTAGCACGCCAAGGCCTCCATTATAACGTTGGTGGCTAAACTAGAGGCAAGCCTTCTAGAAATGTTCCACATGGCCACTTTCAGATAAATAGTCTAACTTTAGACGTACTTGTAAATATTTGCTTCTCGACTTGATTTACGCTCGGCAAGAGATTTCTGGAGGAATTCTTGTCTAAATAGTCCAAGTATTTGGTAGACATGAAAAATATAGTCTCAGTACAATAAACTCGACAACTATACATTTTGACTATCATTGAACATTCATAGGCTAATACATTTTGACTATCATTGAACATTCATAGGCTATACATTTTGACTATCATTGAACATTCATAGGCTAATACATTTTGACTATCATTGAACATTCATAGGCTATATATTTTGACTATCATTGAACATTCATAGGCTATACATTTTGACTATCATTGGACATTCATAGGCTATACATTTTGACTATCATTGAACATTCATAGGCTATATATTTTGACTATCATTGAACATTCATAGGCTATATATTTTGACTATCATTGAACATTCATAGGCTATACATTTTGACTATCATTGAACATTCATAGGCTTTACATTTTGACTATCATTGAACATTCATAGGCTATACATTTTGACTATCATTGAACATTCATAGGATATATATTTTGACTATCATTGAACATTCATAGGCTATATATTTTGACTATCATTGAACATTCATAGGCTATACATTTTGACTATCATTGAACATTCATAGGTTAATACATTTTGACTATCATTGAACATTCATAGGCTATACATTTTGACTATCATTGAACATTCATAGGCTAATACATTTTGACTATCATTGAACATTCATAGGCTAATACATTTTGACTATCATTGAACATTCATAGGCTATATATTTTGACTATCATTGAACATTCATAGGCTATATATTTTGACTATCATTGAACATTCATAGGCTATACATTTTGACTATCATTGGACATTCATAGGCTATACATTTTGACTATCATTGAACATTCATAGGCTATATATTTTGACTATCATTGAACATTCATAGGCTATATATTTTGACTATCATTGAACATTCATAGGCTATACATTTTGACTATCATTGAACATTCATAGGCTTTACATTTTGACTATCATTGAACATTCATAGGCTATACATTTTGACTATCATTGAACATTCATAGGATATATATTTTGACTATCATTGAACATTCATAGGCTATATATTTTGACTATCATTGAACATTCATAGGCTATACATTTTGACTATCATTGAACATTCATAGGCTAATACATTTTGACTATCATTGAACATTCATAGGCTATACATTTTGACTATCATTGAACATTCATAGGCTAATACATTTTGACTATCATTGAACATTCATAGGCTATATATTTTGACTATCATTGAACATTCATAGGCTATATATTTTGACTATCATTGAACATTCATAGGCTATACATTTTGACTATCATTGGACATTCATAGGCTATACATTTTGACTATCATTGAACATTCATAGGCTATATATTTTGACTATCATTGAACATTCATAGGCTATATATTTTGACTATCATTGAACATTCATAGGCTATACATTTTGACTATCATTGAACATTCATAGGCTTTACATTTTGACTATCATTGAACATTCATAGGCTATACATTTTGACTATCATTGAACATTCATAGGATATATATTTTGACTATCATTGAACATTCATAGGCTGTACATTTTGACTATCATTGAACATTCATAGGCTATATATTTTGACTATCATTGAACATTCATAGGCTATACATTTTGACTATCATTGAACATTCATAGGCTTTACATTTTGACTATCATTGAACATTCATAGGCTATACATTTTGACTATCATTAAACATTCATAGGCTATACATTTTGACTATCATTGAACATTCATAGGCTATATATTTTGACTATCATTGAACATTCGTAGGCTATATATTTTGACTATCATTGAACATTCATAGGCTATACATTTTGACTATCATTGAACATTCATAGGCTATATATTTTGACTAGCTTAGAACATTTATAGGCTATATATTTTGACTATCATTTAACATTCATAGGCTAATACATTTTGACTATCATTGAACATTCATAGGCTATATATTTTGACTATCATTGAACATTCATAGGCTATATATTTTGACTATCATTGAACATTCATAGGCTATATATTTTGACTATCATTGAACATTCATAGGCTTTATATTTTGACTATCATTGAACATTCATAGGCTATACATTTTGACTATCATTGAACATTCATAGGCTTTACATTTTGACTATCATTGAACATTCATAGGCTATACATTTTGACTATCATTAAACATTCATAGGCTATATATTTTGACTATCATTGAACATTCATAGGCTATATATTTTGACTATCATTGAACATTCGTAGGCTATATATTTTGACTATCATTGAACATTCATAGGCTATACATTTTGACTATCATTGAACATTCATAGGCTATATATTTTGACTATCATTGAACATTCGTAGGCTATATATTTTGACTATCATTGAACATTCATAGGCTATACATTTTGACTATCATTGAACATTCATAGGCTATATATTTTGACTAGCTTAGAACATTTATAGGCTATATATTTTGACTATCATTTAACATGCATAGGCTAATACATTTTGACTATCATTGAACATTCATAGGCTATATATTTTGAGTATCATTGAACATTCATAGGCTATATATTTTGACTATCATTGAACATTCATAGGCTATATATTTTGACTATCATTGAACATTCATAGGCTATACATTTTGACTATCATTGAACATTCATAGGCTATATATTTTGACTAGCTTAGAACATTTATAGGCTATATATTTTGACTATCATTTAACATTCATAGGCTAATACATTTTGACTATCATTGAACATTCATAGGCTATATATTTTGACTATCATTGAACATTCATAGGCTATATATTTTGACTATCATTGAACATTCATAGGCTATATATTTTGACTATCATTGAACATTCATAGGCTTTATATTTTGACTATCATTGAACATTCATAGGCTATACATTTTGACTATCATTGAACATTCATAGGCTTTACATTTTGACTATCATTGAACATTCATAGGCTATACATTTTGACTATCATTAAACATTCATAGGCTATATATTTTGACTATCATTGAACATTCATAGGCTATATATTTTGACTATCATTGAACATTCGTAGGCTATATATTTTGACTATCATTGAACATTCATAGGCTATACATTTTGACTATCATTGAACATTCATAGGCTATATATTTTGACTAGCTTAGAACATTTATAGGCTATATATTTTGACTATCATTTAACATGCATAGGCTAATACATTTTGACTATCATTGAACATTCATAGGCTATATATTTTGAGTATCATTGAACATTCATAGGCTATATATTTTGACTATCATTGAACATTCATAGGCTATATATTTTGACTATCATTGAACATTCATAGGCTATACATTTTGACTATCATTGAACATTCATAGGCTATACATTTTGACTATCATTGAACACTCATAGGCTAGATATTTTGACTACCTTAGAACATTTATACACGTTTTGAATACGGTAGAACATTTATGCACTCTAAAATTTTAGAAGACTATAAATGTAGATATTTTTATCACATTTTACTTTCCTCATTCTAATGCCTGCTAGGAGGTCTGATGGAAACTAAAAGCTTTTACAATTGAGATTTGGATGCAGTTGTCTAACATGTTACCTATATAACTTACAGGCAAACTATCGCAATGTCATTAGCATTCCTGAGCCAATTAACAAGCGAATTTCGGTTGACAGTTGTTATGTGGTCATGTAGGTCTAGTGTCAAGAGTGAAGGATTCCCTCGTTATTGCTGAAATGTTCACAAGTCGTGTGGCTGTTGTAGCTTGACATTGGATTTGGAAATGTAGCATTGCCATTCCAATGTATTACCACATGTTCTCCAATACCTCCACGGGTCAAGTTTTCTATCAAGGTCGTTATTCAGAAATGTAACGAGGCGTTTGGCCTGTGTTGTCTAAACATTCTTGACAAGCACCTGCCACTATCAGTTTTTCCTATCTGTTGTATCAGGCTGATCAACGAAAGATCAAAGGTAAAATGAAGATATATATATATATATATATATATAGAGGGAGAGAGAGAGAGAGAGACAGAGAGAGACAGAGAGACAGAGAGAGAGAGAGAAGAGTTAGCGGGTGGGAATACAAAGTTTGTATTTCATCTGCATCTTTAAAAGTGTAGTTGAGAGTCCTGCCTTGAAGAGTGCACAGAGATTAGGAACTGAGATGAGTGCACAAAGTAGACGTTGAACTGAAGACATGCCAAGGCTGTGGCCAGGTCTCTACTACAACATTCAAAGCCGAATAGGGTTGATATTCATTCAGAAGTGTACCTCCGCTTCCCATCACAGATTATCTCCCCTTGATCTGTGGCACAGTCAATTTCCCCCTCCCCCCCAAAAAAATCCTTTATTATTATTATTGTTATTATTATTATTAATATTCTATTTGTTTGGAGTGTCTGGAGTCTGATATACTCAGCCCAAAATATCATTTGAAAACATTGATAGGATCTATTTTTAACGTACATATTCAGCCTAATTTGGTACTTACGAAAAACAAATAAATAAAACTATCTGACGGAAACATTTTCATCGCATTCTCGACAAAGAGACAGACCGGAAATAAATTCCAAATGAAGTCGATGGCTCTTGTGACTCTATTCTGGTTATCAGGTGTACGCGATGACGAAATGCAAGCCAGACGTCCTGAATACATAGTGTGGACAACTGTTTGATCTTGTGTCTTAGCCTGTTGCATGACCAGGGCACCAAGAGAGTAGTGAACTTGAAATGTGCTGACTTATTCACACGGTAGTCAAGCGTACAACTGATATGACATTAAATAACAATTGGAAGTTTTTTGTTTTTTTATCTGTCTCTTTATCGCTAGTTAGCTCTAGTTAGTAGCAACAAAACACATTAGAAAATGATTTGAATTATCTAGTGTTCCAGGCGGATCTCTTGTTGTCAAGTTGACATTAAAAATATTAAACAATGGAATGTTCTTTCCAACATTAATTCTTCTATCTGTGACTTTGTGCTGGTGAATGTCTTCGTGTTAGAATCAAACTTCCCTGAAAAAACAAAAGCTGCCTTAGTCTCGGACTGGTTGGGCACTGCGTTCGAGAAATTGATGTAGCAATGTGACTGTCTTAGTTGCAAAGTTCATGTAATGCCTCCATTCGTTCAGGTCAGCGGCCAATGTTACGCTCAGACTCTATTGATCATCATTATCTCACTGTCTGTTTCACTTCCCAGATGGAGACAGGCCCAGACACTTCCTTGTCATTGTCAACCCACACAGTGGCACGAAAACTGGCAGCAGAATATTTCACAAGAAAGTGGCACCTCTCTTTAAGGCTTGTGGCATTACTTTTAAAGTGTATGGTAAGTAAGCTTTCATAGCATTCAACGTTTGAATTACTTTGGACATGGTTTAAATCTTCTACAACCTAGTGGGGTTTTTTTTTCTTGGTGGGGGGGGGGGGGGATTTCTCTACATTTACATTTTTAATCTCCATTCTATAGTTGTATATCATATAAGTGTAATCCTTTACTTGGTAGCATGCTTGTTGCATAAATCTAAGATGCTCATGTTGTTTTCATCTTGCTTTTATGATATATTAATATGATCTAGTATAGTCTATAGACTCTATATTCTGTGGGCGAGTGATTTGCTAGCGTGTGTATGATACTTACATATACTGTCTATTACGAGTGTACAAAAACTAGTTAGGCTCAATTCCTACTTTATGGCCATTGCTGGTAGAATACAACATTTGTGAGATTTTAATTGCTGGCACTTGATTCAGTAGCTAGGATGGAGCCAGCGTATCAAGTCATAAAAAAATGTCGAGGCTAGTGAACACCTGAGCCAGCAGACGATAAAGCTTGTACATTTCTAACCAATGGGATCGCTGTTGACGTCCCTATATTTCGAATAGCCAGACTAGTGGTTTTAGGAACGTTTATCTGGCACTGCCTACACAGAGAATGTCATAAAATACTGGCCAGGCAGAACCATGTTACTTGCAATCAGTGCAAGATTAGAGAGACCCCTATTTTGTCCAGATTATGACTTCCTCTTTTCTACCCACATTAGTAAGCACAACTTGTACATCTTGGAGCTACGTGGAGCTTTATGGAAAAGCGCAGCGGTCTAAAATAGATAACCGGAGTTGGAGCTCTAACGAACTTAATTCATTTATATCTAGCTCAAAATAGACATAACTTCTGACTCACTTGGCACTGGTAATAGACATAACTTCTGACTCACTTGGCAATGGTAATAGACATAACTTCTGACTCACTAGGCAGTGGTGATAGACATAACTTCTGACTCACTAGGCAATGGTAATAGACATAATTTTCTGACACTTGGCAGTTGGGATAGACGTAACTTTTTGACTCACTTAGCAGTGGGGATAGACATAAGCATAAGTTCTGATTCACTTAGCAGTGGAGATAGACATAACTTCTGACTCACTTGACAGTGGTGATAGACATAACTTCTGACTCACTTGGCAATGGTAATTTTATTTTCCCCTCAAACCCTTGCAAATATTTTCACTCTAGAACTTATAATGGTATTATTACAGAAACAACAAGACCGAATGACGCTAGAACAGCTTTCCAGGATGTTGATTTGTCCACAGTACAAGGGTAATTAGTGTTTTTCTATTTTACTCCACGGCTCGCATGTTTCACTAGGTACACAAACGTCACCACCCCACACACTGTGTGCCCATTTTATTTGAAGAGATATGTGTGTGTGTGTAATATAGAAAGTGACAAATGTCAAAAATAAAAAAAAGGTAGAGTGATTAAAGAGATGGTATATATTGTGATAAAGCGCTTGGCTTCCGAACCGAGTGGTTCTGGGTTCGAATCACAGTGGAGGATGGGAATATTAAGTGGTTGGTCGTTTTGCTAGCTACAAAACACCCTCGTTAACACCCTCGTTAACTGTTGGCCATATAAAACATGACCTTTATATCATCTGCCCTATAAATCGCAAGCTCTGAATGGGGAACTTTACTTTTTCATTGTATAGGTTGTTCATTCCTTTTGCTTGAGATTTCACCATCTCCAAATGACTCCAATTGAAAGATAACTAACGTCTGGTCCCAACATACACACAACTCTTCCACTGGGGTCTAGAGACTAGTTGGATTGGAAGACTTGCATCTATTTGTTCTTCAAATCTCGAAGAGTATGTTTTATTGTTTGCTTGGAACTTTTCTCTTTGTTCTAACCTTAAAAAGAGACGGTCAGTGGCTCCAATGTTTCGCCCCGGGGAATGTCTATAATAGCTCTGTAAGCAGCCGTACAGTGAAAACATCTGGCATACTCGTCTAGAGAGACTTGGGCTGGAGCTATGTGTCTGGGTTAATGATAGCAGGTTGCTCTCTCGCTTTTTTTTTTCTTCTCTTTTTTAATGGCGGGCTGCATCTTCATTCATACTTTGTATCCAGCAAGTGACTCGATTTTACGCATTTTCAATCCCAATGGCTGCGTGTACGTGTGGCTCATCACAACGAACTATGTTCGGGGTTTTAAACCAATCTAGTCATTCACTGGGAAAAGATAAAAACTCCCAGTTTCGTTTCTTTTAGATTCAGACCAGATCTCTAGTGAAGAAATGAAAAGGGAGCTAAACGAGCAGAACTAGGACGCTGTAAAGCGAAGAGTTCCGTGCCTTGTGTGTTCACTTAAAACATCGTCTTTAACAAGATTAGCTCGGCTCACGTTTTCCAATTGAACTTGTGGCTCAAAACTTGACGCGCCCCTGTCTACTTAAATCACACTCTAGCCAGTGGAACTCTCCATCCAAGCCCCAGCCCCATCATTCAAGTCAAGCGTTCTAAGTGTTACCTCCCCCTGGGGTGCCGTGAGTGACATTAAACATTATCTTCTCAGTTTTGACATTCAACACAGTCCTTGTGCTACTTCAATCTTTCTATTTATCAACAACACAAGCTTCAAGCTACTTCGATCTTTCTATTTATCAACAACACAAGCTTCAAGCTACTTCGATCTTTCTGTTTATCAACAACACAAGCTTCAAGCTACTTCGATCTTTCTGTTTATCAACAACACAAGCTTCAAGCTACTTCGATCTTTCTATTTATCAACAACACAAGCCTCAAGCTACTTCGATCTTTCTATTTATCAACAACACAAGCTTCAAGCTACTTCGATCTTTCTGTTTATCAACAACACAAGCCTCAAGCTACTTCGATCTTTCTTTTTATCAATAACACAAGCCTCAAGCTACTTCGATCTTTCTGTTTATCAACAACACAAGCCTCAAGCTACTTCGATCTTTCTGTTTATCAACAACACAAGCCTCAAGCTACTTCGATCTTTCTGTTTATCAACAACACAAGCCTCAAGCTACTTCGATCTTTCTGTTTATCAATAACACAAGCCTCAAGCTACTTCGATCTTTCTGTTTATCAATAACACAATCCTCAAGCTACTTCGATCTTTCTGTTTATCAATAACACAAGCCTCAAGCTACTTCGATCTTTCTGTTTATCAACAACACAAGCCTTAAGCTACTTCGATCTTTCTGTTTATCAACAACACAAGCTTCAAGCTACTTCGATCTTTCTGTTTATCAATAACACAAGCCTCAAGCTACTTCGATCTTTCTATTTATCAACAACACAAGCCTCAAGCTACTTCGATCTTTCTATTTATCAACAACACAAGCCTCAAGCTACTTCGATCTTTCTGTTTATCAACAACACAAGCTTCAAGCTACTTCGATCTTTCTGTTTATCAACAACACAAGCTTCAAGCTACTTCGATCTTTCTATTTATCAACAACACAAGCCTCAAGCTACTTCGATCTTTCTGTTTATCAACAACACAAGCCTCAAGCTACTTCGATCTTTCTGTTTATCAACAACACAAGCCTCAAGCTACTTCGATCTTTCTGTTTATCAACAACACAAGCTTCAAGCTACTTCGATCTTTCTGTTTATCAACAACACAAGCTTCAAGCTACTTCGATCATTCTGTTTATCAACAACACAAGCCTCAAGCTACTTCGATCTTTCTGTTTATCAACAACACAAGCCTCAAGCTACTTCGATCTTTCTGTTTATCAACAACACAAGCCTCAAGCTACTTCGATCTTTCTGTTTATCAACAACACAAGCTTCAAGCTACTTCGATCTTTCTGTTTATCAATAACACAAGCCTCAAGCTACTTCGATCTTTCTGTTTATCAACAACACAAGCTTCAAGCTACTTCGATCTTTTTGTTTATCAACAACACAAGCCTTAAGCTACTTCGATCTTTCTGTTTATCAACAACACAAGCTTCAAGCTACTTCGATCTTTCTATTTATCAACAACACAAGCCACAAGCTACTTCGATCTTTCTATTTATCAATAACACAAGCCTCAAGCTACTTCGATCTTTCTATTTATCAATAACACAAGCTTCAAGCTACTTCGATCTTTCTGTTTATCAATAACACAAGCTTCAAGCTACTTCGATCTTTCTGTTTATCAATAACACAAGCCTCAAGCTACTTCGATCATTCTGTTTATCAACAACACAAGCTTCAAGCTACTTCGATCTTTCTGTTTATCAACAACACAAGCCTCAAGCTACTTCGATCTTTCTGTTTATCAATAACACAAGCCTCAAGCTACTTCGATCTTTCTGTTTATCAATAACACAAGCCTCAAGCTACTTCGATCTTTCTATTTATCAATAACACAATCCTCAAGCTACTTCGATCTTTCTGTTTATCAATAACACAATCCTCAAGCTACTTCGATCTTTCTGTTTATCAATAACACAAGCCTCAAGCTACTTCGATCTTTCTGTTTATCAATAACACAAGCCTCAAGCTACTTCGAACTTTCTGTTTATCAATAACACAATCCTCAAGCTACTTCGATCTATCTGTTTATCAATAACACAAGCCTCAAGCTACTTCGATCTTTCTGTTTATCAACAACACAAGCCTCAAGCTACTTCGATCTTTCTGTTTATCAACAACACAAGCCTCAAGCTACTTCGATCTTTCTATTTATCAACAACACAAGCCTCAAGCTACTTCGATCTTTCTGTTTATCAAGAACACAAGCCTCAAGCTACTTCGATCTTTCTGTTTATCAAGAACACAAGCCTCAAGCTTCTTCGATCTTTCTGTTTATCAACAACACAAGCTTCAAGCTACTTCGATCTTTCTGTTTATCAATAACACAAGCCTCAAGCTACTTCGATCTTTCTGTTTATCAATAACACAAGCCTCAAGCTACTTCGATCTTTCTGTTTATCAATAACACAAGCCTCAAGCTACTTCGATCTTTCTGTTTATCAACAACACAAGCTTCAAGCTACTTCGATCTTTCTATTTATCAACAACACAAGCTTCAAGCTACTTCGATCTTTCTGTTTATCAACAACACAAGCTTCAAGCTACTTCGATCTTTCTGTTTATCAACAACACAAGCCTCAAGCTACTTCGATCTTTCTGTTTATCAACAACACAAGCTTCAAGCTACTTCGATCTTTCTATTTATCAATAACACAATCCTCAAGCTACTTCGATCTTTCTGTTTATCAACAACACAAGCCTCAAGCTACTTCGATCTTTCTGTTTATCAACAACACAAGCTTCAAGCTACTTCGATCTTTCTATTTATCAATAACACAATCCTCAAGCTACTTCGATCTTTCTGTTTATCAACAACACAATCCTCAAGCTACTTTAATCTTTCTGTTTATCAACAACACAAGCTTCAAGCTACTTCGATCTTTCTGTTTATCAACAACACAAGCTTCAAGCTACTTCGATCTTTCTATTTATCAACAACACAAGCCTCAAGCTACTTCGATCTTTCTATTTATCAATAACACAAGCTTCAAGCTACTTCGATCTTTCTATTTATCAACAACACAAGCCTCAAGCTACTTTAATCTTTCTGTTTATCAACAACACAGTCCTCTGTATACTTTAATCTTTCTGTTTATCAACAACACAGTCCTCTGTATACTTCAATCTTTCTGTTTATCAACAACACAGTCCTCTGTATACTTCAATCTTTCTATTTATCAACAACACAGTCCTCTGTATACTTCAATCTTTCTATTTATCAACAACACAAGCCTCAAGCTACTTCGATCTTTTATATTTATCAACAACACAAGCCTCAAGCTACTTCGATCTTTCTGTTTATCGACAACACAATCCTCTTGCTACTTAATCTTATTATCCAAAACACAATACTCAAGCTACTTCAATATTTCTGTTAATCCCAAACAACATCAATCTTTCTATTTATCAACAGCACAATCTTGTTGTAACTTGTGCTAGCAGACACACACAAATATAATTAGATAAAATTCTAGTGGAGGTCATCTGATTCTTTGGCCAATGAGCAGTGTGTCATGTGGCCAGCACAACGACCATCCGCCTTTACTTTACCTAACTAAAGTCAGGTACTCATTAGAGTTGGGTGGATTCAGGGACGCCCTAAAAATCCCGAAATTAAAAGCCAGTCTGCACTCTGATTCGACTTCAGGATCCCAGGTTCGGAAGCCAAGCACTTAACCACTCAGCCACCGCGCCCCGTAACTATATCAAATAGACTTAAAAATTATGTAGTTTAATTAATCCTTATAGTTATATATATATATATCTTCTATACTATCTTCTTCTTCTATTATAAAGTAGAATGTGAGGTGTATGTATGTGACTTATAGACATAAAAACCGCTTGACCAATCTTGATAAAACTTGGCAGGAATGTTTCTTGGGTACAGCATTTTAAAGAGACTACATTCGTTTACGAAAGCTGCGAAGCCGAGTTGAGATATGCCTAGATCTATATTCATTCATAAATCGCGTACTAAAAATTATTTCGTTTAATTGTTCCCTTTATAATCCCATTCATTTAACAAAGCTATCGCTCTTTTCGTTTTTAATAGATATGAATGTATCGGCTTCGGGTAAACCCATTTTCGCAAAACTAATTTTATTTTCGTAGCGAAAGAGAAAAAAATTGAAATGTTCATTAGCTACGTTTAACATACATCTAAATCCAATTCACTAGATTAGTAAACACAAACTTAGACCCGCAGGCCGCGGGTAATGTCAGGCTAGTAAAGTATAAAGTAAGGCGTATGTATGTATGTATGTATGTGACGAATAGACATCAAAACCGCTTGACCAATCTTGATTAAACTAGGCAGGAATGTTCCTTGGGTTCTAACTTAGACCTTAGGTGTATGTATTGTAGCCCTAAAACAAAATTAAGACCCTCAAAAAAATAATAAAGTTGTCCGACTCTATTAAAGCTATAGTATTTATGGATCTAGGCCATGGTTAACAATGTTGACATGAGAAAAGATCGAAAGGATTTAGACCTAGATCTAATTTTAAGAAATACACCTTGCGCACATAGTTTTTTACTTTGACACGTGAAAATACAAAAGAAGATCCATTGATTTCATTATATAATAAAATTAACCTTCAATTTTGTGTTTCAAAAGCATTTTTTACATAAATTAGTTCCTGATATCTGTGACTACAGATTTCCTGGCGAACATTCTTTTATTAGATATTACCAAATGGTTACACATTAACTGAGTCTATTCCTAGGCCTAGGTCTAAAACTCTTATTGAACTCTAAGATGGTAAAACTTCTTTTCGCAAAGATAGTTTTATGCTTTAACACATAAACATACTAATTATTGTCCATTCATTTCATATTTTAATCAAATTAACATTCAAATTAGTTTTTCTAAAGCAATTCGCTGTTCGCTAAAGCTGCGTAGCCGTGTTGAGATAGGCCTATATTCATTCATGAAAAAAGGTCACGCTTGCGCAACACAATGAACTCTATAAAAGCCAATTTTTAACTCTAGATTAGTGTAGATTTAGATCTATGTCTTCCTCAAGATCTACTTTATACTTTAACAGATGAACATTCAAAATTAAGTCTATTCATCTCAAATTTTAATCAAATATATGTAGGCCTACAAGCAAATGTTTTTATTTGAAAAATGGATCTAAGCCTATCAGCTATTTTGATTTGATAGCTTCATTCACACTATTTTTACATTGACACATTCGCTTTACATATTACATTATTATTTTGTTTAATTGTTTACAAAACACTCTCAGTGACTATATCGACAGTAATGCGCAAATAATGACCCGCGGGTCGCGGGTAACATATGTCTAGTATCTGCTACAGTATAGTGAAAGATCAATGCTAGGTTTGGATACAACTTGACTTATTGATCTACGTGTTCTGTTGTCTCTAAGTCTAGTCATTTGTTTCATTAGCGTCTTTCGTTTTGGGACTTTTTTTTTTTCATGTCACGAGTCTTTTCGTTGTCTATAACAAAATAGTGTAGTCTAGAACAGTCTAGTGTAGTCTAGTGCAGTCTCGAGCAGTCTAGTGTTTAAAATTGTCAGCGCGGGAGAAAAAGAATTCGAAAAAAAAATGAGGGGGCTACATAGTACTGTAGTTAACTTGAAGTCAGCCTTGTCAACACATTCCTGTCATTTGAACTGGTGCTAAGACCATTTTGTTAAGTTTGCTAAATTCATGTCCTATTTGATGGATGGAATAGTGTATACAAATATGTCTATTAAACCAATGGTTTCAACTCCAACCTATTCGACTAGTCATTCACAGCCCCTATCAAATCAGTGTTTTAAACTCTTATTAGACAAGTGATTCACAGCCCCTATCAAACCAGTGGTTTAAACTCCTATTAGACAAGTGATTCACAGCCCCTACCTAACCAGTGGTTTAAACTCCTATTAGACAAGTGATTCACAGCCCGTACCTAACCAGGGTTTAAACTCCTTTTAGACTAGTGATTCTCAGCCCCTATGAAACCATTTTAACATACAAAGTTGATATAAGCTTTGTAAAAACCAGGACTTACTAATCTAGTAGTATTAGTAGTACATAATAGGCCGTACATGTGAACTCTTGATGTCCAGTTATGTACTTAGTTCGTTTTAGTTTGGTTAAGGAAGTGTAGGGGAACAAACTTCATCTTTCATTCCAATCAACTCTTTGTGTTGTTACTGATGTTAAGGAAGTGTAGGGGAACAAACTTCATCTTTCATTCCAATCAACTCTTTGTGTTGTTACTGATGTTAAGGAAGTGTAGGGGAACAAACTTCATCTTTCATTCCAATCAACTCTTTGTGTTGTTACTGATGTTAAGGAAGTGTAGGGGAACAAACTTCATCTTTCATTCCAATCAACTCTTTGTGTTGTTACTGATGTTAAGGAAGTGTAGGGGAACAAACTTCATCTTTCATTCCAATCAACTCTTTGTGTTGTTACTGATGTTAAGGAAGTGTAGGGGAACAAACTTCATCTTTCATTCCAATCAACTCTTTGTGTTGTTACTGATCTTAGATAGTTCCCCTCTAGACATCCCCTTGTCAGCTACCACATACGATTACTTAGAATGGAAGGCTTCAATAAAGTCATTGACTCTAGAAAACAAAGCCACCATTCAGACAAAATTGTAAAACGATGCAACTCATTGTTTCACATTTCTGATGGGAAAAACAAAAAACTCCACAAGATCTTTTTCTTCCGCCGTAAACGTCCTTACGTCTGTACTGTTTACTTGTGAATCTTGGCTGACAGATGTATTGCATGCATGTTAACAGTAACAAGTCCAAGAGATCTCTCTGACTGAATGAACTAGAACTGTTTAGGTGTCCATCCAGTCTGTGAAGTGTCAATTACAAACCTAGAAGGAATCACATTTTCTAACTTGTCATTGTATAGCAATTAGTGTATTTAAAAAAGGCTGGCTCAATGTTGGCTTAAAAAAGGTTGTCCGCGTGATTCATTGGACGGGTCTTCACTATTTGTGTTTAGTAGAAATGTTTATTTTTACTTCAGTCAAATAGTTTCCTGTCACTTTGCAAACGTTGGCTTTTTACTTTTTTTCATTTCGATTCCATACAGAAACTATTTGTAATATAGAATGTTACTTTCTTGTGTGTCAGTTTTTTTGTTCGTACTGCAGAAGTCTAGTGCATTAGACCAGCAGACTATCTTTAGAACCGACTGACAGCTTGTAGGAACAGTCTCAGTGTTGGGTTTGTTTAGGACGTGGTTTACATGTTGAATAGATTTGTTTCATTATGTTCTACTAGTTGTTAGTACATCTGACTACTGCCTACCACACACAACTGTATTCCACTCTGTCCCACATTTTGTTTCCCTCCAGAGCACAACTTTCCCAAGTCATTGTTTTTAGTCACTTCCCACATTTTGTTTCCATTAGTGTCAGGCTTTTGTCTTTTTCTTGTCATCTGCTAATCCTTCAATTCGCTTTTGGTCTATTAAAAGCTTGACTTGGAGCTCTCTCTCTGGCCTTTAAATAACAGTGACGTCAGTGGAATACATTTGACCTGAACTATGTTTCACATGATTATAGGATTACTTTTAATTTAGAGGCAACAGTGGAAAGAAGAGGGAAGATGTGTTAAAATGTCATTCCTATTCTGTCTTACAACTGACACTCTATGGTATTACTCAAGTCTAGCCTACTGACTGATAGATGTGAGTATCAGAATTCTAGCGTAGGCTTGTACCATCAAGTATCAACCCAAACCTACAGACAGCTGATTCTAGTTCTATACTTTCAAATACAAACTTGTTTACTGTCTACATCAACTCAACATTTTGGAATGTATTCAGGACAGAACTTTCTGGACTGACTTTAAAAACAAAAAAAAAGCACGGTATAGTTGAGTGTTACCTTGGTAACCTGAGACAGCTAATGCTTTAGACAGAAACTGTAATGGCTGCACAGGAAACACACGAACATGCTCGTGTACAGATAGTCAAGGCGAGGCTTATCACAGCGTCTTCCCAGAGTTCTGTACCTTCTGATTTATAGAGGCCAAGACCAAAAGTAACTTGTGGCCCATAATTCCCTCTAACTAGATTTACTTCCTTCCTACTGATATTGACCTAAATAGGGGACAAGTGAAGGAGCGGGGGGGGGGGGGGCCTGGCCCAAGACTTTGATGAACGTTTGTCTTTCCTTTTTCTGCTGATACCTGCACAGGTGTTTTCCTCTTTCAGTTTTCTTAGTACTTGTGTAATGGAGTCTAATGGCATTTCTTTTTGGCACGAACTCAAGTAGGCAGGAAATGCAAGATGTCGCCTGCAAGTCTTGGAACACTTAGTTTTTACCTCCCTTTTGACGGGAACTAAAGGAACAGCGTCAAACAAAAGGCTATCTCTCTGGTTGAAATGCATCAGACTCTGAGTAATTTCATTAGGCCATGATGTGTTTTAAAGAAAGGGATCTTTTTTTTTTCCTCAAAGGTGATAGGTGTAATGGGGTGCAGCGTGTGTCGCTTTTCTTGCTAGATCTAGTAGGTCACTATAGTTGTTAGTATTTGGACTGCTTTTAGAGATTGCATGAATAGATTTGACTATTTGATCTACGATCTCACTGGACACTAATCATATTTCAAAAGCTGACACAGAAACTAGAAGCCTATGTTGCAATTCACTTTCTCTACACCCTTTTATTGTCATGTTTTCCGAAGGTTGTCTTCTAACTTGTACAGTTAGTTGTAGCTTTGAGTTGGCTACATGGTAGAAATAGTTTCGCTGCTTGTGATGTATTTGTAGACCAAACAAAAAAACAAAACAAGGAAGAAAGTTAAAAAAAAATACTACGAAGACTGACCTCTGCATAGTTGAAAGGAATGACGAAGTTTTAATCCCTAGGCCTAAGTTTGTTGTAGGAATGTATATTTTACATTTCATAGGCGTAGATTCGTTGTAGGAATGTATATATCACATTTCATAGGCGTAGATTCGTTGTAGGAATGTATATATCAGATTCCATAGGCGTAGATTCGTTGTAGGAATGTATATATCACATTCCATAGGCGTAGATTCGTTGTAGGAATGTATATATCACATTCCATAGGCGTAGGTTTGTTGTAGGAATGTATATATCACATTTCATAGGCGTAGGTTTGTTGTAGGAATGTATATATCACATTTCATAGGCGTAGGTTTGTTGTAGGAATGTATATATCACATTTCATAGGCGTAGATTCGTTGTAGGAATGTATATATCACATTTCATAGGCGTAGGTTTGTTGTAGGAATGTATATATCACATTCCATAGGCGTAGATTCGTTGTAGGAATGTATATATCACATTCCATAGGCGTAGATTCGTTGTAGGAATGTATATATCACATTCCATAGGCGTAGATTCGTTGTAGGAATGTATATATCACATTTCATAGGCGTAGATTCGTTGTAGGAATGTATATATCACATTTCATAGGCGTAGATTCGTTGTAGGAATGTATATATCACATTTCATGGGCGTAGATTCGTTGTAGGAATGTATATATATCACATTCCATAGGCGTAGATTCGTTGTAGGAATGTATATATCACATTCCATAGGCGTAGATTCGTTGTAGGAATGTATATATCACATTTCATAGGCGTAGATTCGTTGTAGGAATGTATATATCACATTTCATAGGCGTAGATTCGTTGTAGGAATGTATATATCACATTTCATAGGCGTATGTTTGTTGTAGGAATGTATATATCACATTCCATAGGCGTAGGTTCGTTGTAGGAATGTATATATCACATTTCGTAGGCGTAGGTTTGTTGTAGAAATGTATATATCACATTCCATAGGCGTAGATTCGTTGTAGGAATGTATGTATCACATTTCATAGGCGTAGATTCGTTGTAGGAATGTATATATCACATTTCATAGGCGTAGATTCGTTGTAGGAATGTATATTTCACATTCCATAGGCGTAGATTCGTTGTAAGAATGTATATTTCACATTCCATAGGCGTAGATTCGTTGTAGGAATGTATATATCACATTCCATAGGCGTAGTTTTTGTAGGAATGTATATTTCACATTTCATAGGCGTATGTTTGTTGTAGGAATGTATATTTCACATTTCATAGGCGTAGGTTTTTTTGTAGGAATGTATATTTCACATTCCATAGGCGTAGGTTTGTTGTAGGAATATATATTTCACATTTCATAGGCGTAGGTTTGTTGTAGGAATGTATATTTCACATTTCATAGGCGTAGGTTTGTTAAAGGGAATGACGAGGGACTAAGTTTGTTCAAGAGAATGACTAGGTCTCACACCCAAGGCTTAAATATTCTTATAGAAAATGACTAGATCACGCTCCCTAGGACTAAGTTTGACAATACATGAATCATTTTAAAAAAATAACCTATTATTTAAGCAATTAGTAGTAATTAATTAATTTTGCTTTATATAGAGAAAAGAGCTTATTCCTGCAGCATTGAGATATATGGCAATGATTTTGGGGATTCTGTTGCTTACATAAGCTTTATTTTTTAAAAAGATTTTTAGAAATATTTTGTTTCTTTAAGTATTATATTTATCTAGTTTAATAGTATTTCCTTTGACTTCCAGGGTAATAGCGGTTGGTGGTGATGGATTTTATTCTGAAGTGGCCACTGCTCTGGTTCTGAAACAGCAACAGCACCATCAAGTGAACACTGATGATCCAAACTGTGCGTTAGTTCCAGTCAATGTGCCAGTGGGGGTGATCCCATGTGGCTCAGGCAACTACCTGGCCATGTACTTGCATGGTATCATTGACCCAATTACTGCAGCCATCAAAATTGTCCTGGGTAAGTTGAGACTTGGACAAAATAGAAATATACATCTAAATTGTCCAAATATGCTTATAAATTTAGACAAAAAAAGAATAGAATAGAGGTAGACTCAAAATAGGTTCAATAAATAAAGATTTAACAGTTGAACTACTCCAATGGTTTATACTTCACATTGGCAGTGTATACATGCATATTTCACTTGACAGAATCCAAAATAGACATAACCAAATGCATGGGTTGAGCTGGCAGGGTGGCTATGAAAAATTCACATTTCCTTGTACTTCATTAAGACCACACTTCACTCATGGTACTAACATTTCTTTCAGGTAAAACCACAGCCACCAATTTAGCCAGTATACATATAGGTGGTAAGCTGATAAGATATGCTGGACTCATCTCTTGCTTTGGTTTGATTGGTAACATGATGGCCATGTGTGAACGTCATCGATGGATGGGCAATGTCAGATATAAAGGTAAGATATTTAGTACCATACACCATTTACAACACTGGAAGACAGCTAATGTTTTATATATTATCTTTTAAATTACAGATGTTCCTTCTTATCAGAAGATAATTACATCCTACACATATCCATGTGTCAATCTAATGGTGCATGTTAATTAGAGAAACTCTGTAAGTCGTTTGTTTTCCTGACTGATTCAGGCAATCCCTTCCATGCTCTAATGGCACTAGGGAAGTAGGAAAACTCTTATGAATTCGTCATACAGAATAAGAACTCTGCCCTAACATATACCTTGTACATAGTCAAAAGAGTAGAGATATTGTATCTACAAGGAAAATGTTTGTCAATAAGTTGATGTTGGTGACCTACCATTCAAAATAAAACTATCAGATAATTAAATCAGACATTTGAATGACTCTAGACTAACTGCAGCTACTTAGTGAGACCTGAGACACACAGAACTTTCAAGTTCTCACTACAAATGAAATGTTTTCTCTTCACAGTGTTTCCACTCAAAGGTATTTTAACCAGGAAATTAGTTGAGGCTGAGGTTTCTTATTTAAAAGAGAATGGTGAGTGGCAGGTGTATAATGGACCTCTGTACAGTGTGGACTTAAATGTGGTCAATCTGGCAGATAAGAACAACAAACTGGTGCCAGTCTTTGGAGATTCTGCTCTGACAATACACATAGCTTCTGTGTGTCCTCTAGGGGAACACATCAAACAGTTGTCTAAGGTGGCAGACTGGACAACTGGAGCTGTAAGTTGATCTTTTAGCCTCTCTTTTTATTGACTGACTGACGACCAATACATTCCAGTCCTCAGAACATACAGGCAATGATCTGATTCTGCTTTTGTTTCTGTTTGTCTATTTAGATGTTAAGTCTGACTGCTTTTGTTTCTGTTTGTTTATTTAGATGTTGAGTCTGACTGCTTTTATTTCTGTTTGTTTATTTAGTTGTTGAGTTTGACTGCTATTGTTTCTGTTTATTTAGATGTTGAGTCTGACTGTTCTTGTATTCCACAGTATGACTTCAACTTCCTAACCAATGAAAGAGTATTACGTTACAAAGTATCATTGACATCTCTGCCAACATTAAGACTGGAGACTGGGGAGGAACGTCTTGTGGATAAGTTGTATATGAACTTGGATGGGGAAGCACTGCTGATTGATAGAACTAGCTTTGATGTTAGGTAAATATAGACACTCTGATCTTTGTCACATTAGCTAATAGTAGAATGTCACATTTGAAATTTAGTCCAATGTACTTTCAAGGCACATTGACATAAATCCTTACCCTGAAGAGATTTTAACTAATTAAATATAAATTATTTTTTTTTCTTAAATTTCATTTATCTTTTGATACTAACAAGACCTACAAGGAGCTGATGTAATATAAAAATATAAATTTCAAAACAACATTACAGAGCCAGAAATGTGTTTGAAATAACAACATCTCAGTGTTAAAACTGTCAAGTATTGTTAGTAGAGTAGAAACTAAATGAAATTGAAATGTACATGGATTGATTGGATCAATGACACAGTTCCATACTTTAAAATTACACCTTCACTTTCCTTTTTTCTAGCATCACTTTGTCACGTGTAGACTTTGACTTGTATTTCATGCTTTTTTGTTTTCAGCTTACAAGCAGGCCTGATTGAACTCTTTGGAGACCATCCTTCAAGTTCAGCTCACTAACTGCCTTACAGTCCAACCACATCAGTTCCACAACCCATGGAAACCAAGACAATGGACAATACTTGTAGATATTTTTGTTGTTACAAGACAATGGATATAGTGCACTTGTATAGAGTGTCTATACAAACAATACTTTTCTCTGCAAGTGTTTTGTTTTCATAGATAGATCTACACTCTGTATAAGCTCATTCATAAATAAATGTGCTCATTGATAAATATATGCTCTTTGCTCATGTGTTATATATATTTGTGAAATACCACTGACAGACTGATCTATCAAAAGCTCTCTTGAAATTTTTTACACAGGTTCCTCTTACCTCTAAGATGCTTGCTAAGAAATGGTTTTGATAGATTTGAGTCTTAGCATGGAAATTCATGAAAAATCACAAGCTTTCTATAAATCTTTGTATTTAGTTATATTTCTCCATAATGGCATCAGCAAAGGCCTATTTATAAAATTTGAATACAAATGTTCCATAGCACAAAAAGAAAAGACTTTTGTATTTTTTCAAAGCATATTTCCTTTCCCTAAAATAGAACATATCTGCATGAATGCATGTTTTTGTGTGTTCAAAGTGACAAAAACAAAATGAAATAAATTATTCTTAGGTGTGTAACTCACAAGTGTGGACACTTTAAAAAGTTGACTAATAAAACCAAATTGATATTTTCATTTTTTTTTTCAAGAACACTGAATAACTAGATGAAGTCATGCCTGTGTATGTGTGGAGAAAAGTACTAGAATATACAATCTAAATTCTGTAGAATTAGATCTAGATCTACCCAGTATACTAAATACAATACTAAATCTAGAATTAGTGAATGTGAAGAAGTGTGTTTTGGGAGGAGGGGGGTGGGGAAGATATTTGAATACAGTTTGTGGCTGTGGGGTTATTTTATCTGTCAGCTATTTAAATAATGGGGAAAATAAGGACAAAGAAAAATAGGGGGGTGTATAAATGGATAGGGAAAAGATCAAATGTATTTTGGGGGTTGTTAAAATGTCTTGTTTTATTGGAAGTGAAAAAAATTAGGAGGGGAGCTTCTGACCAAAATCAACAGTAGCAGTCTATCAACTGGGAACAAATCAACAGTAGCAGTCTATCAACTGGGAACAAATCAACAGTAGCAGTCTATCAACTGGGAACAAATCAACAGTAGCAGTCTATAAACTGGGAACAAATCAACAGTAGCAGTCTATCAACTGGGAACAAATCAACAGTAGCAGTCTATAAACTGGGAACAAATCAACAGCAGTAACCAGTATGTAATGCTAATTGATAAACATACAGTCTTTGCAATAGATAGATGTATCCTTCAAGATCACTATTGTTTTGTTAACTGTCCCTACAATGTTCTGATACTGAATTATTCATGGAGGCAAAAACTGTGTGGAATGATGTCAGCCTCATTGATGCCTTGTTAAGTTCAAAATTTATATTCATAAACAATGATATCTATTTGAATTTCTATTCTACACCAGAAACATTTTTATTATTATGTTTTGTTGTAAAAAAGGTTGTGTATTTAAATTTATCAGCATCCACTGGCTGTATATGTCAGCGCATTCTCTGTCTGTATATATTAGTCCATCCACTTAATGTATATGTTAGCCCATTGTCTGACAACTTACTGTCCTTGACTTTTTTTTTAAACAGTTTTATGAGTATTAAGTTACTATGTATGTGTGTGTGTGTGTACACATTCTAGGATAGGAAACATTTGTTGTACCTAAAAAAAAATGACTGTTGATGAAAGTATTATGTGCATATGACTCACAAACTTCATTGGATAACAAGTTCCAAACTGGTTGTATATCAATGTTGGTGCTAATCCTTTAGTTCTCACTGGAATTCCATGCTTGCTATATTTAGATGTACACACAATGGATATATATGCATTTGTATTCACTCTGTTTTATTTGTTATACTACAAATATATTTTTTAATTTTTTTTTTATGGTTGGGTAGGGTGGGGTTGGTGGTTGAAAGAACTTGCTTTCAGAATATTGCTCAAAGCTTCCCTCTTCAATGTTATATGCTACTAGTTGAAACAAGTGTATCAGTTGGACCTTCCTCCTGTGGGTGGTTTGGACTAGGCTGTAGATTATCTTCAACATGTAAAACGGAACTGTGACTGCTTCAACACTTGCAGGTTTTGTGCTCATGTATGACTTGGACTGGAATACCAGAAAAAAAAGTAGAAAACATTCCCCCCCCCCCCCAATCTACCCAAACAGATGTAGTAGTCTCCAATCCAATGCTGTGTTCTTTCTGTTGTATAAAACATGATATTGTATAGACATTTTGATATTGTATGTGCAATATATGAAACCAGCACTTGTTGATATTGTTGCTTTAAGCTAATTCTCACTCTGTTTTGTATATAGTTAGAATGTGTTGCTGAGACCATACTGTAACTACACCTATGTATCTATGTGAAGAGTTGATCATTTTATTACAATGGCAACTGATTGTTAGCTAATGGTAAAGGGACCTAGGGAACTAATGAAAGCTGTAGTGAGGGACATGTTCAATGTAGTCCCATAATACCTTTGGAAAGCTGAACAAAGATTAAAACTGGATGCCAAGAAAATCTCCCTCCAGCAGATTCCATGAATTGGAATTTTGTTGAAAACCCAAACTTTATCAGAATGAAAATATGATCAAAGCTAACAGACAAGATTTAAACCTAGAATTGAATATGTGTGGCCAATACTTCCCAACCACATCAAAGTGGTAGCCATCTAGAAATGCCTTTCATTTGGCGAATTTTGTTTAGATGTCAGAATGTAAGGGGAAACTTGTTTAGATGTCAGAATGTAAGGGGAAAGTTGTTTAGATGTCAGAATGTAAGGGGAAACTTGTTTAGATGTCAGAATGTAAGGGGAAACTTGTTTAGATGTCAGAATGTAAGGGGAAACTTGTTTAGATGTCAAAATGTAATTGAAAACTTGTTTAGATGTCAGAATGTAATGGAAAACTTGTTTAGATGTCAAAATGTAATTGAAAACTTGTTTAGATGTCAGAATGTAATGGAAAACTTGTTTAGATGTCAAGATGTTAGGGGAAACTTGTTTAGATGTAAAAATGTATGTTTTTATTGGATTTCATCCCATTGTATGGATGTCACAAGTTGTATGACATAGAATGAAGTTTGGAGCACTGGATTGTATAGATGACTTGATGTTTTGACATCTGAGCACTGGAAATAGATTGTATAGATGACTTGATGTTTTGACATCTGAGCACTGGAAATAGATTGTATAGATGACTTGATGTCTTGATATGTTGGCCTGTGTAAAGAGGCATGTAATCAAAGCTTTACAATTGCTGGTATCTGTTGTTTGTTTTTCTGATGGTTGTGATTTGTAGATATCTTGAATGACCATGCCTGTGTAGGTAGACATGTCTGTGTAGATAGCCATATCTGTGTAGGTAGCCATGTTTGTAGAAGCAGCCAGTGTTAACAAAGAAATAGGAATCACTCTTAGAATTGTGACTCAGTTGCTATCTTGACATTGTTTAGTGCTGTACAGTTGGAATGGTGTGACCACACAGCTTTATGTCACATTATGCTTCCATTTATTTAGATTCACTTGACCAAATCAAAATATGCTTACAAATGTTTCACTGAATGATCTGTTGTGTACTTTGACTGCAGCTAATGAGAGAAGTAGTAGACCACTCACAAGTCACTACACAATGAAACTGTAGACTTGAAGTTGTTGTGTTGCTGTCTTCACTATGTTGTGATCAAATAAAATGTGGACACTTTGAATTGAGTTGTTTTACTTCCATTTCTCCTGTGTGTCTCACTATCACTTTGTTTACTTCCATTTCTCTTGTGTGTCTCACTATCACTTTGTTTACTTCCATTTCTCTTGTGTGTCTCACTATCACTTTGTTTACTTCCATTTCTCCTGTGTGTCTCACTATCACTTTGTTTACTTCCATTTCTCTTGTGTGTCTCACTATCACTTTGTTTACTTCCATTTCTCTTGTGTGTCTCACTATCACTTTGTTTACTTCCATTTCTCTTGTGTGTCTCACTATCACTTTGTTTACTTCCATTTCTCTTGTGTGTCTCACTATCACTTTGTTTACTTCCATTTCTCTTGTGTGTCTCACTATCACTTTGTTTACTTCCATTTCTCCTGTATGTCTCACTATCACTTTGTTTACTTCCATTTCTCTTGTGTGTCTCACTATCACTTTGTTTACTTCCATTTCTCTTGTGTGTCTCACTATCACTTTGTTTACTTCCATTTCTCTTGTGTGTCTCACTATCACTTTGTTTACTTCCATTTCTCCTGTATGTCTCACTATCACTTTGTTTACTTCCATTTCTCTTGTGTGTCTCACTATCACTTTGTTTACTTCCATTTCTCTTGTGTGTCTCACTATCACTTTGTTTACTTTATTTTCTTGTGTGTCTCGCTATCACTTTGTTTACTTTATTTTCTTGTGTGTCTCACTATCACTTTGTTTACTTCCATTTCTCTTGTGTGTCTCACTATCACTTTGTTTACTTCCATTTCTCCTGTATGTCTCACTATTCACTTCACACGCAACTCAAGAAGCCAAAGTCGGTAGACAACATTTTCAATGTTTTGAAGTGGACCTCACCCTCCCTCCCAATAGAAAATATAATCCCTTTGTTTCACCAATACAGTTTTTCCTTACAAGTCGATCTAGTCGGCCAGTACATTGAAGACATGGCTAACATACGATCATTCAACTAGACTGTTGTCTTCTTTCTGAAATATTCCACGCGACCAAAATAAACATGAATAAAACAATGTCTACAGAGGAGAGCGCATCTATCTCACACGCACGCAGACGTACACACCTTTTGAAGTGGAGATAATTCCTCACAGCTCCATAAATTCAGCTTCTTAAAATGAGTGGATGTTTTGAGTTTTCTCTCTGAATGTAACCTGACCTGGCTTGCACATTACATCCTCCTGAACTCTAGTGTAGGCTAGACTTTTGATTTACAAACATGTTCAGAGATTGACTTAACTATATTTAGAACATGTGCTCAATGCTGTGCTAACAGAACCATACTAGACTTCACGGTCTGATCTGTTATGTGTAGATCTAGACTATGGTTCTGTGTATTGTACACAGTCACTTGGCGTTCCATTCATTATACGGAATGTGTACTATGCAAGGTCAAATAGTGTTTTGTTTGTTTTGTGTTTTATACACAGATAGGCTATACAGTCATATATTCTATTTTAATGTATTATATTTTGGCCAAAAGTTCAACTTTATTTTCATTGTTTGTGTTGGGCCTAATCAGCTAATCATGGGCGTAGTTTGCATTTTTGTTTTGGTTGGGGGAGGTGGTTTGGGGGGGGGGGATTTTACCGTCGTCCCCCCCCCCCCCCCCCGAAAAAAATATTTATATGTATGCTTGTGTGTGTACAACAATTCTGACCCTTCATTCAGACGTTTATTGTGCCCTAGAATAGGTTCTTCCTGGAGTTGGTGGGAAAATTGTACACTCCCTGCCATTGCCAACAAGGGGGTCATTGGGAGCGCTAGGAGCACTATTTCTGTTATTGAAATCCAACAAAATGCATATTCTGAGGTATCTACAATGCCACTGGTAGAAATGTGTAAACTCACTTGAATACGCTCTTGGAATTAGGTGACTGTAGTTAGCTTTAGATTTTATATCAAAAAAGGAAGTTTTATTCTCAAAATTATCTGTTGGGGGTTTTAAACTAAAAATCTCTGGAGTTCATTTTTTTTTAATATCAAAACCCCATTTAGCTAGGGTCATAGAATTTGGTAACTGTAGTTTGCTTTAGAATAATAATGAAGATAGAGGTTTTCCACCTCAAAACGCTCTGTAGGGGGATTTCAAACTCAAAACCATCTGGAGGGGTTTTAAACTTTTTTAAAAAGTCATCTGTAGGAGAGGGGTTTAAACTCAAAACCCCCAACTCCTAATACATTAATAATAAACGTAAAATGCAAGAAAAGCCATAATTTGTTTCTCTACATTGAAAAAGGTGCCGGTGCGTAGCGTCACAAAAAAAAGCACTGCTCGTTGGTATATGTATGTAAAAAAAATCTAATAAAATACTCAGAAAGACACAAAGATAAAGGCACATTCCTCGTTCCATATGCTAGGACAAATTCATACAGATGCTCCTTCTTCCCTATTGCTATTAGAGCATGGAATGGGTTGCCTGAGCTAGCCAGGAAAACCAGTGACTTGGCAGAATTTAGGTCATTGGTGGTTAACATGCATGACTAGATGCATGACGCGTAGCACGTAATCATCTTCTTTTTTGAAGTAACGTCTGTATAAGATAAGATCTATGTTTATTTTGTCCGGAACACTTTAACCCATCAGTAAAACGTCCCTCAGCCCAACACAATTTTCTTGCCCTCAAATTCTATGTTGTTGTTCTTTGTGTTTATTTTTTCTTGTTTCTTTATCAAAGTCCCTGCAATCCACTAGTATAGAGTATGCACAAAGACTTCTTAGAACCATCAGCTGTAATAAATAATTACGTCCTACGCATTTCAATTTCATGTGTCAATCCAGTCATGCATGTTAATCATTGACTTTAATTTTGCTAAGTCGTCGGTTTTCAATCATGGCTGATTTAGGCAACCCATTCCATGCTCTAGAGGCATTAGTGAAGAAGGAACACTTGTACGGATTTGTCCTAGCGTAAGGAATAAGACATGTGTGGTGGGTTTGGCACAGAACAAACTAAATGACATGACGAAGGCAACTCGTAGGACGATTCCAAACTGTTTATTATACATTAAAGACCCGCAGCCTTGACCAAAACAATGAACTTTAGGAAGAACACAGCAGGATCAAACAAGGTGGTATTGGAGTGGACGCGGCCCAGTGAGTTTCAATGCAGGACGCCAGCAGGAAAAGGAATTCAAATCCCCGCTACCGGGGCAGAGGTCAACTTGATCCTGCGCTGACCGGTGTTTGGTCAAGTTGAGCGACCCGTATATCAGGTCCTCCCCACTACACATGTCTGTGTGTCTTTTATTACGTTTTGTTTTTACATTTGTAAACCTATAGGTCAGAGCTTTGTATATTATTGCGAATTTAGCCTACTTTTTATTCTTTTGTCCCGAAGTGTCTCTAAGTTTAGTGATTTTACGAATGGTGTTACTCTAATCAAATTTAAATATTCGTTTGTTATAAATCTCACTACTCTATTTTGCATCTGTTCTAGTTTCTTTATGTTTTCTTGAGTTGAGGGATCCAAAACAGAGAATTCATATTCTAATATTGGCCCAAGTAAAGTTAAATAGCATTTAGTTTTATGTTATTGTTTGATTTGTAATAATTAATTTTAGACATGCTCCAATAGGATTCCAATTTCTGTAATTCATCTAATTCTCTTTGTAAAATTTCAGTAACTTGTACTGCTTTTATTTTTCTATATATTGTAGTATCAAATGACGCCTCACTTTCAAGGGAAGTTGATAACAGTCTGACCAGGATCAGTAGCGCTTTTGGACGCCTTCGGGCTAGAGTTTGGCGGAATAAATCGCTCCGCCTGCCTACAAAATCAATGTCTACAAGGCGGTGGTTCTCTCAACCCTTCTATATGGATCTGAGACATGGACACTATACAGAAAGCAACTAAGACTAATTGAGCGCTTTCACCAAAGATGCTTGCGCTCTATCATGGACATACGATGTCCTTGCGAGCGCCGGTAAGGACAGTATAGATGGACTTCTTATGGTCCGACTGTTACGCTGGGCAGGGCACGTATCCCGTATGGGAGACGAAAGTATGCCAAAGGCAGTCTTTTTTGGTGAGCTAAAAGGTGGTCGACGTAACAGAGGTGCCCCACGGAAACGCTTCAAAGACCAGCTTAGGCGCAAACTTGCCTTTGCTAATTTAGAAGAGAGCACCTGGTTGCATGCGGCCTCGGAACGAGACAGCTGGAGGTCACTCACAAAGGCCGCGGGATACACATTTGAGACCAAAAGAAAATCCGCTGCCGAGGACAGACGCAGACGGCGAAAAGAAAATTTAATCGACCACCTGCGGACAATGGTTATGATTGTTCTGGATGCGGCAAAATATGTAGGTCACTGCTGGGGTTCCACTGGAAATACTGCATTCCTCATTAATCTTCGGACTCGAAGACAAGCCTTATTGTTATTATTATCATTATTATATATTATGAAATCGCCTGCAAATAATCCTATTTTTGTTCCTGACTTAATGAAATTTGGTAGGTCATTTATGTAAATTTGTAACAGTAGTGGTCCTTCTTGATGTGCACCTGCGTTTATTGTTATTGGTGTTGATTTACAGCCATTTATTCTTACAGTTTGTTCGCTCCCTATCAAGAAATCCTAAATCCATGGGTGTTATGAGCTAGTAATGCCAAAATATTTTAATTTTTTTTAATTTTAAGCAGGCTATGGTGGTAAATCTTGTCTAATAGAATGGCATCTATTTGCTAATTACTATCTATGCCCTCTAAAAAATCATCAATTAGGATTATTAGTTGTGTTTCACATGATCTATATTTATTAAAGATTATTGGTATGGAGTAAAGACAATATGTTTGTCTAAGTTTTACATGTGATGCTGGTCAGTGATACTGGTCTGTAGTTTCCTGGATCAGATTTTTCTCCTTTTTATAAATAGGGTAGTGACGTTCACATCTTTCCAATCCCTCGGTATTCTATCCTAATTCATTAAGTGATGCCTGAAGAAAGTATTTTGAACACTGGTGCTGGCTCGTTGCTGAGTTCTTTGACCAATCTAGCTGGAATACCATCAAGTCGATTTTCTCCCGTCTGTCGCATCATTATTTTCACGACTTTTGCTGACAAAAAAAAAAAAAGTCCACGACAAGACGACTTACTTAACACCAAGAAATTGTAAGTCCTTAACAAAAGTAAACCTGTACCTTGAATTGTATATGCCAGTGCTGCCTATTTATTTTAAAATTTAGTGTGACGCCGATTTTTTTTTTCATTGGATGAATAACGAGTTTAGGATGCAGAGAGAAAACATTTCTGCAGCTCAGGATGCAGGGAAAACGCTTCAATATCATCCCGGGTATCCACTGGATGGGTGCTGTAATGGGGTATCCACTGGATGGGTGCTGTAATGGGGTATCCACTGGATGGGTGCTGTATTGGGGTATCCACTGGATGGGTGCTGTAATGGGGCATCCACTGAATGGGAGCTGTTATGGGGCATCCACTGGATGGGAGCTGTAATGGGGCATCCACTGGATGGAGCTGTAATAGGATATCCACTGGATGGGTGCTGTAATAGGGTATCCACTGGATGGGAGCTGAAATGGGGCATCCACTGGATAGTTGTGTATAAATCTGCACGAAGCTCACGGTTTTGAGGCACCAGGTATCCGTTTAGTAGGAGCAGTTTCGCCGGGCTTAGTATCTAGGCTACACGAGAAGGTCAAGTGCTTGACTTTTTGTCAGTGGCTTTTTAAGACGCATGCTGTTTGGGAGTATTTTATAGACAATTGGAGCTTGGCCATGACAACTTTTGAAATCTTATATATCACAAGAGTGACTTCTGTTTCAATGTTCAATATCTATAGGTTTTATAGTTATGTATCCGCCCTTACAGAAGCGGGCTTACCCGAAGGGCCCCCGTGATAGCAGAAATCTTTATCTTATTTGTTGATTTTTCATGTAAAATGAATTATTAGTAACGCTGATAAAAGGCCATGAAATCAATGTTAGAGGACAGGAACAAAATCTTTTAATACAGTACCTGGTGTTGCTGAACGGCCAATGGTACAGCGCCTACGTAAGATACTAATACTACTAATAATAAGGCCTACTGCTTTAGAAGCGGAGGAACACGTTAGAGTAATGTGGTACGGTATGTATCATCTATGCTTACGGCTAACGGGCCCGCGTACTACTAAGGACGCATGTGTGTCCTTCATAGAAATAATTTACTCTGGTTATGATTGTCGTGGATTATCAAGATTGGTCAAGCGGTTTTGATTTCTATAAGTCACATACATACATACGCCTTACTTTCTACTTTATAGTATATATATATATATATATATATAAGAGAGAGAGAGAGAGAGAGAGAGCGAGACAGAGAGAGAGATAACTTAATCAACCGGATACGGAAGGAAACGTGTTTTCCTAATGTATTATGTTATAAAATGTCAACGAGGACGCCAAAATAAATTGTTTGCAAATAGAGTAGCGTGTGACGTCCGGCAAAAAAGGGCAATGTCCTTCTTTTTTTTTTGGGGGGGGGGGGGGTCTTTTTCTCTGTCTGGCCGGCATTAGCCTAAAGTATGAAAATGTCCTTCTTTTTCACTGTTGTTCACAGCAATGCCAGAAAATGAGAAGACACCATTCTATGACTCCAGTCTTCTCGCTGGATGTTTCTCAATACATTCAAAGACACTACATTCGATGTTCTGTTTTCATGCCTACAGAACCTAAAAGAAAAAAAGTATTAAAGTCAACGATGTTCCATTGCTTGACCAGTAGGCCTACTGTGAGTTCAGTTTTTTTTTAATTACATGCAGGACAGAAAGATGACAAGTTTGTTTTTTATAAGCTTCTTCCTGAACAGTGGTGTGCTTATATATATAAAGCTGTTCTAATGAAACTTGTTCCTCAGAGCTCCTCAAAATGTAGGAGTTTTTCTTTTCTATTCCCAGCAATGGTACCAACGTTGAGAAAATATTTTCGCACAGTGGACATTAGAGAAACAACATCTTGTCTGAGTGAGAGCTCTTCTTCTCACGAAGTTCCAGGAGTATGTAAGCGTGAATGTTGAAAAGTAATTGCTTCTCAGAAATTTGATGTCTAAAAAAGTTCCATCACATCCTATGATTTTTAAAAAAGAAAAACGTGTCCAGTTTTTGAAATTTACTTTATCTTATAATATGTCCTCCTGTGAGTCTCTAGGTGTCTGGTAAATCTATTTTATTCTGTCCTCCTGTGAGTCTCTAGGTGTCTGGTAAATCTATTTTATTCTGTCCTCCTGTGAGTCTCTAGGTGTCTGGTAAATCTATTTTATTCTGTCCTCCTGTGAGTCTCTAGGTGTCTGGTAAATCTATTTTATTCTGTCCTCCTGTGAGTCTCTAGGTGTCTGGTAAATCTATTTTATTCTGGTGAGTCTCTAGGTGTCTGGTAAATCTATTTTATTCTGTCCTCCTGTGAGTCTCTAGGTGTCTGGTAAATCTATTTTATTCTGGTGAGTCTCTAGGTGTCTGGTAAATCTATTTTATTCTGGTGAGTCTCTAGGTGTCTGGTAAATCTATGTTATTCTGTCCTCCTGTGAGTCTCTAGGTGTCTGGTAAATCTATTTTATTCTGGTGAGTCTCTAGGTGTCTGGTAAATCTATGTTATTCTGTCCTCCTGTGAGTCTCTAGGTGTCTGGTAAATCTATTTTATTCTGTCCTTCTGTGAGTCTCTAGGTGTCTAGTAAATCTATTTTATTCTGTCCTCCTGTGAGTCTCTAGGTGTCTGGTAAATCTATTTTATTCTGTCCTCCTGTGAGTCTCTAGGTGTCTGGTAAATCTATTTTATTCTGTCCTCCTGTGAGTCTCTAGGTGTCTAGTAAATCTATTTTATTCTGTCCTCCTGTGAGTCTCTAGGTGTCTGGTAAATCTATTTTATTCTGTCCTTCTGTGAGTCTCTAGGTGTCTGGTAAATCTATTTTATTCTGTCCTCCTGTGAGTCTCTAGGTGTCTGGTAAATCTATTTTATTCTGTCCTCCTGTGAGTCTCTAGGTGTCTGGTAAATCTATTTTATTCTGTCCTTCTGTGAGTCTCTAGGTGTCTGGTAAATCTATTTTATTCTGTCCTCCTGTGAGTCTCTAGGTGTCTGGTAAATCTATTTTATTCTGTCCTTCTGTGAGTCTCTAGGTGTCTGGTAAATCTATTTTATTCTGTCCTTCTGTGAGTCTCTAGGTGTCTGGTAAATCTATTTTATTCTGTCCTCCTGTGAGTCTCTAGGTGTCTGGTAAATCTATGTTATTCTGGTGAGTCTCTAGGTGTCTGGTAAATCTATTTTATTCTGTCCTCCTGTGAGTCTCTAGGTGTCTGGTAAATCTATGTTATTCTGGTGAGTCTCTAGGTGTCTGGTAAATCTATTTTATTCTGTCCTCCTGTGAGTCTCTAGGTGTCTGGTAAATCTATGTTATTCTGTCCTTCTGTGAGTCTCTAGGTGTCTAGTAAATCTATTTTATTCTGTCCTCCTGTGAGTCTCTAGGTGTCTGGTAAATCTATTTTATTCTGTCCTCCTGTGAGTCTCTAGGTGTCTGGTAAATCTATTTTATTCTGTCCTTCTGTGAGTCTCTAGGTGTCTAGTAAATCTATTTTATTCTGGTGAGTCTCTAGGTGTCTGGTAAATCTATGTTATTCTGGTGAGTCTCTAGGTGTCTGGTAAATCTATTTTATTCTGTCCTTCTGTGAGTCTCTAGGTGTCTGGTAAATCTATTTTATTCTGTCCTTCTGTGAGTCTCTAGGTGTCTGGTAAATCTATTTTATTCTGTCCTTCTGTGAGTCTCTAGGTGTCTGGTAAATCTATTTTATTCTGTCCTCCTGTGAGTCTCTAGGTGTCTGGTAAATCTATTTTATTCTGTCCTCCTGTGAGTCTCTAGGTGTCTGGTAAATCTATTTTATTCTGTCCTTCTGTGAGTCTCTAGGTGTCTGGTAAATCTATTTTATTCTGTCCTCCTGTGAGTCTCTAGGTGTCTGGTAAATCTATTTTATTCTGTCCTCCTGTGAGTCTCTAGGTGTCTGGTAAATCTATTTTATTCTGTCCTCCTGTGAGTCTCTAGGTGTCTGGTAAATCTATTTTATTCTGTCCTTCTGTGAGTCTCTAGGTGTCTGGTAAATCTATTTTATTCTGTCCTCCTGTGAGTCTCTAGGTGTCTGGTAAATCTATTTTATTCTGTCCTTCTGTGAGTCTCTAGGTGTCTGGTAAATCTATTTTATTCTGTCCTCCTGTGAGTCTCTAGGTGTCTGGTAAATCTATTTTATTCTGTCCTCCTGTGAGTCTCTAGGTGTCTGGTAAATCTATTTTATTCTGTCCTTCTGTGAGTCTCTAGGTGTCTGGTAAATCTATTTTATTCTGTCCTCCTGTGAGTCTCTAGGTGTCTGGTAAATCTATTTTATTCTGTCCTCCTGTGAGTCTCTAGGTGTCTGGTAAATCTATTTTATTCTGTCCTTCTGTTAGTCTCTAGGTGTCTGGTAAATCTATTTTATTCTGTCCTTCTGTGAGTCTCTATGTGTCTGGTAAATCTATTTTATTCTGTCCTCCTGTGAGTCTCTAGGTGTCTGGTAAATCTATTTTATTCTGTCCTTCTGTGAGTCTCTAGGTGTCTGGTCAATCTATTTTATTCTGTCCTCCTGTGAGTCTCTAGGTGTCTGGTAAATCTATTTTATTCTGTCCTCCTGTGAGTCTCTAGGTGTCTGGTAAATCTATTTTATTCTGTCCTCCTGTGAGTCTCTAGGTGTCTGGTAAATCTATTTTATTCTGTCCTCCTGTGAGTCTCTAGGTGTCTGGTAAATCTATTTTATTCTGTCCTCCTGTGAGTCTCTAGGTGTCTGGTAAATCTATTTTATTCTGTCCTCCTGTGAGTCTCTAGGTGTCTGGTAAATCTATTTTATTCTGTCCTCCTGTGAGTCTCTAGGTGTCTGGTAAATCTATTTTATTCTGTCCTCCTGTGAGTCTCTAGGTGTCTGGTAAATCTATTTTATTCTGTCCTCCTGTGAGTCTCTAGGTGTCTGGTAAATCTATTTTATTCTGTCCTCCTGTGAGTCTCTAGGTGTCTGGTAAATCTATTTTATTCTGTCCTCCTGTGAGTCTCTAGGTGTCTGGTAAATCTATTTTATTCTGTCCTCCTGTGAGTCTCTAGGTGTCTGGTAAATCTATTTTATTCTGTCCTCCTGTGAGTCTCTAGGTGTCTGGTAAATCTATTTTATTCTGTCCTCCTGTGAGTCTCTAGGTGTCTGGTAAATCTATTTTATTCTGTCCTTCTGTGAGTCTCTAGGTGTCTGGTAAATCTATTTTATTCTGTCCTCCTGTGAGTCTCTAGGTGTCTGGTAAATCTATTTTATTCTGTCCTCCTGTGAGTCTCTAGGTGTCTGGTAAATCTATTTTATTCTGTCCTTCTGTGAGTCTCTAGGTGTCTGGTAAATCTATTTTATTCTGTCCTCCTGTGAGTCTCTAGGTGTCTGGTAAATCTATTTTATTCTGTCCTCCTGTGAGTCTCTAGGTGTCTGGTAAATCTATTTTATTCTGTCCTTCTGTGAGTCTCTAGGTGTCTGGTAAATCTATTTTATTCTGTCCTTCTGTGAGTCTCTAGGTGTCTGGTAAATCTATTTTATTCTGTCCTCCTGTGAGTCTCTAGGTGTCTGGTAAATCTATTTTATTCTGTCCTTCTGTGAGTCTCTAGGTGTCTGGTAAATCTATTTTATTCTGTCCTCCTGTGAGTCTCTAGGTGTCTGGTAAATCTATTTTATTCTGTCCTCCTGTGAGTCTCTAGGTGTCTGGTAAATCTATTTTATTCTGTCCTCCTGTGAGTCTCTAGGTGTCTGGTAAATCTATTTTATTCTGTCCTCCTGTGAGTCTCTAGGTGTCTGGTAAATCTATTTTATTCTGTCCTCCTGTGAGTCTCTAGGTGTCTGGTAAATCTATTTTATTCTGTCCTCCTGTGAGTCTCTAGGTGTCTGGTAAATCTATTTTATTCTGTCCTCCTGTGAGTCTCTAGGTGTCTGGTAAATCTATTTTATTCTGTCCTCCTGTGAGTCTCTAGGTGTCTGGTAAATCTATTTTATTCTGTCCTCCTGTGAGTCTCTAGGTGTCTGGTAAATCTATTTGCACACTGAAAACAAACTATTTGAAAAAGAAAATGTTATGATTTCGTTGTTATAACAATAAGGTGAATGTCTCCTTTCTATTGATAGGCCATGTTTGTAGAAGCTGAAGGAAGACTACAGTATGTCACATGGCTATGCAGACCAGCTATGACCTACATACTGACAAATTAAAATCTGTTACAAGAACAAGAATTTTACAAATGAGATTTTAACAATCAATTCGAATGTCACAAATAACAAGAATGTCACAATAATAGTAAGATATTGTCTGAATGTGCCAGCACACACTTGTACACTAGATAACAAACAAGACTACTGGCAGAACAAAGTCACAAATAAGGGACAAGACTCTAGCAGGTGAGAAAGATATAACAACACAACAATCTGAACTCCAAGAATTTATTTGTACAAATATAAAGATATTCATTGGACGGATTTTTTTATATGCTCATAAGACATAGAAGAAGAAAAATGTAGGTTAGACATAGCCTATATAATTTTTTTAAAGAGTACTTACTACAAGACAAAATCTAAGATGAAGGCAACAAATCAGTACAATGTACATAGTGACTTTCCAAAGAAAAAAACAGTCCTGAAAGTCACAAGACATTTGTGGTACCTCAAAATTCTAGTCCAGGACACATTTAATAGGTTTATTTTTCACTGATACAGGTAAAAAAAAATCAAACAACATAATAAGTCTTAAATACCATATACAACATCAATGAAATAATATATCACAGTTATTTTTTACTTCATAAGTTTCTTGAGATCTACAATACATGTATTTTTGCTACTTAATATATGTGCATATAGAAGGTTCTCATACAAAGGCACACAAAAAAAAAAGAAAAAAACTCTGGACATATAAAGTTAGACACTTTTGATCAGATCTTCTACAGCATCCCAGTCAATGACACTTAGTACACTGGCACTGGCCACTGAAGCTGCTTCTGCTATTTGTTCAATGTCTACAGATTGTTGGTAGTCCCCAGCACCAAGCTCAGCACTGTCCACCATCCTACAAAATTGAGAGAACATTTCTTGTTAATATATACACATCATGTATCAGTTAAACTACTGGAATACAATAACTCTAACCAAACCTTTGTCTTGAACCCTCTGAGTTTCTTTTTTCTTACTCTGAATAGTTTTCTTATCAATCTCGCTCTCATTGTCTCTATCAATCTAATAATAAACATTCTTCTGACTTTTAGGGAGTCTTCAATCACACAAAATAGGAAACAACTTTAGTCTTGTACAAAGTGTAGACCTGCCCTAAATGTGCTGCTAATTTGCGGAAATTGTTCACATCAAACCACACTATGTCCAGACACACATGGGGGGAGAAATAGGATGAAAAATAGATAGAGTGGCTAAGAGTCATATTGAAAATTACAGAAAAATCTGTTCAGCTGTTTGATAGAATTAATATTTCACCAGTTCACCAAAAACTAAAGTGTAAATAGTGAAACAGTCAAGAGCAGTCATGGAGTCCAAAGACTGACACTAAGACCTACAACACTTACCTATATGGTCCTCTGTTTCTCATGACATCATCAAAATAGTCAGATTGACTTTCTGAATATGCTTTATATAAGTCACCACCAGATCTGTTAGTATCAGTCATCTGAAGAAAAGACAGGGGAAGGAATTCAATTAAAACTAATTTGTGATGCATATAATACAATAATTCTAATGCTCTATGCCTCAGAAACGTTGACAGTGTACAGAAAACATGCAAAGAAACTGAACCACTTCTACATGACATGTCTAAGAAAAATACTGAATGTCAAATGGCAAGAAAAAATACCAGATACTGAAGTCCTTCGAAGAGTGGGTCTGCAAAGCATCCACACAATCCTGATGCAGTCCCAGCTGCGATGGGCGGGACATGTCAGCAGAATAGAAGACCGCTGCATCCCTAAACAACTCCTGTATGGCCCATTAAGGGAAGGAAAGCGCTCGCAATGCGGACAAATAAAACACTTCAGGGACACCCTTAAAGCTTCTCTAAAGGTGTTCAACATGACGTCACGCTGTGAAAACTGGTGCACAGGTTGCAGAGGACAAGAGAACAGTGCTAGCAGAAGAAAAGCACCAGAGAAGAGGAGCAAGGCCAATGACACTAGTTCCAGCTGGACATTCCGGGCTCACATAGGTCTCACCAGCCAGATGAGGAGGCACAAAACCCCAGTGCAAAGCCCTCAGCCCCCTGTATGACAAAAGTGGTCATCATCGAACCATGATGGATGAACTATATACAAAATTCTAATGTCATAACAAATACTAGCTTAGTATAGTAGTTCACCTGATAAGATTCTGTGTCTAGAGATCCTCCACCATATAGAATATTTTTTAAAATTTCATCCACATCCCAGTCACTCATTACAGATGCCAGTTCTTCATAGTCCACATCAGAGTAAGGATCACTGTATGGCCTGGCTCTATGGGACCCGGGGCTGACAACAGCACTCTCTGGACAATCAGAAATACATGGTCAGATGAAAATATTACATGCAAACATTCACATACTTAATACAATGATCTGCAAACATATTGCACTTGTCAGCACATTTTCTGGACTTACTAGACAGTTGGGATGAAGGTTCTGTAGCCTGAGGGTGGGATCTTAATTTCTGCAACTGTTCTGTGTAGGATTGTGGTTTGTGTAGAGGCCGATGAGAACGTAAAAATGTCCTCATTTGAACAGAAGCTAAAAGAATAAGAAATTATTTTAACTTTTTGCTTTCAATGTTAACTTTAAGAACAATATTTAGCATAAAATAAATGCTTTTTTTTTTTTTACTACATTAACTAGGAAAATGTTTTCTGGTCAAATGAAATGTGTACATCAGATGACATTGAAGACTACTTTTAAACAAGGAGATATTCAAATTCTTGTGAACATACTTACTATGTGAAGATTGAGGAATAGATGATACAGCACTAACTGATCTAACACCAGCTGAAAAGTCAAAAGAAACATTAAATTAAACTTTGAAGGAAATGAACATCATTTTATTACAAAGATATCTATATCCTGATAAAATAGAACACTTAAATCGCAAACTATTTCCAACCTAGATGATACTGAGATGAGGATTTGTTCTTGAGTTTCATTTCCTGCAGACGTTCAGAATAAGTCTTTACTCTTCTAGGAACAACTGGTCCAGACAGTTTTCTGGATCCTTTAAAAAACGAAAATAACAAAAAAGTTACATATATACAAATTTAAAATTGGTTTTCCTTTCCAACTGTTTCATACTAGTGCAACCTAAAGAACAACTAATCTAGTTGAGTTCTAGTTAATAGTATAAAGCAACATTGGACACTACAGAATTCTAAAATGTCATGTTGGTTAGAAAATGTGGACTAACACAAAATATGTTAAAACAAAAATACAATACATGTAATTTTTTTTTTACACTGACTATAAAAGATTGGAGTTGGTAGCATATATTGATATTAACTTCCTTTAGTAGTTTACCTAAAACTTTTGTTTTTGGTACTGCAGATTTCTTAACTGCTTCTTGACGTGCAATAGACTTATCCTGTTCATCTTGACGCTGTCGCTTTCTGTTGAGTTCAGACCACTTCCTGGTTGTCTCTGGCCTCTGAAGTCTCACCATGCTGGCAAAAGATTTCCTTGAAGTGACTTGTAACTTGTGATCTACATATAACCCATGTTTCTGGTTTTCAAATTTGTGTGGCCTTCAGAGAACAAAATAGAATGTAGAGCATGTTATGATGAGTTTGAAGATAAATGAAACTTTGTTTTACAGTTTAAAAAAAAAAGAAAAGAAATGTGCTCTGCAAAAAGAATGAGCATGGTAAAAAATGCTAAAATGAAATAGAACAAGATAATCACAACTGTTGGTGAGATGGCCCATAAATCTCCCAAGATACACAGAAATAAATCACATCACTGTTAAAGGTGGCTGGCAATCTGAAGATCTTATGTATATTACTTATTAGAAGGGTAAAGAGCATCAATCTCTACCGAAGAGATGTTAATTTTAATTTCACATCCACTGTATGGACCTGTATGATTCATGAGGAACATATACTTATTAACACTTTTAGATTGGTAACAACAAATAGAATAATCTCAACGCTAGCAACTTAGTTTATTCTTTCTGGTAACAAAGTAAAGCCACATACATAATGCTTAGCAATCAAACCTAAAAAAAAGTTTAAAGTCTAAAACACAGCAATCAATAGGGAAAAATAACTGACTGTATGTCACCAGATCACTTACTCTAGATAGGATGTTGTGGTGGACTCCAAATCTCTGTTGTTCATCTCCACAACTTTCTTGGCATAATTTATAATGTCTTGGCTAGAGTCTATACTGTGATCGACTTCTGTTATGGAAGACAGTGCTTGGTTGTCTAGATAAAGGTCAGTGACACTAGCCTTACCAGGCACTTTCAAGATTCCCTTCACTGGAGTGGAGTCCTTGGTGGAAAGTCTTGATCTAATAGCCAGAGAAGGTGCTAAACATACAGACAAACAAAATCATTTATTCTACATAGAAGTTGATAGCTTGGATTCATTCTATTTTCAATTCTACTCAAGCTGAGTCTAATTTAATTGTATCATTGGAAGTGTCTACAAATAAAAGATATTAACATTAAATTTGTTTCTAAGATGTTAATAACAAAAAGTCAAAGATAAAATATTTTTTGGTCTTAATATCGGTAAAGAATTGATTTCATTTTAAAAGCCATTCATCATTACTTATCATGAACTTCAAAATCTGAAATGAATGGAACAGTTTCATTTCAATAAAAGTAATTAGATTATTTTCCCTTTAAATTTATTTCAAAATAAAATAATAATTACATGAATTGTTTTTTCTTTTGCCTAACAAACTAAAAATATGCATACTTGACACTTCTTGGTCACGCAACAGGAAAGAGGAGCTCTCTATTTTCTTGGTTGGAGATTTAGAAGATGCAGCCACATTTGCAACTTTTCTTTTTTTTGGTTGAAAGTCTAGTGTCCAAGGTATGTCTGGTTTGTCCACTAGGATGTTGCCCATCAAATGCCCAGCTTCAATCAACCTCTGCTCCATAAACTCTGTAGCCATATTCATTCGTTTTTCATTCAGATTCTCTTCTAGAGTCTTCAAGTTTAGTTTGGTAATCTAGAACAAGAGTCTTCAAGTTTAGTTTGGTAATCTAGAACAAGAGTCTTCAAGTTTAGTTTGGTAATCTAGAACAAGAGTCTTCAAGTTTAGTTTGGTAATCTAGAACAAGAGTTTTCAAGTTTAGTTTGGTAATCTAGAACAAGAGTCTTCAAGTTTAGTTTGGTAATCTAGAACAAGAGTCTTCAAGTTTAGTTTGGTAATCTAGAACAAGAGTCTTCAAGTTTAGTTTGGTAATCTAGAACAAGAGAATTCAAGTTAGTTTGATAATGTACCATACTACAACAAGAGAATTCCAGTTAGTTTGATAATTTACAACAAGAGAATTCCAGTTAGTTTGATAATTTACAACAAGACAATTCCAGTTAGTTTGATAATTTACAACAAGAGAATTCAAGTTTAGTTTGATAATCTACTGCAAGAGAATTCAGGTTTAGTTTGATAATCTACTGCAAGAGAATTCAGGTTTAGTTTGATAACCTACAATAAGAGAATTCTTTAGTGAAATAACCTACAATAAGAGAATTCTTTAGTGAAATAACCTACAATAAGAGAATTTTTTCAATCATTCCTTTAGGTTTGAAGATTATTATGTCCTAGTCCAAACCTACTGCAGGGTGGCATGGGATGACAGCAGAGCAGGCAGGATTTGAACCCAGGACGATTGCAATGACTATCTGGAGCACATTCCAGATAACCAGATTTAAAAGGATATTATTTCACTTGGTTTGGGATTCTTCTAGCCTACCTGCACCTTCCAGTAGAAAATGTTTCAAACCTCAGATCCATGAAAACGTTTAGACCAAGTCATTTCATGTGGCAGCTAGGACTAGAACTATGAAGTGGTCCCTCTTGACTTGCCTGACATTTGATATTTAGGCAGGCTTAAATAAATGTTTAAGAGGGGCTCCAGAATAAAAATTCAACTGCAGAAGAGTTGACCTCTCACTCCTTTTTGTAAAAGTTTTGTCAGTCACCAGGAAATCAAAATCCTTTAGTGAACATTTAGGATTATGTGGCCATCATAATGAACTTAGAATTTGTTTTCCCAAATGAGGCCAGATTCCTCTTTGAGCTTGGTAAACTCAGTCTAGACAACAAAAGCCAAAAACAAAAAAAAAGAAAACTAAGACCTTCAATAAGTTAATATTTGCCTGTCCCTATAGGTTATAGCAGTGATGCCCAACCTAATTCGACCTGCGGGCCATTTTAATTTCCGACACTCATGTCGCAAGCCACATGAACGAAAAGGTACAAAAATGAATTAAAATTGACTTGAATTTGAAACTATTTGATTTGAAACCCTTGGATCTAGTACTTACATTAATGAATTGGACATTTGAAGCTTATCTCCTTTTTTACGCTCCAGAAAATGGCTTGATTAGTGTCCTTAAAATATGAGCAACATTGTAGCTAGCAAATACTCATACTCTCTTTTGGTAAATATTCCCATCAATTCTCTAATCTGTAGGCGTAGTTAAACTATCTTTTAGTCGTGGCTTATAAATCCAGAATGTCGCCATATTTATTTTATAATGCTGTTTACATGTTTTTCTTTTTAAAACAGTCTTTCTTTACAAATCAAATATGTTGGCTTATTATCATGTTCCACAAAAAAGTAAAGATCCGTTCACTTTTTCTGGTAGATTCTACGTTCAGTCCAATTTAATAAGTATACAAATATTAAAGTTCATGGTACACATACATTAAAGAAAAATTGAGGGCCCTAACATAGGCAGAGATACATTTGACAAGATTTTTTTTTTGGATGGGGGATTTTCTTCACTTTGTGCCAAAATTTTGTCGGGCCAGATGGAACCACGTCGCGGACCGGATCTGGCCCGCAGGCTGTATTTTGAGCATCACTGGATTATAGATTTTAGATTCACTGTCTTGACTTAGCATGCAATTAATCAACATCCACACATTCATTCAGTAGGACAGACAAAGGTTTCATCAGGATATTAACATTAGCTCTGTTTTAATGGCAAACATAAACTATAGTATGATGACATTATTACTACAAAAAATTTTTATTGACTGATACTGAAAACATATTCTCAAGGCTGATGAAGATATATTTACCGTTGATTGAGACTTGAAGGGTTTTGGTTCCCTCTCTATCAACTCATTTCTTCTCCTCTTGTACTCCTCTTGTCTTTGGTGAAACTTTTCTGTCATCCATTTCTTTAACTTCTCTCTCTCCTTGGGAGATTTCTTTTTGATTCTTTCCTCTGCTGTTTTAGCATTGATCAGTTGGTCACCAGACAATTGGCTAAATGAAATGAGTTATAAACAATTGATACAGTTATACAAAGTACTAGGACTTATGGATAGAAAAAAAAACACTAGTTTCTCTTTTAATTGAAGCTTTTTTTTAAAAATGGTACTGAAATAAAAACAATTTTATTTTGAACCTCTTCCAGGAGATAGTAATTTATCAAAGTAATTGAAATAGGTTTGGCCATTTAGTCTCATTAAGTTTTGATTTTTTAGTTAATTTACTATTTGTAACTTCTGGCTCTCATTAATATTTCATTTTCAAATAATGCAAATGTAATAAATTGATACCATCCAGCACTGAAGAATGTAACATATATGTAGCTCTCATTCTAGCTAAATGCAATTCTGAATACAAATTTTAAATTGTAAAAAAAACAACTTTTGTTTGTTATTAATGTTGATTCCTATCAATGTTATTTTCTTACTTGTTAAGACTAACAGCTGTTTCTAGATCTAAATTTAACTCACAATTCTTTGTGAAGTTTCTCACGAGTGTCTCTTTCCACTTGCAGAGCTATTTCCTCAGAGTAGTCATCTGACTGGACACCTTGAGACAAAACTTCCTGAATGAGTTCTGACAAATGACCATGAGAGCCATGCAGACTGCCTCGACTGGAACATTTAGAAAAAAAAGTCATTTTTATATCTAACATTCAGCAACTCTTACAACTGAACAAATATCTATAGGACACTGAACAAACATCTATAGGACACTGAACAAACATCTATAGGACACTGAACAAGCATCTATACAACAAGACAAAGTGAAATGTTGACCTGCTAGAGGTCTTGGATTGCAGTGACCTGGCACTGACTTGTGGAGAAGTTAAACTGGTTTTTGTTGAGGTCACTGATTTCTCCTGAAAACAATAAAATAATTAACAATCTTTGTACTTACAGTTGTTAGAAAACTAATAATAGAAATTTAAGCAAACAATATAGTTTGAGGTTTCTAATGAGACACATTCAGACCTAAACAAAGTACAGGTTTTTGTAAATCATTGAACAGATGAAAATTAAAATAGTTCAGAAATATTTATGGTGAGTAACATTAAGTAGATCATGTCATCCACACTGGGTGATTAAGTGAATCATGTCATCCACACTGGGTGGTTAAGTAGATCATGTAATCCACAAAGGGTGACATTAAGTAGATCATGTCATTCAGACTGTAATTTTAACCTAAATTTTGGCTCTAAAACATAAAGTTGTTTTTTTAAATGACTAACAATAAACTAACAACTTTTCAACAACATATTGTTTATTTTGCTAGATCTACCTGCCCGCATTTGGAAAGAGACCTGCCAACTTAAATGCATGATTGAAGTTATTTAAGAGTTACACATAAAACTATTTTCACCTCTTGAAATTTCACTGGTGGCCTCTGTGGGCTTTTCAATCTATCTGGGCTGGGTGACCTTGACCTCTGTAGTGAGGCATTTACATCTTGTATGGTAGACAATAACTGATAAAGAAATTATTTTTACAATTTTACAAGGTAATTTGTGATAATATTAATAATGTCAATTAATCAATAAATAATTCCTGGTCCACGCACATACACTATAGGCAAATAAATTCTGGTAGCACTTTGTCTCAAATTTTGTCAGTTTTTTTCGTTTTTATTAATTTATTTGTCAATTTCTAGCCCATAAGGGAAAAGGTTCTATAACTCCTTCTTGATAAAGGAAAAGGTTCTATAACTCCTTCTTGATAAAGGAAAAGGTTCTTATAGATACACATAAGTGCACACACAAACACACAAAAGCCCTTATATCTTTTTCACATTTTACTAACACATTATTTTGTTTTTATAAAGTTGTTTTTTTACAGTGTTTACTTGGCAATAAAAAAAAAGGAAACATAAATCTAGTTAGTTTCATACTTTTGTCTTTATTAACACTTTTTGGGATGAACTGATGCTATAATGTCAATTAGAGAAAATTGACAACTCAATAATTCAAACTTAAAAAGTGCTTAGTTGTTTCAAGTGCATGGTAAATAATAACTGGTTAGAATTTCTTTCATTTTTTATCCCTCCTGAGAGGGAAAATTAGTGATGTGTGAATCAATAGGCAAGAACTTTGGCCTGTGTGTATATAATGTATATATTGTTTGGTTTCTAAACGACCAACTGAAGAGATTTTTTTTATCAAAATATAACTATCTATTGATTTTGAAAGTAAATGACATTAAAATTAGTTTCTAAAAATGAGTAAACATATTTATTCTAGAAAAAAGAATCTGAAAGTGTGAAAAGTAACAAAATTGCTAAAGTAATGGCTGAAAGCAGAAGTGACTTATACAGGAGGAGGGGAGAATCTGTGTACTTAACTTGGGATTGACACGAATGACTTACCTAGTTTACCCCATTGAAGTCAAAGACCTGCATAGCAGGAAAATAACTCATCTAGTATGGCTTGAAGATTATGACATTATTATATTTTCAAATCACACATTTTAGTGCCAGTCTCTAAAGATATTAAGCAAACAAAGAATTAAATTGCTTCATGAAACTGAGCCTAAAACCTCTTCAGTTGGTCTCTAAGTACATAATAGTTTATGAAAACCAATGAATCAAATTCAAAATGTCTCTACCAAATGTGAGGATTTAAATTCTCTTTCTATGTTCTGTGACATCTCATCAATTGCCTTTAGTTGATTAGACATGTCGTGTAGATGACGTATCATTGTTGACTTTGGCTGGCTCACACTATTTTGCGGTATGATTGAAATAGACATTCTAGAAAAAAAATATATATACTATAGTTTGACTTTTCAAACACTGATGGGAAGTTTTTAATGAGGCTTCTAGACAAATATTTGTAAAAAAAAAAATTTGGATCATGTCATTTCATTCATTGATACTAATGTTCCTAAACAAGTACAGAATGATAAGTTAGGTGTTAAGGTTAGGAGTTCATGTCAGCAGGCTGATATCAAACAAACAAAAATTTATAAAAGTTTAAAGAACAAAAAAATTGATACTAAACTAAGACCTATAAATTATAAGATTAATCTTCTGACTCGAAGACAAGCCTTATTATTATTATTATACATTATAAATAAGTAATAAGCATCAGAGTGAATTAAAAAATACATTAGATCCTGAACTATATAATTATATACATTCATCCCAATACAAAAACACTCATTTTAAATGAAGACAACCAATATTTATAGGATAATCCACTTACAAATTTTCTTTGTGTAAATCTGTAAACATGCCAACAGTTAACTGGTCATGTTTTCTTGGTGAGACTACACTATATTTGGACTGGAATTTTTCCCTCAGGGATTCTTCTATGGCACCTGCAAAGTAAAGTATAAGACCTTTATATTTAGAAACACTTCCTAGATTATATGCATTGGTGTGTTAGCTGTACATAACTACTAACTGATATCTGTACTTCACTGCAAAGTTGGTATAACCATTTTAGTGAATGCTAGATAAAAAATAAATAGTAAAAGTTTCACTTGAAAAGTTTTTTATTTCCAGAACTCCTTTTTCTTGTCCTCCAATAGAAAGGCCAGCATTATAATGCCCCTCTAACAATACCACCAATTTTTGGCCTGTGAATTCTAGTAGCTCTTAAGAATCTCTAGCTCATACCAAAAAATATTCCAATACATTCCACAATGAAACCCTCCACCCCCCCCCCTACACATTTTTCTTTTTTTCTGGCCTGTCTTCTTATTCTCATCCCAAGGGTTTAAGAGGGACACACCCCTAGCATAATTTAGACCCTGCACACTTAAGTGCATCAGTTATAACCTTGAAGAGAAAAAATAAAACGACCTTTCTTTGCCTTCTACATAGCAAACAAGAAAAAAAAGGATTTGAGAAAGTTGACCATTATAGGAGTTCTAATGCACTATTGCTTCAAACTGCTTAGTTGTTTCATGGATACTAGATAACAAAGTGATAAGAAAGACAATTAGTGATAAGTGAGTTAGACTGGATTAAAAGCAAATATTTTGAAGGCAAATTTAAATATGTGCTTATATCAAACTGTTCATAATAATCTGAACAAGCCAAGACTGAGATATTAGAATAACATTATGAATGAATCTTTCTAATAAAATAACGAATTAAATGTACTTTACATTACTAGATAAACAGAAAAACATTTTTACTCATTTGTTCAACTGTTTGTTTTGATGTCAAAATTGCCGAGTCAATAACCTCTTGATTCTGAGTGTCATCTGTGTGCTCTGGGATATCACGCAAAACAGATGCGGCAGCTATGTCTACAACATTTAAATAGGACCGACCTTTGCCCTAAAGAAAGAAAATAAAATAGAGTTATAAAATATTAAAGGAAAGGAATAAAACTATTGTTAATTTTGATTTTCTATCATTTATAAATTTAATTAAAAGTTAAATCCAATATACAAGATGTTGGGCTTATATTATTCTATGCTGGTAAATCAATTACTATAAGCATGAAACATGGAAGAATATTGGCACAACATATCACGAGACAGTGGCATGATGACACAACATATCACTAGACAGTGGCATGATAGCACAAAATGATGGATGCTATATCACTAAACAATGAGAGTCATGTGAATATAGTACTGTAGTATTTATTCTGCAACAGTTATCTTTCCATAGAGTATCCTTGACATGACTTTTTAGCCCATTTAGTTCAAACTCTCAATCAATCTTACTCTTGACATTTTTTTAGCAATGCTCTCTCTGGCCCCACATTTCTCCACAGTTTTCTCTTTATTTTCTCAATTTTTGTATTTTATTTCTTAGAGTTTTGTCCTTGGAAGGTCAACAGGTTCTTACAAATCAAAATGTAATCACAGAGCATATTACTCTGATGAAATTAATTATGATTAATAATTAATTAATTATAATTATGGGGTCAGTTGACACCCATGAACACTTACTATCTCACTGGACTTAAGATTCTGGTCAGCAAATCTGAGACCCATAAATATATCTGGGGGTAAAACATTATTGTGTCGTTTCAAGTTATAGTCATTGATGACTTCCTCAACAGGATCCACTCCTTGATACAGTTAGAAAATAAACATAAAAAATGTTGTAGTCAGATCTTAAGATATAAACATAGAGCCGAGGATATTACTATACACAAAGATCAAACTATGTACTGGGAAACCTGTTGCTAACTACCATTCATTGTTGGTAATCACTTGTTTGCACCTTGCTAAGTCATTCAGACATTCTATTTTTTTGACCATCAAAAAGAAAGCAGTCACCAATAAAAAATTTGTTATGAGCCCTACTGCATGCTACACTTTTTAAATATTGTAAGGTAATATATCAATGTATGTATTACAATATTTGTAAAAAGTAAACTCTTTATGCCTTTTGAACAGTTCTTTCCATTACACAAAATTATAAAACAAATTACTTTAGGACATTATGGATTATTATAATTATATATAGTATCATTTAATCTAAAGAATAAAAAAAAATTAAAAAAAAAAAAATATATATATATATATATAGAGAGAGAGAGAGATAGATAGATAGATAGATAGATAGATAGATAGATAGATAGATAGATAGATAGATAGATAGATAGATAGATAGATAGATAGATAGATAGATAGATAAATAGATAGATATAGATGTAGATATCAGTGGTTGAGTGGTAAAGCACCTGACTTCTAAACCAGGAGTCCCGGGTTTGAATCCTGGTGAAGAATGGTATTTTTAATCTTGGGACCATTAGTGCAACCAGCTCTAATGGGTACCTGACATTAATTGGGGAAAGTAAAGGCAGTTGGTCATTGTGCTGGTCACATGACACCCTCATTAACCTTGGGCCACAGAAACAGTTGACCTTTACATCATCTGCCCAATAGATCACAAGGTCTGAAAGGGGAATGTTTACTTTATGTATATATTTTTTTTTTTATGTGTATATATTATACCATTCATGTCAGTTATTTAAAAGCCTCTCTGTAACTGTTGAGTTACTTCTAAGTACAACTGTTGAGTTACTTCTAAGTACAAAATAATTCAAGTAGCCAATTTGTCAGCATAGCTGATGATAGAACTTTTTCATCCCCTTCCCCCTTGGTGTCGCCCAATGACCCCAGACATACGTTTGAAACTAGTAGACCCTAATGCCACTAAGCAAATCTAAGACATTCAAATTCTAGCATTGGAGACCATTAATACCTTCAAGCCCAGTGCTATTTTTGCATACACTGATGGGTTGACATCGATAGATTCTGGAAGAGCAGGCTATGGAACTTACATCGACTTTCTTGCTCTCACTCAGTCAAAATCTTTGGACCATGTGGTAGTGTTTGCAGTTTTAATGCGGAGACCATAGCAGTCTGTGAAGCCTTAAAAGTCATTGACTCTCATCTCAGTGAGGGACATTTGAGGGCAACACAGATTGTTGTGGTCACTGACTCAAAATCTGTACTACAGGCTTTGCAAAGCCCCAAACCATGGCCTCCCAATATCGACACTGTAATCATGGCTTCACACAACATAAAACAACGTTGTAATAATTAAGTGGGTACCAAGTCACATAGGTATGACTGGCAACACTGTTGCAGACTCCTTGGCCCACCAGGGAGGGCAAATTCCACCCACTGAACAGGATGTAAGTTTCCATCATGCTCTAGCTATAATTCAAAAAACAGAAATGGAAAAGTGGTTTGAGTGCTGGGACAATTCCCAAAAAGCCTGTGGAGTCTGGGAGCGCATGAGCGCCCTGGCCGCACTTCCCCATGGTGGAGGCTGTCCAGGCCTGAGCAAGCTATTAAAGCACAGTGCAGGACAGGCCATTGTCCTGTTGGCTCATATTTCTCATGGCTATGGCCAAATTTCGATTCACAGTGCCCCCGCTGCGGGGAGGAAGAGGAAACCGTCCCTCATATTCTGTTTGACTGCCCCAGACTTGCTGATCTCGACAGGTCTAGGAAACCAAAAATTCTCAATCTGTATGGGGACATTTATGCACTACGCAAGACAGCAGGGTTTCTGTCCAGGGCTTTTGCAAGAGAGGATTTGAGCCTCTCAAGCCCTCACTCAAATGAAGTTTGATGATAATGATGATGATGATAGAAGTAGACTGACTATGTTTGTTAAATTAGTGTTACCAAAAACCATGTCCATTTTGTATGACTTTAATACACTGAATGACCTAACACAGCATCTCACTAACATGTTGTTAACATTTTCAAACACATGGAAACAGAAAAAGAATGGCAACTGATAAATCCCATTCACCACAGTCAGTATTGCTACTGATAGAATTATTGGACTATGTGTATGTTCACTCAATTGTGCTAAGGAGTAAATGACTAATAAAGTGGTCAATGGAAGATAAGTAGAATTAAAACAACAAGTAACCTGTGTCTTTTGTAATAGAGGTAGCAGCCTCAGCTGTTCTAATAACTTCCATAGCTGGATCAGTAGCCATTGCTGTGTCAATCTGCTCTTGAGTCATGGTACTGAAATCAACCTAAACACCAAGTGATAAATTAAATGTCATTATTATCTTCATTTTACAAACATATCATAAGAAAACAACAACAGTTCTATTGAAACTCTACACAAATAGTCTGTGCAGAAGAACTTACCCTGGTTCTAATTTTTCTTTCCATTTGTCTCTGCATAGCCAGAGCCATTTTGAGCTGGAATGCTGCATTGGTTTCATTGGCCTCAGGACCAATTAAATGTTCTCCTAGTTGAAGGTAACTCTCAAACAGACCTACACCAACAATTTTTAGCCAGCATAAGTTGAGGATAGAATTGTTAAGAAAATAGGGATTCATGTGAAACAATTGCCATCAACCTAAAAATATTTCTAAAACTATTTATTTTGTTTTAAATTAGAATTACAACAATATTGCTACAAATCATTATTAGAAAGTTGGCCATTAAAGAAACTATAACATTAAGGACATATCTATCTCTAAGAAGACAATAAATTTAAAACCTCTAGGTAAAGCAAAACCAGCATTGATGCAGGTGTCACTTGTAGAGGCATCAACTTTGTCTTCAGTCAAGTCTTGAGCTGTGTCTGATGTTTGAACTTCAGCTGAATGCTGACCCAGTATACTTTCAGACATTTTTGGTTTGTCTGTCTCCTGATTAAAATTAATGTCATTGAATGGTAGCACTGTTTTATAACATAGTGACATGAAAAGTTAACAAAGTAAAAAAAAAACCAGTGAAATATACAAAATACTTTTAAAAAATAACAAAGCTTATCTAAAGGGAATGACTCCACAATTACAGACATATATCTCAATACTGTAGATTTATTCCCCCTTTTCAATATCAAACTAAATTTATTAATTACCACTATTTAATTAACTAACTGGTCAACTTTTTTTTTATTGATTACTCTTTTGTTAGGAACCATGAATAATTGTGCAAATAACTTGATCAAAGTATGAAAAGTAAGGAAACGTGTACCAGACCCACAGTGAGAGTAGAGATAAGCTTTGCACTAATAAACCTAAACCTTCTCATTATTAACTTACTGCTAACAGACTGGGCAGCTGAAAGTTTTCTGTAGGGACTGGTTCCTGTGGACTGGGTAACACATTTGGATTCTCTAACACGTGCTGGTGGAACTGGTGCAACAGTCTCTGTTTGGTTTCTTGGGTGATGTTCCTGGATGACTCTGGGGGAATTATTCTTAGCAATGGGAAGTTTTGAGAAAAGTTTGGCAAGTTAAGATAAGCAGAGTTTGTTTCTGGAGCAGGGGGCTGAGAATGCAGAAAGTAGTTAGCTAATGATAAGGTAGGAAATGGTGCCCGCTGAGAAGAGGGTTGGAAATAAGTGCTGGAAGGAGGGAAATGAGTGCTAGGAGGAGGAGGAGGAATAAGATTACTAAAGAGAAGAGGATGAATATAATAGCTGGGAGGAGGAGGAGGAATTCGATTGCTGGGGGGAGGAGGAGGAATATAATTGCTGGGGAGAGGAGGAGGAATTAAATTGCTGGGGAGAGGAGGAGGAATTATATTGCTGGGAGGAGGAGGAATATAATTGCTGGGGAGAGGAGGAGGAATTATATTGCTGGGAGGAGGAGGAATATAATTGCTGGGGAGAGGAGGAGGAATTATATTGCTGGGAGGAGGAGGATGGAAGTTCCCATGAAAGGAATGAATGAAGTCTGCCTTATGAGATGAAGGTTGGTGAAAGAATGTAGCAGCCTGTGGCTTAATGTGTAGAAACTGAGGTGCGTGTGACACTTTGTCTTTCAAAAATAGTTTCTGTTGAAACTGAGGTAGATAGTGAGATAGAAACTTAAATGGTTCCTGAACCTCTGCTGATTTGCTGCTCTGTAAGAGAGGCAGTTGAACTGGTGCAGGCTTGATCTGTTCTGTCCAGGCTTGAAGTGAAAGTAATGGAAGTTTCAATTTTTCCTCTTTAAGTTCACTGTAATACAAATTTACACAATACACACACATATAAATATATACTTTGCCATTTATATAAATGATGAGCAAGAAAAAGAGTTAATATTCCATGTACTTCATGTGGAACAGAAGAATTCAAAAAAAAAAGAGGATTTCTCTTTTTGTGCTAAGGTTCAATCAGACTAGGTTTAATGGATTAGTAAGATGACTACCTATAAAATCTATTTACTATTAAAGAATTAAATATCTATATTTGTTTGATTGTTCTCAATGAGTATAAAAGTTATTTACAAATTGTTCTATACAGTACTGCCCTGTTTAGTTATATTGTTCTATAGTACTAATACAAATAATTTACCTGACATCTTTGTCTTGGTTTATTTTGTCCAAAGAAGAAGTATGCTCTGGCAGCTAAAAAAAAAAATAAAAGTCTATAGGGCAAATGATGTAAAGGTCAAGTCATCTGTTTCTATGGTTAACAAGGGTGTAATGGGGCTAGCACAATGACCAGCCGCCTTTACTTTCCCCGTCTAATGACAGATGATTAGATTAGAGATGGGTGGACTCAGGAGAATCCCACAAATCCCAAAGTTCAAAATTTCTGCCTTCACAATTATTCAGACACCAAGTGCTTTAAAACTCAGCTACCAGGCCTTTAAAAAAAAAATTAACATTTTCAACAAATAATTTAATTATTATTGAATCTCCAATTTAGATTTAAGTAAAGTTTTTTTGTTGGAAAGTTAAAAAAGAAGTGTTTGTATTCCCTAGCTTACATTTCTAACTTCTGCTTGTAGATTCTTTAGCTCTAACAAAGCTTCTCTCATCTGTCTAGTATGAACTGATTTAGATGGAGGACTTTGAAGATTGGCTACATTTTCCTAGTATATAAATAGATTGATAATGGATAAATACACAATATATACTGATCAAACTGAAAGATTTAATACAAGAACACAAGTATATTGAGACCTTACTAAAGTTGTGTAAGTAAATTAAAAAAAACAAAAAACTGGTTAGTTTTTAGTCTATAAGAGTAGATACAGAAGTTTACATTGCTGAAGCAGTGAATTTTTATACTCAACTAAAATGAAACTGAATTATAGTGACAGATGCATTAAGATATATTCCTTCTTCTACTTAGATCTATATTTAGACTTTAGTATCAGTGTAATGTAGTAGTTTGCAGTAGTTCAATTTTATCTTATAAATTTCTATTTTTAAAAAAGCCATATTTTTTAAATTTTTTTTTTTAATTGTATATAGAAAGGCCACAGTTGAAAGACATTGCTCTTACATAACATACACAATTTATTCATAATTATAATTTTCATGAGAATTCCAGGAAATCTTTATCTTTTTTTCTTTTTAGATTTCCAGAATTTTTTCCATTTATTTTTGTATTTCAAAAATTATCAGGAACACCTAGGGTGAAGTGGAGACTTAGAATTATGTATATGATATTGGAATTTCTTAAAACATGTTCACTTTTGTTATGAAATCAAACCACTCCAATTTATACTCGAAGATGAAATTCCTTATGTCTATGTAAATGAAATTCATTAAGTCAAAACTAGAAGCTACTAAAACCTGTTTCTTGGCTAACACTTAGATGACATGAAGTCAATGTCACACACCTGACTTGGAAAGGACTCAGTTTTTCTATTTTCTTTATTCACTAACATCTCAGTTTGTGCTGAAGTAAACTGCTGTAAGCCTGAAACTGATTTCATTATCTTGGATTTAGTTGGAGGACTTGAGTTTTGGTGTAGCTGCATGCTGGAAGAGCTAGATGTGCTGATGACCTCAGCTGTTGTTTGATCAATAGCTCCCATCATGGCCAAAACACTTTTCTGCTGGACCTTTACCACAAAATAGAATGTAAAAATGTCTCTATTAACTCTTTCAGTGCGAATTATTTTGATAGAAAAAAAAAGAAGCTTTCCGGCATTTACTTGCTGAGAGTAACGCCGCACTGTAAGAGTTAATAATAGACAAAAGAAAAAATGTGACACTGATATGGCATTAACAGATATAACTACACTAACTGTGAAACAAATGAATTTATTTAGAAAATAATCACAAGTCAACCACAAAACAGTGACCACAAGTCCACCACTTAAGCAGTCACTAGATTTCATCACTAAAGCAGTCACCATAAGTCGACCACTAAAGTAGTCATCACAAGTCAATCACTAAAGCTTTTACCACATAAAACAGTCAACAAAAGTCCACCATTAAAGCTGTCACCACAAGTCCACCACTAAAACAGTCATCATTAGGCTACCACTAAAGCAGTAGTCACAAGTCAACCACTAAAACAGTCACCACAAGTTGACCACTAAAACAATTGCCACAATTCAACAACTAAAACAGTCCCCAGCCACTAAAACAGTCATCACAAGTCAACCACTAAAACAGTATTGGTGAGAAAAAAACAAATAGAGCAACAAATTCAAAAATCCAAACCTCTAAAATTCTTCTGAATTCCTCTCTAATAACACTCTGAATTTGATGAGCCATGGGACCATCTTCATTTTGGATTGTGACTTGATTTGCATTTGGCAGTTTCTTGACTTCTTCTGTTACATGACTTCTTGGTTTTATTTCATGTTTTTCTGTTACCTGACTTCTTGGTTTTATTTCACTTAGTTCTTTTCTCTCTGTTTGATGCTTTATCTCAAATTCATTTATTTGTTTACTCATTGTTTGAACTGACTCTATCAAGAATTATGAAGTCAAAAAAGAAATAACAATTGAAAAGATTGCTATCAAAAACAGATTTCAACCTATTGAAATAAATGAATAATATAATGCATGATCAAGTGTTATATAAAATCATCATCCAATCAAATACCTGAAAGAATGTGTCGAGCATGTGGGGAGGTAACTTTTGGTACAGCAGAAGGAATAGTTTGATTCGGTGTTGAGTTGACTGATTGAACTCTCTCAAGTGATTCTTCTTTAGGGAAGACTGTTTTATTTAAAGCTGACCTGAAGTTAGACATTGACAAAATAATAAGCCTATAATGAATATCATTACCTAGGTCATAACAAAGTAGAGCATAAAATACTATAGACTGAACATATTGTTTGGAAAGATAAGTTGAGCACATAAAAAGATAAATAATAAAATACTATGAATATTTTGTTTTGAATAAGTTTAGAACTTAAAAAAAGATCCTTTCTTAGTACTATACATATTTTCTAAGTATAAGTAAACATATGTTTTAGTACTACCATATACGTACTGTTGAAGTACAACTATATACATACTCTCTAAGTACATTAAGTGTATTCATTAAACTGTCATCTAGTTCATCAGATGCAAGGGAGCTAACTTCCAGTGAACTGCTGTCATCTTTTCTAAAGAATATAAAACAACTTTGAATGATATAACCAAACATCATGTCAAGCTTTCACTTGATATATCTTTTAAATATGCACATTGATGAAGTAATTGATGCAACTGATGTACACTAACCCATCCAGAACTTGAGTGTAAGCATTTATAATATCGTCATGCTCCAAGGTTGTCAGAGAATGTATACTTCCAGCAGTTGGAGTGAATGACTTCTCAGCAGGTGTCTTGTTCCTTTTTTAATCAACAAACATAAAAACAAAAGAGCTTGAGAAATACCCAATAGAATGCATATTTTGAAAAAGCAACAACAATAAGACATAAAAAAACAACTCTACAAAGCTATGTGAAATGTTCAAGTACTCTGGCTCTACAAAGCTATGTGAAATGTTCAACTTTCTCTGGCTCAACAAAGTGAAATGTTCAAGTTTCTCTGGCTCTACAAAGCTATGTGAAATGTTCAAGTTTCTCTGGCTCTACAAAGCTATGTGAAATGTTCAAGTTTCTCTGGCTCTACAAAGCTATGTGAAATGTTCAACTTTCTCTGGCTCTGCAAAGCTATGTGAAATGTTCAAGTTTCTCTGGCTCTACAAAGCTATGTGAAATGTTCAAGTTTCTCTGGCTCTACAAGCTATGTGAAATGTTCAACTTTCTCTAGCTCTACAAAGCTATGTGAAATGTTCAAGTTTCTCTGGCTCTACAAAGCTATGTGAAATGTTCAACTGTCTCTGGCTCTACAAAGCTATGTGAAATGTTCAACTTTCTCTGGCTCTACAAAGCTATGTGAAATGTTCAAGTTTCTCTGGCTCTACAAAGCTATGTGAAATGTTCAACTTTCTCTGGCTCTACAAAGCTATGTGAAATGTTCAAGTTTCTCTGGCTCTACAAAGCTATGTGAAATGTTCAAGTTTCTCTGGCTCTACAAAGTGAAATGTTCAACTTTCTCTGGCTCTACAAAGTGAAATGTTCAACTTTCTCTGGCTCTACAAAGCTATGTGAAATGTTCAAGTTTCTCTGGCTCTACAAAGCTATGTGAAATGTTCAAGTTTCTCTGGCTCTACAAAGCTATGTGAAATGTTCAAGTTTCTCTGGCTCTACAAAGCTATGTGAAATGTTCAAGTTTCTCTGGCTCTACAAAGCTATGTGAAATGTTCAAGTTTCTCTGGCTCTACAAAGCTATGTGAAATGGTGCACTCTTCTTTATTCTATGGACATGAAAGTAATACCTTACAAATCATGTCCTGTGCTAATGACGTGTTTTCACTAACATTTCTGTTCATCTTACCTAGTTGCAGAATGAGATGTTGGCTGGTAAAGTGGTGCCTGTTGTCTTACAGATTGAGTGTCTTGCAATTTACTCTCTGTAACTGGGGACCTGATGAATCCAGATATCAATAGTCACAGGTGAGCAGTAAGACAGTAAATGACAGAAATATTGCTATTGGTAGTGTACTCTACATTCATTTTAGACTGAGACACCATAATTACTAACCAATTTCAAATAATGACAACAAAGATGTTTAAATTAGAGATGAGAAACAAATGCAACCTAATTCAAACTAGAGCCTCACTTACAAACAAACTGAACCTGAACTTTGAAATTGCTCAGTACAGACCAAACTGAACCTGAACTTTGAAATTGCTCAGTACAGACCAAACTGAACCTGAACTTTGAAATTGCTCAGTACAGACCAAACTGAACGAACCATCCTTACTCTTAACTTAAATTTTCTGTTTGAAAACAGGCCATAGTCAAATGTTGGCCTTTTGTTAGATCTTAGTTAGAAAATGACAGACATGTGAAAGAGTAAATTAACTAGTCAATGGACAAAGAAGGATTTGGAGAAATTGAAATCAGACTGAGCCCAGCTTGGATAAAAGATAAATCATTCCTCCTTTGCACCAACTTTCAACACTTACTGTCCCTAGTCACAAATATTTGTGTTTTGTAACTGCACAAGATCACAAATGTGTTTATTCAGAGATGTGTAATATGGTAGACAAAATTATGTCTTCAAAACATCAGGTTGTATCAAAACACTCACAGACAGTTTTGGTGTATGCAGTCATTCTAATCAAAAGCTTCTTTCCAAAAAATGTCAAGTGAACTCTGAATCACAAAATTTACTGGCAGAACACAGCTGTGTATCCATGCTGAGAATAATGACAAGGGACATAAACTTTAAAAAAAAAGTGACTTGACTGAGATGCATTGCAACTTTGGAAAGAGAATAATTTTGAACATTAGCTTCAGACAATGGCATCATTAGCTCAAAAGTTGTTAGCTATTCCTGCCACAAGTACTGCGTGACAATGAGTGGATGCAGGGCTAGGTTGAACACTGAAACATTAGAAATGCTGACATTTTTCAAATGCATCCCTGATTGTTAAACTCACAAACGTACATTATGCTACCATCATCTGTGTTCAATGTCATTTAATCAGGTCATCACATATACTGCTTCATTGTTTTGTGTACTTTGACTGCAGCTATTTTTAATTTGAATGTTTAATGTTGCAATAGATAGTATGTTCCAAATTATTTGTGATTTATCATTATTTATGTTAGGTTTCAAGTTCAGGTGTTGGAACTAATTCATTACATTGGACCTTATTACTTAGTTTTTATTTTGTCTAATTTCATACAAATCAATATCAAACCAAACATGAACATGAATTTTTGATCTGATCAAACCAAACTGAACATACTCATTACTGGACCAAATCGAACTCAAACATCAAATCTAATTAAAATTAATAAGATGGGTTCAATTCCCATCTCTAATTCAAATTTGGTTTGATTAATTAAAACCTAGTCAGTCTGTATTTAGACTTGTTTAACTGATAATTAATATACCTGAGAAATAAATTGATCAAATGTTCTATTTTTCTGTTATACCTTGCAGGCTTGTTAGGTGATTGTCTTCTGCTAGAACTAGACCTTGACCTGCTTAAATGTTTGCTGGACTGCTGTAGTGAGCTTCCCTTGGCAACATCCTGTTGACTACTTCCATACTTGTACTCCAGAAGCCATAAAGATAATAGTATTAACTGTGCAGGAATATTCAGCCTTATTTTGGCCTGCCAGCAAAAAAAAAAAAATGAAAAAGAGTCATAATTTTAAAAGAAAATATATTTTATCTATAACCAAATATCTATCTACAGTGAACAACAGAAAGAATATATTAGCATAAGATAAGTAAATACTTTTAGACCAACAGTCATGTATGAAAAGTTCACTAACACACACAACATAAATGTATGAAAAAATAATTTGAATAATGTGACCTACTGGAATTTCAAGAATGTCCTCCATCCCAACACCTCCAAAAGATTTCTTCCCCCACAATTCTAGCCATTCCACTAACTGTTGTAGTGTTGTGTACTTTTGACCAAAGTTGACAGTGAGTGACCAGTTCAATTTATCTTCTTCTCTGAAAGAGCTAGGCTGAATAGTCTCTCTGGACATTGCAAACCTACTGGCCATGCCAGAAATGTTTTGTTGACTCCCATCAGCCTGAGAAGATGATGGTGTCACGCCCATGATGTAGTGGATATCATCCAAGCATGGTTCACTCTCTGCCCTATATGCAACACACATTCAAGACATAAATAGTTATGATGAATACAAATCAAATTTTCATTATAACATACATATACACAATTAGTATTTCTAGAAAATTTACAACGAAAAAGAAATCAAAATGTAAATAATGTAAATTATTAGATAATTGGCATTGATCAAGAACTTTTGTCTTTAAAAAAAAACACTATTTTTTTGGCCATGATAGCACATTACCTGGTATATTTGAAACAATATACTCAAAGATAAAATATCTCTAGATCTAAAAGAATATCTTCCAAAATGAAAAGAACTTGTCAATAAGACATGCTAACTGATCATTAAGTGATGAAAGGATGTACCTGTAGACAACTGCATGACTTCTCTCAACTGGTATTTCAATCATACTGTTTCCTCTAAACAACCCAACAGGCATTAGTTTTTTAGATTTTCTAGAATCATCTGCAGAAGTCAAATTCTCCTGAAAGCTTCTTCTGCGAGGAAGAGAAGAGCTTCTTTGATGAATTTTTCTTTCGTTTGCAGCTCTGTTCAAAGCCTGGGAGATGCCAGAGGTAATGGACAAACCAGAAGATTTGATTTGCATTGGGACTCGCTGAGAAAAAAACTTCATCTCATGACTAACAATGTCTTCAGCAAACACCTGAAGTAGCGGTAGCCTGGAGACCCTCGTCTTCTGAGAGCTGACCTCCATTATGTGTGTGAATCTCAAATCTACAAAAGTGTCCAGAAAGTCAATAAAAGATTTCCTGGTTTCAAAAGGTCTGGAACCAATGTTTAATTCCATGGAGACATTTTTACTTTCACTGAAGACAAACTCTTCATATGTTCCAAAAAAATGCTGTTTTTTCTTCAATACTTTCTCCATCACCTAATGGAAAATATATTATTACAGTCTCAGCCAAATGTGTAGGCAGGATGAGACTAATGTCATGATGACACAACTATAGTAGTCAAAACTTAGTTAAGCAAATTTCCTGTACAAATAAAAATATTTTTAAAGCTATAGGCAAAATATATTAAAATATTTACTTCTGAATATGTATAAAATAAATGGACTTAATGGAGAGACTATGACAACAAATATTCACAACATTTACTCTGAAATATTTCTGACAAAGCCAATTGAAAAATTAAAAAATTACATTTCTTAATGCAGTAATGTTCTGAAACATTTTTTTTCCCTCCAAATGTTATTGCTAATTCAAATTCTCAAGCTTGTAAAGGACAAAAAAAACAACTCTATTTAGAGAAGAAAATGTAGCTCACCTGACACTGTTTATAGAAGTAAACACTTAAACTCAATCCTCTAGGACTAGAGCCCAAAAAGCTGACAGTTTTTTTTGTATCAAGATCTAACAGGAGTCGGTCCCCTACAGATTTACCATCAGAAACTGGTTTAAGGATTATGCACTGAAAAAACAAAATGGAAACTTAAATTACTTGCATTTCCTTTTTTTTAACAAAACAAAATATATCATTTTAGAACTTGTGCACTAAAAAACAGTTGTTGTTTTTTTTTGCTATCAAATTACTTCCAAACAATACACATTTTTGATCCAGAAAAACCAGTGCACAAAGCTACTTGCCAGAAAGCCATACAACACATACACAAAGTACTGTACCTGCCAGGAAGCCATCAAACGTTCAAGTCTTTCATGTACCTCAGGATGAAGGTTCTCTGTATCATAAAGATGTTCAGCAAGAATATTGGCTGTATCTTCTGTGGCTGGAAGATCTTGGAGTAAAGCCAGGATAACCTGCAGATAGAAGAACACAGACAAAGTGAATTTTTCAATACAGTTCTTGCAATATGTTTTTGTGAATCCTTAATAGTAAACTTTTTTTTTTGTTCAGTTTTATATACTATATAGCTCTTTTAAATGAACTAGACAATACATCAAGTTTTAGTCTTATTTTATGTTTTAGATGTTCCCTTCAGAAAGAAGTTGAATACATCTTAGCCCAAACTTCCTGGAGGTCAACAGCAGATGGCTGTAAATAGGGTTTGAACAATGGACCATTGTGATGAGTCTGAGGTGCAACTATATGGCCAGGCAACCATTTAATCACTTAATGTAGCCACTGTGTGCTTCTCTTTTCTTCTGATGAAATACAGACGTTACTTCCAAAAAATGAAGATGATTACATCCTATGTCTCCTTAAATTTGTTTGTATAATAATGCTAAGCAAAGCAATACAAAATGAACCCAACAGCCACTCAAGTAACACAACTCTCTACTGTTGTTCACAGAGAAAGTATAACAAATAAAATGTATTTGAAATAATGTTCCATTTATCTATAAATTACTTTTTAAAAAAAATTTTAAAAAGCTATAAATATGATATAATGATTATTATTAATAATATTATTATAATTATAAAATGATTTTCTATAAATTCTACAATTTGTTTAGTTGTTTTATTTTTACAGCTTTTTATTTATTTTTTTCTGGCTGTTCTCCTAACACAACCAATCATACTGTACAATGGCTAAAAAAAACAATAACTTGCTATAGGAAAAAAAAGAATATTTTGAGCACTTACTTTGTAGATACTAGCTTCATCAGCTAAATAATGAGAGTAAGGAACTAAATTAATAGCCCATTGTAGAGATGTAAAACATTCCCTCAACCATTGTTCATTATTTTCTACATCTAGACCCTAAAGAAAGTCAGCACAAAATTAAAAACATAATCAGAGCATGAAACAAAATAAAACTTTAATTTTTTGATGAAATTTTAAAGACAATAGTTTTTTTTCATTTTGAAAATTACTTTTTTGCTAATGAAGACCTGCTGATTTTTAGAATGGGAGGAGAGAGGTGACCCAACATAGAGCCATGAAGGTTATCAGGATAAAAAAAAAAGTATTAAAAATATAAATAATAGCAGCATAAATTGAAATGATGAGGCACTGTGGCTGTAAAGTGCTTGGCTACTGACCAGGGGGTCCTGGGTTTGAAGACTGGGATTTTTAATTTCGGGATCTTCGGACGCCTCTGAGTCCACCCTGCTCTAATGGGTACCCAACATTAGTCGGGGAAAAGTAAAGGTGGTTAGTTGTTGTGCTGGCCACATGAAAACCTCATTAACTGTGGGCCACAGAAACAGATCACCTTAACATCATCTGCCCCATAGATCTCAAGGTCTGAAAGGGGAACTTTACTTTTTTTTATAATTGAAATGAACCACATATCAATGTATACACATAGTGCACACCCTTCACAATGAATTCATTTTGCTGAAATTTCAAATTGAACAATCTAATAAATTTCTATGTTCTGATGGTGGACCACTATTACAATTAGATATGGCTGGACAATGCAGCTTTTTTATGTGAAGTTTATGTATCAAGTAACAACCACCCAATAGTGAAGAGAATCCTTGGACCATGAACATTGTACTTTAAAATTAAATCAATGTTTGACTTAATGTTCATCTTGGCCAATGGTCATTGAGACACTGGACGAGAAATACTGGCACTATAGTAGCACTAAAAGTATTCATATAATGTGTCTTATAATGTAATGATGCTCCACTCTATGATGAGAAAGCAATAGTGGAATAAAAATGTGTCCTACTCACCAAACTGAGATGTTTTTCTCTGTATCTCAGACACAGTGAAAGCTGGTCACGGACATGAAGTAACCACAACAGTGTACATAGATCTCTAAAGCTTGACATGACTGACTGTACAGAGGAATCCTCTATCATTGGACTCAACTCAGACTCTGACTCCAAATACTGGGACAAGATATCTGGAAAGTTGATACAGGGTCCCTCTGTGTTGGCCTACAAAGAAACAACGAATCCTGGACCATAATTTACAGGTATAAAACCTGGTTACAGCAAACATTATGAAACCATTTAGACTAGTTTGATACATTAAGAGTTTTAGAAGCCTGTTTATAAAAACAAAGTAAAGAGGTTTTTTTTTAATTGTTATCTGAATACTAGAACACAATAAGTAGTATTCAAACCATTATGCTAAGAGAGGAAAGAAAATCTCTAACAGTTTTTTATGAAGTGTGAATATATTGTTCAATGAGATGTGCTGCTGAGAGGCCGCTTGGCTAAGTCTTGGTCATCTAACAAGGGGGATTGAATTTAAATTCAGACTTGAGCAGAGTTGTGTTTGCTGAGCAACTAAAGGCAGCATGGAAACCTTCTTTCCCCCACTAGTCCACAAGAGATTGGACTGTAGCGTACTGAGCATGCTATAATGTGTTATATAAAAGAAAAAAAAAAGTCTTTCACACTTTATATAACTATTTATTTAGATATAAAGCAACTTTAGGTACCAAGTTAAAATTTAGATTAAAATGATCAAATAAGAACATTATAATTAATCTTGAATTTGCTATGACATTGCTGTTTGTAAATATCAATCATTTATTAAAAAAATCAGAATCAATACCAACCAGATCACATTGATTGATCAAATCTACCAAAGCAATGACTTATCAATGTACTTCTAATGAGCTACCTTAAACTGTGCTGCTTTCTTGTGAGCATCATTTAACTCTTGTACATACCATCCCACAAGAGGAATGGACAAATGAGCTGCATTTAGAACACAGAGAGTTAACTGGAGGACTGATGAAACTCTCTCCCTCAGTTGACTTTCATCTTCTGCTTCCAGAGAGAAAGTCTGAAATCAAGTTTTCAACAAAGTCAAGACTTCATTGGTCACTAGTCATGAAATAAATGCATGCAAATATAAATACAAAATACAAGTTCAAGATAATTATCTAAAGATAAGCTAAAGGTAGATGAAGAACACAGCAAAATATGATGTTTAAAATCAAGAATCATTAAAAAGTCAAACTATTATAGAAAATTATAACAATCCAACTTTTTATTACACAAAAGATAATAAAGATTTACAACTGATCCAAAATGTGTTTTTTAAATAATATCTCACAAATGCTTTCATTCGCATTACTATGATTGTCACAGTCTCGGTTGACAGTGCCTGTTAAATGTTCACCTCGGGTTAAGACGATAATAAGATACGTAAAACTCCTGATATAGAAACAGGAAATAGAATGACTAAAATTGACTTTTAGTTCAGTCAGTCAGTCAAGTGGTATCCTTTGGACAAGGCAGTCAAGTAGTATCTTTTGGTCCAGTACAGACAGTAGTGACTTAGAGAGTCAAGTAGTAATTTTGAGTTAAGAAGTATCTTTTGGGCAGTCGAAGCCAGTGGTCACTTGAGACATGTATTTTTAGTAGTTATTATTCTGTACTATTATTATTATTAAGTATTTGTTACCTGTTGTGATGTGGACGTTACTTGAAGTCTATTTTGGAGAATTTGATATGTTGGATATATTTGATACCGCTGTTATGCGGATGTGACTTTGTTTCTTATTGGATTATGTAACCGACAAGGAGTGCAGTATTATTATTGTTACAAAATAAACTTTATATTTTGTCTGCTGAAACAGACTTAAGTCAATCTGTAGTATCTATGTTTGTCAAATGTCAAGTGTGACTCCAGGAAGCACGAACCCAGCATTCTTCAACATTACACATTACAACGTTACACAATTTAACATAACATTTACAATGATCACTAAATTACTTACAGAAACAAAACAAAACAATACTTTTTTCATAAAATTATTAAAAAGAAAACAAACAGATCAATTGAACAAAATCTACCTTCTCTATTCTAGGAGGCTGTGGGCAGTAAGCTGGTGGTGCTGGTAAATAGAACTCTTTACAAACCAATGGAGTGAACAGTTTGACTATTGCTTTGAGCTGATTCACCATATCTTGTAAAAGCCAACAACCTACTTCAGTGTAGCCCATCAGGCCAGCAAGGGAAATGCTTTCAAGAATGGAAGTCATGTGATCTAAATCTGCCTGCTCACTCTTGAAGTCTGCACCATTTTAAAAAGAAGACTACATTAGTCATTGTAATTCTTACATTAGAACTCTATATTGTGCAGTGCTGTTTATCTTTTTTTTTATGAAATTTGAAATTATAATACAATAATTTAGCTTATCAAAATTAAATTTCTTGTTTAATGTAATCAGAAGATGTTATAACACAAAATTTACTCACCAATTTTTACCAGTTTATCTAATCTTCTTCTTAAAATACCGTCTGGAGAAAGCCAGTCTGGTAAACTCAATGGTTTGTTAACTCTATTGTAAGTTAAAAAAAAAAAGGTTTGACCATTTAAAGGTTGAACACACATTACACATGACTACATGTAACAAAAAAATTTTTTTAGAATATATCTTCTACTGCTATGTATTTTCAAATGAAATATCAATATTAATTGTGGTCTCAGCAAAGAAAGTGTTTTTTGAAAGGATGGAATAAGCATTAGAACAAATCTTGGTTTTTGTTTTTTTTACCTCCAACATAAAGAATACTCTTGACACTAATTTTAGTCCCTTTTAAACAATAGTTTTTCATTCACAAAAATGTTGGTGTAGGCTGGGGTCTATTGTAGAACTTTTGTTGTTGTTGTTCATTATTATGTTATTATTCAGATTAGTGGATCCTCTCTTAAGTATTAAAATCTGAGTAGATAAAAACTTCTAGAACAAGTCAAAAAGTTTGACTGCTTGATATGTAAGGGTAAAAAGAAAAAAACAACATAGATGTTAACAAAACAAAACATGGATAATACAACATTTAGGGTTTCAAGTCAAAGATGGAAGATAACTTTCTTAGTAAACTTAATGTCAATAATGTTGACTAACTTGGTATACAGAGGTCTTGCAATTCTTCTGTGAATGACATGAGCTACAGACAACTGATATGCTGATTTCCAATCCCCCATCCTATCTGCAAACCAGACCGCTTCACAGACAAGTCCACTAAGCAGAAGATACTCAAGTGTCCTCTCAACACTCCAAATTTCAGACAACTTTTGGTGGCGAACAATGGCTGCAATATCTTCATGATATTTAGGAATGATTCTACTATCTGTAAAATAGTGAGGGAAAAAAAAGTGCTTAGTTTTACAATTTCTTTCCATGTTTAATCAATGTTAGTTCAACCTGACAGTAAAGGCTATTCATGTGTAGATGTCATTTTTAGTCCTAGTTTTGTTTTCTTTTTTTGTGTTTATGTCTTAAAAAGTGAACTTTATTATAAGCAACTATAATTTGAGGGCTTTGTAGTCTTTTTATTTAAATGTATATGAAAAACAAAAAAAAATTAATTAATTAATTAAAATAACTTAATAAATAACCAAATTTCAAACTCACTTGCAATGGATGTCTCATAATGTACAGCTGGTAGTGGTGCTGGGTTGTGAGGTGGAAATATGAAGACAGTCTGATTACTGAAGTAAGCTGCCATAAATCTGGCCAAGGATTGAACTAATTGCCTGATAGCTCTATCACGTATACAAGGTATCATATCAGGTTCATGTAGTGCCTGTAGCAATGATTCAGTAATATATAATGTTTAAGTAAATTGTAGTGAAAATAAAGAGTACTACTAATGAACACACAATGTACTTGACAACTGTGGAAAAATATGATAAAACAAGAGATGGTCAGGCCAAGAAAATCCTATAAAAATTTAGCTCAATAAAAAAAAGTAAAGTACCCCTTTCAGACATTGCCATCTATAGGGCAGATGATGTAAAGGTCATCTATTTCTATGGCTGACAGTTTACAAGGGTATCATGTGGCCAGCACAATAATTAACCGCCTTTACTTTCCCCAACTTAATCAGGTACCCATTAGAGTTGGATGGACTCAGGAGCATCCTAAAAATCCCCAAATTAATTATTCCATTCTTCCAGACATTCAAACCTGGGACCTCTCAGTTCGGAAGCCAATCACTTTACCACTCATCCATTGAGACATGGAAACTGTTAGGTACAGAAAACTAACAAATAAGACAATTGTGAAAATGAAAAATCATATGAGATATATTTTTAAACAATATATAAAACTTAGAACCTTTAAGGAAAATTGATGCACTGACATGATTCAATAATAAAAAAAAACAACTAAGTTAAATAACTATGAGTTTAAAATAATCTCCACTACCTGGACTCTTAATGTCTTAGTGATAAAGGTCATCAATGAAGGCTGTAGCTTTAGACTTAAGTCTTTTTCATCAGGATTTAAATCTTTGGCAAAGTTAAGTTTGGCTTTTCCAATGAGTGAGTCCACAAATGAGAGTGCAGCTGTGAGGTCATTTCGCAGGATGTATGTATAGAACAATGAGTGCAGTACCTTGGATGCACTTTTTGTGTTTTGAACTTCTGGGGAGATATTTAGTTATTGATTTCAAATATTAGTGTCATATAACTAGGTTCTGCAAGGTTGTTAACGCCAGAAGTGGTAATGGTCTTAAGCCCATCATTACCTATAATAAAATGCTTCCAATGGCATGTATCTCAAAGCCTCTGACAACCAGTCCAACTCCTGGTCTTCAAGTGTGGTTCAGATACTGAGCCTGGCAGAACCGTTACCACCAACAGGAGAAGGGGCAAAGGCAAGCAACTGGTGCCTAAACCAGTAAGCTTCAGGCAGGAGGGGCTCATTAGTCTTGGTTGGCTACCCATCTAGAAGAAGGAAAACTCTGAATCCAAACCTCCACAAACATGGGAAAGGCTTCTGGAGACAACGTTGAGGAAAAATCAGGAGCTGGTGACCCTTAGGCAGATTGTTGCACACCATGCTACAGCCTGGCAGAGCCTGCGGTGCTACTTTTGGTCACATCAGCTGCGCGGAGAGGGGGGAACTGCAGTGTGGGGGACATCATTCCGACCATAAACAATGCCCAGGCTTTCATCTTGCTTGTTCGAGATGAACCATAGTCACTCTATGACTGAAGGAGGCAAACATAACTAGAAGCAGGTCTACATCAACAAAGTGTATCTTGATATAACTAGAAGAAAATGTTTATGTAATGTGATTTTTTAGTTAAAGCAACACTAGATTTTTAGTTTCAACAATATTGATTACATACCTATTTTTGTTAGGTCATAACGGAGACGTATAAAACAAGGAGTTTCTTAGAAGCATTTTTTTATTTTAAATTTTTGGGGAGATCTTCAGTTGTTGTTGTTTTTTCAAATATTAGTGTAACATAACTACAAGTAGGCCTATATCAACAAAGTAGAACTAGAACATTTTAATAAAATGTGATATTTAAAATGCAACCAACACTAGATTTTTAGTTTCAATACTATTGCATATATGCTAATTATTGTTTTTAAGAATTCATTAGTAAAATAAATAGTGCAATGATGATGTCAATCTAAATGTTCATGGTGAGGATGAAATACAAAGTACCCATTTCTGTAATTAATGTACATGTTCTTTACCCAACACTATGAGCAAGACCCTTTATCAATGTAAGAATCCATTTAAAAGGAACACTCTCAGGGTCTTAAACAAACTCAACTCTAAAAACTTAAATCTGAGCTCTTTTTGAATCAACAAGAGAGTGTTTTACCACTTAGTCAGCATTAAGTAGAAATAAAATGAATGCTATCCTCACCTGGGTTTTTATTGAGTTGTTTCTGCCATGCCTGTATAGCCATTGTATGCCTGCCATCTAGACTGTATCTTTCTCCTGAGTATTAGTAAAATTGGAAAACAATATTGACATGGCTTAACTTTTGTTACAAAAAGTGATTAAGGGTGTAAAATAGCAGTCTCTAAATGGCTATGTACTTACCAGAACTAATCTCTGGTATCTGTACTGGCTCTATGTCAATATCCATTTCTACCAAGTTTTGCTCTAAAGCCTGTTTCAATGTGTGCGCTTGTCTCATAGCCTGGGCACTCACATCATTACTAGACATATACTGGAGCACAGCTTTAAACAAAAGTTTCCAAGTTGAAGTCATCCTACACAACAAAATCATACAATAGTAGTTTATATTGACTAATTTTAACAGGCTACCCAACATTAGATATAGTATCAGGAATTTCTTATGTATCAATAGCAAAATATACATTTCTATCTTAAAGTTACTTGTGTCTGTACACTCAAACAAAGTTCAAATAACTTGCAGCATAATTTTAGAAACCATCTTCTTCCTTGCAAATATTGTACAACTTCTGACACCACAATTACCATTTTTATTCTCCAGAACAATGATAACCTAGCTAACACTGAACATATTTTTGATACCGTCTAAAATGACACATTATAAGAACCATACATCACTCCATTACCTTTTTGTTAAGTCTTTGTCTAACTGTAAAATGTCCTTATCTGCAACTTCACCATCACTAGAAACTGCAACCAAACTTTTTGACTTTAAATTATGTGGGATCACCACATAAGTGTTAAGAAGAGATTTTTCAGTGAACTTGAGAAGTGTAAAACAACCAGTTAGAGTCTTGATTCTAGGATCAGACTGACTGAGTCCAACACTAGATAGTATGGTACCAGACAACTTATGTGACAACTGTAGTACTGAAGGAAGTAGATAGCGCTGTTGGCAGTCAAACTGAAGAATGTCCATTAGTAATTTGTAAAAAGAAACAACCTGTTCAATTTAGAAATAATTAGAAATAAATGATAATATGGAAAGAAAAAAGATGTTTGGTAATTAGTACTAAACAAAACAAAATTCAAAATTAAAATTGTTTGCTGAAAAAGTAAATCTATAGAATATTTATTTTTGGAACATGTTAAGTGAGTGATAACAACTAGGCTAATAATATTAGATTTGAATTCTGATGTAAATACTTCTTTGATTTTTGTAAAGGAAAGTAAAACTAGTTGGTCTCCTGGCACTTGAAATGTTGTTGACCACAAGAACAAGTAAATGTTACCCTAAGGATAATTTAATTTTTAAAGATTTCAACAGACTTTGAAAGAAAACAAAAACTGGTCTTACCTGAAAAAGTCTTTTTGTGTTGACCTGTAAGTCCTTGCCTGATGCTTCAAGTAATTCTTCAACTTGAGGACAATCCAGGATTAAAGAAAATAACTTGACAATATTGTGAACAGCATGATTGACAACTTTGTCCATATTGGCTGACCAAAGCTCAGTGCTTGAAGCAGCAAGCTTCCAAACATTCAACAGATTCTGTCTAGCTAAATGCAGAGCTTTTAAAGTATCTTTGGGCTCATTATGGATTGAATCCTCATTCAGTGTTACGGCTTCAGTTTCTCCAAACACAATCTTACCGAAGCTTATGTCAAAAACAGCTTGATCTTCTAAGCCAAGTACCATGCTAACTTCACTGTCCAGTGTCTCATTTAAACTGACACTAAGGTCCTCAAAGGAATAACTCTTGCCTCTGATTTGTCTATTTTTATGAACCCTTGGCGTTTGCTTGACACTCATCGATTCTCCAGCAGGGAGGCTGTAAGCATTCGCTAGAGTTAGATCAAGCCTGTTGGTGTCAGCCACAAGCTTCAAATAGACTGAGGATTCCAGCACCAAATCCCTCATAAATATCATCTGGCTGACCTCAGGTGGGAGACTTACAACAGTTACCATATAGCCATCAGAGAACAGCACTAAAGGTAATGAGGGGTGAGTTGAAACTGAAAATTTCTGATGTTGTACATTGTAGTCTGAGTTAAGTGACACATGATTACTTAAGTTGTTAGATTCATTTGATCTGGAAAAGAAACACATAACTGTTACATACAGGCTTCTAGAGCTTAATCCTTTAACTAATTGACTTTAAAAGAAAAAGGCAAGAAATTCACTTAGAAAACTAGTTCAAACTATAAATGGGCTAATAGTGGAGACTGAGATTTAGAAGATACTTACTGTACAGAAATAAGAGGAGTGAAGGGTAGAAAATAGGCAGGTCCTAAATTAACAGAACAGCCCTGGGATATCAAAATTAAAGGTTCACCAAGTCGAGACAAAATTCCAGCTGATCCATTATTGAGTATCAAAGCTAAAAATAAATTGCTGCTTGTCCATTTCAGTTCAGCAATCCAGTATTGTCTGAAAGCCAAAGGAATGAAGAACATAAACAAAAACACAGACAGGTCCCCCATTATTTAGCAAATCTTTTACAAATATTCAGTTCAGAACATAAAAAGTGGATAATAATTTGGCATTTGTAACCTTAAGAAAATAAAGTCTACAATGTGACCCTAAGTATATCAAAATGTAGAATAACCTGCTCGGGTACTGCAAAATGTGAGCATGATTAAAAAAAACAAAAATGTTAGAAATATTTCACATTTTGTTTCAGTACAACAAACTTTCTACAACTTAGAAACGATAACATATCAATTGTTTTAATTTCAAGAACGGTGGATACTATTATACAAAATGACATGAAATGATAACATATCAACTGTTTTAATTTCAAGAAGGGTGGACACAAATTAACACCATGACATGCCCTTGCCACAAATCAATTACGAAGCTAAAAGATTATGTTTACATTGATCTTGTAGAGAGTTACAATGTTCAGAAACTAACCTTCCTCTCTTAGAGGCAGGATCTTTCACACCAGCTCCTTTGATATCTGAGATGAACACAGTTTGAATAAATGGTGAAACAAAGAGAACACATGTATGGGCTGGAGACTTTTGGTTGATACCAACAGCTAGAATCTGGCCATTATGTGTATACTGGCACACAAAAGCTCCTTGCATACTGATTTTCTCATAATTTATTGCACTGTTTTTCAGTGACCAGTCTATGTGACTCCATGTACAAGAAATGGATATATCTTCTTTGTCTTGTTTGCTGAATAAAATAAAATAATATAAATATTGAAGATGAGTTTTAGTTTTCATCCTACTAACTGCATTAGTTCATAACTTGTTTCACTTAAACTAAACAACCAGAATTCTTTGATGATATGTAAAAAAAAAAAAGGCACTCAAGGACACATGATAATTAAATTATTTTTTTTTCATCTAGTTCTACTGAAATTAAAATGTATACTAATGTAAATGTGATGTTAGGATTAAAATTGTTGATTTGTGTATAAATAAAATTCTTACATGGACTGTGAGAGCTTATCAAAATGAATCAAAAGAGTTGTCACATGTACATTTTTATTCTTGTTAAAAACAATACTCAGTTGGCAACACTTTCCAAAAACCTGTTTGTTCAATAAAGAAAGAAACCATAAAAATCTAAAAGATCACCAAAACAACTAAAATTTACATTGACTATTTGACAGCCTAGTGTTTTAAAACTTACTTGTAACAAAATGATCTTCTGACTATAGAATGACTTAAATCTAAATTAAATGAAAAGCTTGGATAATAGTTTTCACTATAAATTATTCATTATTATTGAAAATTATTGCAAAAACATAAATGTTTTATAAAAATTGCTCAGAATCAATTTAAAGCATAATATCAACTCAGTTTTTCTGTTCAAATACCGTCCATATCCTATCAACAACAACAAGAACTTTGCAACACAGATACTACTCCTAGTTGTAAATAAAAATTAGTACATTTAGGACTTCATTGCTCACCTCACTATTGTAAAATGTTGCATCTGTTGAAGCTTCTTTATTATCAGGCAATGGAAGAAGGGTACCAGAATGAGTAGGTACTCTCAACCATTTTCCAGATAGTGTATGGTTCTTTAAATCAGCCTGATCTTGCTGCCACAGAAAGATGCACTTGAAATCAATCACCAGAAGCAACTCAGTACAATCAGCAGAAGAGAAAAGTCTACAATTTCCTGATCAGAAATATATCATGCCTAAAGTTACATTTGAAAACAACAGCAAACAAAGAAGAGTTCATAAAAACTTTATTCTGGCAGAGTATTAAAAGTTTACTTTTTATCTTTCTAATCTTTCAATAAACATACTTAATGATTGTATGAAGTTATCCATGTCAATTTCATTTCATTGGAACTGTTAAGCATAATTGTAGCAGAAAAGAAAATAACAACATTTTAAGATTCCAACAAAAATAACTTTTAATAATAATTAATTGCTTTATGTATTACCTTTCAGGCTAATTCCTTCACTAAGTAATAGCCCAGAAAGCCCACATATAGTTTTTAGTTCATCAGAATCTTTTTGCCAAATAAAGACTTCTCCTGAAGACTGTATGCCCAACAAATGTAGGCCTAAAAAAATGTACATTATTGAAGATTAGTCCCAAGTATTTGGCATTTCTTTTTACACACTCATGCAAAAAAAAAAAAGTTAAGCTTTTAAGCCTAGAAAAGCTAGGTGAGGGATACTCTGACCTCAAACCCTTGCTTCTATGCAGCAATAGGACTTCAAGAAACAATATTTAGGAAAATTCAGAAGTGGAGACCCTAAAGAGTTGGGGCTTTTAACTGTGATATTCCTTCTGACAGATCCTACAACTGAGTTGGTATAAATGTAATGCGTAGCATTCCTTTAGATCACCGCAGAAAGGATGAGAGACCATGAAGCATGGGCAACCCATGATCTCTGTATCTAAAGTTCAGGAGAAGAAACTCTGATATTGAACATCTAGCATGTATATGTGTTCCTAAAAAGATTGTTTTTATATCTTAAAATTTCCTTTCTAAAAGTCAGCATTTACGCATTTTTTTCATAAGCTAATAAATAGTTGATATTTATTTCATTATTTTATTTTAACTATTAAATTAAATCTGTTTAGTTTAAAATAAATATTTACCATCTGTAGTAGACGTTAAGCAAACTGCTTCAGGGAGTAGAGCAGACAATTTTGTAATATTTCTTTTGGTTTTTCCTGAGGGTACGTATAAAACACTAACTCTGTTCCCATCCAAGAGAAATAAACTTTCACGCTCCTACAGAGGAAAAATTTTCAATAAAACTTAGCAGCATTTGGTAGATTCAATGGAACTATGTGTTAAAAGCAGATGTTTATGTGTCTGTCTAGTCATCTTTTCATATTCACTGTGTAATTAAACATCCTCATCTTATTTTACTCATTTTTGCTGACTTGTCTGCCTTAGCTTTAGGGTAATACTAGAGCTAAAATAGTATTTTTACAGCGCAGATAAGGATAATAAATTTTTAGGATAATTTTAGATTTTTCCAATAGATACATTACCTTTCCTAGCCATATTACTTGGGACCATGGCTTTTTACGTTTGATAGCTGTAGAGGTTAGTACTTCCAAATGAATTTTCATTTTTTTTTTTGTAGGTTGTAATCGATATGCTGAAAAAAAAAATTTAAGTAGTTCAAAACACATTTTTATTTAGGGATACTTCAAAGGAGAAAGTAATTAAGTACACAACAAAGTGTGAAGAAGTGATTAAAGAAGTGGGTATTTTTAAATTGCAAGAACAACAAATAATTCATTAAAAAAAAGTTTAGATGCTGATCTGTGTTATAGACATTCTTATTGTGAAACCATTTGCCTCAAGCGTATGAAGTATGGGATTTTTGTTTCTGGCTAAGTTTAAAACCCAGATAATTTACTATAATTTTAATGTCATAATAGATATTTTAATGTACCATATTTTTGTGCATATAACCAACACACGCGAATAGCTCACACATGCTTATATCCTGCACAAATTACAAAATAAGTAAAAAAAAAAAAAAGTACAACCTGCACCCTTATATACCATGCATGTGCAAAGCGTGACTAGCAGTAAACTACCAGTTAACTACCGATACATAAAGTTGTTGATTAACAGACATCTGTCCCTAGAGATGCAATCATGCTCCAGTTGTTGTTCCAACAGGCGATAAATAGAATGCAACACACATGTAAAATACAATCCTATGGTCATATCAGTACACAGCTAACTATAGGGGGTATAAAGACCCACCTCTATGTTCATAGTTTCCATTATGCTATGATTATGAGTGAAATAAATTTTTTATACCCCGCACCTTTGTATACCCCTGATGGCTGCCACTCATTTGTAAAAAATTGTATAACATGTGGTTTATATGCACAAAAAATATGGCAGTACACAGTAACATATTCTAGATTAGAAGCGTGTATTTGTTTTTAGTATGAGACTATTCCCTCATGGGGGACAGATGCTACAATCTGAACCTCATTGGCTTACATAGTTGAAGGACTATAATTCTTCTTCTTCTTCTAGCCAGCTTTTTGCTGCAGAGTTGTAAGCTCTTTTACTTTAAAGGACTATACTACATAAAAGCTCGGGCAGAGTTTTTGAGGAAAGATTTTCTATTGGTTTACTTATATGTTTTTAGGGCTTGTCAACTATAAACCTACTATAAACTAGAATTAAAGCTTTGATTGGTGAGTTGACACTGATTTACTACTGCAAGTTATTTTATTTCTTGTAAGATCAGAATAATATTCATTTGAATGATATTATTGGTGTACATTGAAAAAGCATTTTTAGGTTTCAAAACATAAAAACTTACAATAATTTAAGCCGTCACAAATATCAAATTGAATCTGTACAAAAGCTGATTACTGACATCTTTAAAAAAAAATACTTTTCTGCCATCTAGGAAAAAAAAATATTTAAGTAAGATTGGATTGTGTTATTTTAGGATATTCTAAGTACAGAAGGACGATGTTGCATGAAAGATGACTAATGAGATGGTGACCTAATAGAAAGTAAAAAAAATGATTTTAATGATTATAATTTTAGATCTATATAAATATCTATTCCAAGAATTTAGATTCTAATATAATAGATGTACTGATACTCATACTAGCTTAGATTGTCTAGATCAATAGTAATTTGTATACAACAGTAAAAAACAGATACTAGATCTAGATTTATTCTCTAAGTAAGTCTTTAACTTTTTAAAGTCTACCTAATGCCACATCTAAATTAATAGTAATACTAGTGACTAACTATACATCTATATCATCTAACTCTATTTCACTTGTTGAGTTGCTCAATAACTGTATGTATATCATTAATATTAATATCACGTCTTCATCAGATCAATTATAATTTACTAATTAGATACTAGACAATCACAAGTATCATATTCATACTTAGACTCTAGATCTACATAAATACTAGAATGTAAATCATATTGATAATGAAAAATAGCCTTAAACAAATTTGTCTCATTGTAGTTCTCTTTAAAGCTACTCTATGAAGTAACTCAAAAGAAGTATATATAATATAACTATTGTCTTCATCTTAACTCATCAAATCAGTATGTGTAAGAGTTACTAAGATTAGTGATTACCGTATTTTTTGCCGTATAAGACGCTCCGGAATATAAGACGCACCCAATTTTAAAGGAGGAAAATCTAGAAAAAAAAGATTCTGAACCAAATACTGTACTAGTTGGTCCGCCTGATCACTTTCTCACATACACCATACACGTTGTCTGTGATCTACCCAGACGGCACATTATGACGTAGGGAGGGCGGTGTGTACCGGCAGTAAGCTCAGCATGATGCCCGTGCAGCACATGGTTAGACTGTCGGGAGGGGGGCATGGTGCGCTATAGGAGGGAGAGGGAAGCCCGAACACACACAGCCTGGCCGTGCAGGGAGGGTCACAGAAGTCACCACAGCCCGCAGTACGTGCCCCAAATCCAGCCCGCAGCACACACTGCATAAGGAAAGGACTGCGAGTAAGCGCCACACAAAGTTGGGGGCAGTTTTAATGCATGTAAAATGTGTATTTGCCGTATAAGACGCACCAACTTTTCCCCCCCCAGTTTTGGAGAAGAAAAAGTGCGTCTTATACGGCGAAAAATACGGTAACTATGCCTCCTATGGCCTGTGGTTAACTTATTACTACTACTAGATCTAGAAATCTAGTATAAATATAAAAGAACTATAATTAGTATAATTCCTCTGTTGAAAATGTTTATTTTGATGTATACTTTAGTATTTTGTATTATATATTAATATAAAATATAGTATATGTATTTATAATATAAATATTTTCTGAAACATTCACATTTAAAATTTTGAAAAATAATGACAATTGCTTCACTTTCTTCCCTACATTATTAGGACATACTCACATAGATCTAGCCATTCTAGCCTAGAATCTAGATATTAAGATATTAATATATATATATATATATATATATATATATATATATATATATATATATATATATATATATATATATATATATATATATATATATATATAGTATAGTATTATGAGACAAGGAGTAATTCATAATTCAGTAATGTAGCTTTTTGGTGCAAACCATCTGTTACCATCATCTACCATACTATTTAGATTATCATTGGAATAGAAAGTGACTAAATAGTATAAATACTATTTAATGTTAATAGATAATCAATTCATGTCAATTCAAATGATTAAAATTTAAAAAAAAAAATAGTCTAAATTTTAAAATTACTCTAGACTACTCAGTAATAATTCTAGATTTAAATAAGTAAATTCTACTAATTAAGTTATTAACTAAGACTAAGTTAGGACGTAAGGTAAATAATAAACTAAATGAGTAACATAGTTATCATGGTAGCATAGTCATAGTACATACTACTAAATACAAACAAAAAACTAATTTTAAAAAAAAAGATAAAATTGTAACTAAATGAGTAGATATATCTCTATCTTTTAAAAGTGATAATACACATAATAGTAAAAAAAAATTCTGCTGTTGAATAATATAAGCAAATATAAGGTTAGATAAACTTAGGCTCTAGATCTAGATCTACTCTAGATCTAACTAAATATACTTGTTATATCTTGTTGAAAAGGAGTTAAGCGACGCCATTTGTAAACCTATCCCATGATTCATATCTGTAACCCAGTTGGTTTTTATCACTGGCCTAGATCTAAGTGATATATTATATATATACCGGTATATATATAATATATTGCTCTGTTTTCGCGAACCCTAATAACAACGCAACCAGAACTCTCTATAAATCTTCTTGTCACACTCTACAGTCAAAGGTCAGGGAACTAAAAATTATTGGTGGCTTGAGCTGTCCGTAAACATGCAGAGAAAGGCTGACACTGGTGGCACGCGCTCTTTCTATGAGTCGCTTCGTTGTGCCTATGGCCCAACTTGCCAGACTACAGCACCGCTAAGATCATCCGATGGTTCTACCCTATCTACCCTATTTAGCAAGGCTAAATCGCTGGACAGAACACTACAGTATGCTGTTTGGTGATAAATGGCACGTATCGGAGGAATCGATGGCAAATGTCCCTCAGAAAGCTATGAGAGAGGAACTCGACGACCCATCGACATCTGAGGAAATTGAGACAGCATATCTAAACTCAAAAAACACAAGGCACCTGGCTCTGATGAAATTCCCACTGAAATATTTAAAATGAATGGTGTCACCCTGACCGAGAGGCTAACAGACTTGTTCGCTCTATGCTGGGAGCAGTGCGTGGTCCCACCTGAACTTCGAGATTCCGTAATCATATCCCTATTCAAAAAGGGTGACAATTATTATTAAGTTACACTGCTCCAACTATCGAGGCATTACACTACTGTCAGTAGAAAGAAAGATCTTTGCTCGAGTGTTGCTCGACCGGCAAACCCACTCTTTAGTGGACTAGGTCTTATCTGAAAGCCAATGTGGTTTCAGAGCCGGTAGAGGTACATCTGACATGATATTTGTTCTGCGACAATTACAAGAAAAATGCAAAGAGCAGAACCTAAACCTGTACGCTGCCTTTGTAGACCTCACCAAGGCTTTCGACACGGTCAGTCGCGATAATTTGTGGAAGATATTTGCTGGGATGCCCACCTACGTTCCGATCAATTCTCAAGCAGTTTCACGTGGGACAAAGAGGCCAGATCAGACACAATGGTGCCCTTTCTGATCACTTCCCAATAGAAAATGGCGTAAAGCAGGGCTGTGTCCTTGCCCCTACTCTATTCGCTATCTTCTTTGGCGCAATGCTGGGTCAAATGAGGCAGCGATTGCATGAAGGCATCTACATCCGATTTCGTTCTGACGGCAATGTGTACAATCTCCGACGTCTACTATCCCATACAAATACAAAGGAGATGGTCATAACGGAGCTTCTATGTGCCGATGATTGCGCCCTGCTAGCTCACAATGAACATGACCTCCAGAACGCGGTAAACGAATTTGCATAAGCTGCTGCCTCTTTCGGTCTATCTATAAACCTCGGGAAAACAGAAATCATGTTTCAGAAGTCACCAAATGAAACATACTCAGCGGGATCACAGTAAACGTGGTAGACCATTTCACATATCTAGGTAGTATAGTGTCAAATGACGCCCCACTTTCAAGGGAAGTTGATAACCGCCTGGCCAGGGCCAGTAGCGCTTTTGGACGCATTCAGGCGAGAGTTTGGCGGAACAAATCGCTCCGCCTGCCTTCAAAAAATCAATGTCTACAAGGCGGTGGTTCTCTCAACCCTTCTATATGACCCTGAGACATGGACACTATACAGAAAACAACTAAGACTTCTTGAGCGCTTTCACCAAAGATGCTTGCGCTCCATCATGGACATACGGTGGCAGTACCGCACTACAAACAGCGATGTCCTTGCGAACGCCGGTATGGACAGTATAGAGGGACTTCTTATGGTCCGACAGTTACGTTGGGCAGGGCACGTATCCCGTATGGGAGACGAACGTATGCCAAAGGCAGTCTTTTTTGAGAACTAAAAGGTGGTCGACGTAACAGAGGCGCCCCACGGAAACGCTTCAAAGACCAGCTTAGGGGTCAACTTTCCTTGGCTGACATAGAAGATCGAGCACCTGGCTGCATGCGGCGTCGGAACGAGACAACTGGAGGTCACTCACGAAGGCCGCGGGATACACATTTGAGACCAAAAGAAAATCTGCTGCCGAGGACAAACGCAGACGGCGAAAAGAAAATCTAAATCGACCACCTGCGGACAATGGTTATGGTTGCCCTGGAAGTGGCAAAATATGTAGGTCACAGCTGGGGCTGCGCACTCACGGGAAATGCTGCATTCCTCACTAATCTTCCGACTCGAAGACAGCCTTATTATTATAATATATAACATGTCAACTTTGACCTTCAGCTATGCCTTATTGTATATGGGAAAACGAAAGTGAATACGTTTTTTTTTTCTAAATCACTGACATATCTAGAAACTATGGAAACTATAATTAAGGTATTTCCGGAACCAAAATAATGTGACAACCTGTGAATAGACCTTGCTTTTAATGATTTAACTGTCTAGAATTTAGCCCTTTTTGTTATAGTCCATTATTAAATGATTATTATAGATTCTAAAAATTCTATATCTATATTATAAAGTGATAAAGGGAGAGTGATCCTTAAACTAAAAAGGATTACGCCTTGATTACGGGCACGACATGGCCTAAATTGTGCCAAAACTCAAAACTCTGAAAAGACAAAAGATATTCACCTCTCTATTCCTTTGTAACAACTTGAAATAATAACACAAGGATTTACAAATAATGTGTAGTTGCCACAGTACAAAGTTTTACATTAGCTGGTAGAGTTCATCTAGCCCTAAAACTAAAAAGTCCTAAAGTTAAAGCTATGAATATTACTCAGTCACATTTATTGAAAATTAATTAGTGATTTATTGAAAATTAATTAGTGTTGTTACAAAAATCCATTAAAAATGTATTTTATAGAAGATATCTTCAGAACTTAAATGATATTGGAAAAGTTTAAAAAAAAAAAAAAGCTAACCCAGTAATGCTCAATACTAGAGATAAAACTCTGCTGCATAATGCAACACACAATGTGTGACACATACATTTATTTGACAGAATTATTATGATAATGTTTAAGTTTTTAGTCACAAAAGTAGATCTAGATCTACATTTTGAACTTTGAAGATTACCTCTACTAGGCTAGTCTATGACACTATTACAATCATTATAATAAATGATTTAAACACATATTCCTTTAGTAAAAGATTATAACTATAAGCTTTTGATTTAAGCTCAATACATTAATTTATATTTCTAAATATGTCTAAGTTGTATCATATGCACGTATGGAGAAAAATAGATCTAGATTCTGTGACAATAAAAGATAAGTTCAATGCACAAATTATTTTTATCATGACAATCTTTGTAATCTATTATTTGATAAGAATCTAGAAATACTAGTCTCCATCATCTGATTATTCATATTAGAATTATATTACATTCTACTCTACTTGCCTATTGATCTATTTCCACTCTTAGCCAAGCTAGTACTAGTCTACTTGTATATTTAAATTAGTATTTTTATTATCAGACCTATGATAAAACTAGAAAATCAAACTTTTACATAAACAAAACACAATAATTTATCAAATTATGCTTTTTTTTTCTAGATGGCCTGGACTGGACTATGACTTTCACATGTCATTTGAGAGTAAGATGTTTAGTATTCATCATGATAAGCTGTATTGTATTGTTCAAGCGTAAATTAAGCAGATTGTGTAGATGGATTATTCTGTATCGCTATAGACTGAGCATTAGTCTATCAGCTCTACTATTAATTTCAAACATCATAATATTTGACATGAGCTGTGAAGGTTTGAAGAATCAACTTAACCCAGTACATTTAGCCCATGGCTATGCTCCTATTTATCCATATCATTATTATCATCAACCAGATATTTTGAATGCAACTAAAAGCATATTATCCAAAAACTGGTTGAAAACTCCAAAGAAACTCAATACTTATTTACAACAAAATGTTTTTCCAAATGTTCTGCAATCTGCTTACTCACCCATTGTTCATGTAATCTGGTGTGATGGCGGCTCTTTTACATTTGTTAATTTTCTTTCTGTGCTCTCAGTTTATAAAGTGTTTACTCCAACTATTGTGTACCTTTATTTGACTAAAGAGCCAGAATTAGATCCAGATGGTTATTATCAGTTTTTGCCTGACTTGGAAAGAGATCTTCTCCCTTTAGTCAAAGTGACTTTAACTGGAAAAGACATTTGTGGTGGAGATAAAGAGGACAAAATTTTAGCTTATTTAAACTTGTTGAACTCCCATGGTGGCATAGCAATTAATGGAAGAACATTGCTTCCTCCCTCTAAGAATCTAAAACATTTTTTGGAAAATAAAATCAGTATAGCCACTAATGAAATGGATACTGAACCTTTGATCATTTCAGCTGAAAGAAATGTGATATTGGATACTCTCAGCAAGCAATCTTTGTCCACATTCCTTCAGTCTTCTTTAACCAAATATTTGAAATGTGGAACTATTTTATCAATGTCACCTAATCATATCTGTGCTTTTATGCAGGAAGAATTATTTCCTGTTAATATTTTTAACAAAACATCTTATTTTGATCATCTGGTAAGATGGGTTGCTTATGGAACTTCAGAAAGTCGTGTCTCAAAGTCAGCAACCCAAGAGATTGTTCCTAATATAGTCCACTATGTCTGGCTTGGAAAACGTAAACTTGACTTTTTTTCTTTTTTAAGCTTGCAAAGTAGTCTTCATGTACTCAAAGCTGATGCTGTGTACATCCATGGAGATGTACAACCATTTGGTGAACATTGGGATCAGGTCAAATTAAATACTCGTGTGAAATTTATTCATCGTGACTTTCCAAATGCTGTCTATGGAGAACCTATTAAATTATATGCCTCTCACGCCAGTGATTATCTTCGTGCTGACATCCTACTTCGATATGGAGGCATCTATGCAGATTGGGATGTTATATTCTTGCAAGAAATGCCTCTTGATATAAGGCTTCATAACACAACAGCCAATGTGGATTGGCCAGAAACAGGTGCATTTCCAGATGTATTTAACTTGGGAGTACTGGTTTCTGCTCCAGGAGCACCTTATCTTCAATACTTCTTGGAATCTTACAGGTGGTACTTGGACAGACACTGGTCATATAATGCTATTCACATGCCATATAAAGTTTATGAAAAACAGCCACAGACTCTTAATGTCAATAGACATTTACAGGTAATATTGAACATAAAGTTGTTTTTTTATAGTTTGCAAAGACATTTAAAAAATCAGATTTTTTTTTGGTAAAAGAAATTGAATTTTGAAACACATCATGTAATATAAATTAAATGATTATTATTATTATCCCAATCCTCAGAGATTTGTTATAGCTTTGCTGTTAAATCATCAGTGTTCTTTTTATCTATCTTCTCTTTTTTTATTCCTCTTTCTTTGTAAGGTACCAGGGTTTGTAGAATTTCTAGAATTAAATTTCAAACTTAGGGAACATTGATTCGTTAGTCAGCCAAGAAACCTTCATAATAAAAATAACAGGCATTTTTAGATTTTAATTCTAATTAAATCTACATTAAAAAATAAAAAAATTAGGTCTAAATGGAGTTATCTGGTTACTAAAATGTATAATTTCAGCTCACTAACTAAAGTTAATGACACTTACCTTGCTTTTAATCTATTATTCATTAGTTATTTAGAAAAAAGTAATTGCTCTAACAAAATGTCATCAGCTTCATAAATGAGGAATTGTCTTTTTTTTAATATTTTTTTTTTTAAGTTACTTGTTTTCGATTAAAGACGGTTAGATTTTCTTTTCAATTACAGCACACCTGATCTGGGTTATATTAATAGCATTTGTGAAAGTGAATTTCACATGATAAAATTTCTCAATACTTGTCCCTGATTTTACAAGTTTTTTTTTTGTTTTGATTTAGGTCATGAATATAAATCAAAGCCTGAATTTAAATATTTTATATATATTCTCACAATTGTATAATTATTTAGTATAAAGTAGATTTCATTTTTTCCTTTAGATTTTGTGTGCCCTTAATAAATGCCATGCTCCTTGGATGGATGGATACAAGCAAGAAACAATAGATCATCTCAAGTCACCAGATCTCCATTGGCAAACTGATGCTTTAGCTATACACTGGACTCATCCAGACCCCGAAGAGTTTAGTAGTAAAGAAATGTTGCTCAAGTCAGAAACAATTACTGGTGAAATAGGGAAAAATGTGCTGAAGAAATCTGGGTTAATTTAGACATTGTCTTTTGTTAAATTGTACCAAATAAATCTTTAATTAAAGATATTAGTTTTATGCTTATAACTTATACATGTATAGATTTTACATGAATTTTAAGTGTCACAATTGAAAAAAAAATCAACGCTAGATGAAATTAACTTAAGTGGATTTATATTTCTTGCAATTGTTCAAATGTTGGATGCTGATGACACTGTAAAGCTTGATTGTTTTTTTTTACAATGTTTATATTAATTCACTCTTGTTATGGTTATTTTGATTTTTAAAAGCTTTGTGAAACTTTTTGTCCTTTTTTATTTATCTTCTAAATTACTTTTAAAATCACAGTAATATTGTTTAAATATTGTTGTAATTTGTCAGTCTCAAGGCATTACTTTAAATGTAATTTTTTTAAAAACATTCCCAAAACTACAGTACCCAGTTTTTGAAGTCTGACACCAAGACATTAGGAAAAATTTTTATAGCATCCGAGTAATTAAATTTTGAAAGTTTTTGTTGTGGAAAATCTAATCCCCCTTTACTAAGTTTACCACAGTATACATTTGTACTTTAATGCATAATTAATTTTATACAAGCTTTTAATCTTAAATATTTGACATACTTTACAATGGTTACTTGATTAGCACATAGTAAAAGGGAACACTGTGATATTTAAGGGAGGTTTATTAGAATTATATACAAATCATTATCAAACTGTGTGAAAACTTGAGAGGTAATTTCTCCTTCACTTGAACTAAAGTGAAGAGGATTAGCTCAACATGTCAACATCACTCTCTTATCCCAAAGCCTATCCTCTTCTGGTAGAAAGATTTAAATCTGCTGTGGTAAACAACCCTAACCCTGAATACAATGATAATTAGAAAAGTGCTATATTAAAAATATAGTTATGAAACCAACCTTTCAATAACATGAGACACCCCCACCACTTCATTTTTATATTTTATGTCACTGACCCCTTTCTTCTTTGATGCAGTTGAAGATTTTTTTTTTAGCTGATGATGTGGTCTAAATGTTCTTTATTCTAATTTTGGTTTTGGAGGCAGGGACTAGTAATGTAATATTTATATTTCACAGAAGCCAAGCCTTGTGCTATTGTTATATTTTTCATCACAGTAATTCTGATTCTTAATCAACCTACCATATCCACATTTCTTTGTTGTTTACTAAATTTACAGACTAAACCTTGACAATTTTGGGAGATTTTCTTTGTTTGTAGTGTTTGTTTTATTTTGTATTTATTGGATATTCTTCCAAGGTTTAAAAATGAAATTATATGTTCAATTTTATAAACTGAGTTCTATGATTCTTTTCTGGTCTTGTATTTAACTGCTAAGTTAGACTTTCATTTTGTACATATGTTTCTATTAAATCTTGAGTTCAGAAAAGTGATCTTTGTTTATTTATATAGGATGTTATGATTTTAATTGTTGGCATTCTTTTCCGTCTGTCATGACTACTTGGTGAGCTCAACAGGTGCAGTTAATCAGGTTTTAATAAACTTCAATATTTCAATTCAATTAGGCAATCAAAAGCTATTGAGAAACAAGGTTTACATTTAGGATTCTTAATTACATAAAAAGACTTATGAGAACCATTTTAAAAAAAAATCTTTTAAAAGGCTTATACTAACGTACATTAATATAATATAGCTAGCATTAGCCAGAGTTTACCACCTGAGCAACCCACATTTAACTCTTTATTTCCATAATTGTTTTTCCATGTTCTGACAGAATTGTTAATTTCCCACATTTGTACTTTCTACCTCTACCCTGTTATGATTAAATTTCAATAACATTTTTGTTCGTAATCTGAAAACATTACTTTTGGTATAGAATTTTGGAGAATGTATGCTCTTTTTATATAACACAAATTGAATTTTATAAAAACATATTCATTTAATGAGGTCAAATCAACAATGGTATCGTTAATCAGGAGAGAAAGAGTTAATATAATGTAACTAGTATTAGCCAGTTTGTTTACCACCTGAGCAATTTTTTTCTTTTAATGTTAAATGTTGATATTGCTGTGCACTCAGATTCATGAAAACTAATTTGAATTAAAGACCTGAGTTTGTATGAAAATGTCTGGTTATAAGCAATGAATCTAAAAAGAAAAGTACACAAAATACATTACTGTACTTGTTTGCATGAGAGTAATTTGCCTAAAAGTATGCATTGTATGAAGGAATAGAGCCCTTACTAAAAGAATACAAGTAAAGTACGAAGTCAGTGTATGGTACAGTAATCTACCAGAGAACAGACAGCAAAAGATAATAAATGAAGGCATAAAGCTGTCTATAATGGAAATTAACAGCAACACCTGGCAACATTTTTCATAAAGAAATGAGTGATGTCCTGTTATCTTCTGCACTGCACTCAATTTTTCTTCTACCTTATCAACAAGACTATCAGCACACATTGTTACAAGTAATGAATACAGGGGAGGGGGGGATTGCCCTGCCAAGGTGTTTCAAGTTATCCATAATGCCAGGTAATCTACTAATTAAAAATTGACTAGCTCATGCAATGTATTAGGAATAAAAACAATTTTAGTTCCAAAATAATTTTTTGGGTCACTTGACAAAGCAACATATAACCTTTACATCATCTGCTCTCTAGATCTCAGGGTCTGAAAGGGGAGCTTTACTTTTACTGTCAAAGCAGTATTAAAACACTGAACAGAGTACATTGTATTTCAAAAGCTGCAGTCTGGATATTGAATGATGATTGATAAAAGTCATCAATATGGGGCAGTGTTTAAAAAAAAAAAAAAGATTATTGAAGAAAATTAGTTTTTATATTAAATAAATTTATTTTGTCTTTTTTTCATTGATGGAAGATTTGATCATCAATCAAATATATAATGACAATTTATGAGGTGGAAATAGACAAATGAGTTTTAATGAAAATATTTTGCAAATATAAATTCTGCAAAAGAAGGAAAATAAAACACAACTAAGATGCATCACAAGTATCAAATGGAAAAAAAAATAAAAAATTCTGCATCTTCAAATATTAACATTCTTTCAGCAATGACTGTGGTTAAATGTATAATTATAAAACGCTTAACAATGAACAATTCTAGAACACAATTTGATAGTCTTGACAGTAGATTAGTTATGATGAATGATGACAAAGATTGAACACTTGTAATTGAGCAAACCAGGCTTTGCTTTGATGAGATTTTTGTCTTAACTTACTTTATCTTCTAATAAGTAATAATTTGTGTTTCTCAAACAATTGTAACACAATGTATATCTCATTTTTATTTTATTGTAATGCTAAACATTTTTGTTGCTGGAATTAAAGTAAATTTTTTGAAATGTTTAATTTAAGATATAGGTTAACCACTTTAGAATAATCATGTTTTATATGTAAGTATTTTTAAAATTATTTTCAATGACATATAGTTTGTATTATACTTAATATGTATTGAGGTGAAATACATTGCTTGAATTTATGAATAGTGATATAAAACAAGCATATTAGGCACAAAATATTGAAAGTTCTCAAAGAATTATTAACTAGATCATATTAAATAAACATTGTTTGATATAGCTGTATTATAAGTGCGTATCCTAAAAACATAGTCTATAAATTCTATTTTTTTTTAAAGGTTTTTGTATATATATTTAACACATTATAAAACTCAGATAAAAGCTATAAGACTGCCTGATAATAATATTTTAAAAGTACCAAAGAGATTCGCTTAAAAGCATTTTAAAATCTGATTAGTGAAATATCTATGAGGTAGATTTAGTCTATAATTTGAAGTCTACATCTTAAGGGATAAAAATTTTAAAAGTCAAGTCTTTAACTTAAAAAAATATGCTAATCATACAATTCAAACACTAAATCAATTGGTCTACAATCAAAGAACATTAATTCAATAAAAAAAAAATGTATCCAAGAAGAAAAAAAAAACTAACTAAAATACATACAACTCTTCCATAAAAACTTCATAGATTTATTTACAGCATATATTGATCCATATTAGCTACCTACACTTGTAAAAACTTTCTATGCATACTTAAGCCATTTTTTAGATACTTTTAACTTAAAATACTTGCCTATCAAACTTGTACTACACTAGATGTCTTTCTGAACTTTATACCTCTATGACTGAATAGAATTGGGTCCAAACTGCAGAACTAGAACTTCATGTAATAGAAATTACCAATATGGTAAAGTTTTGTGTCTGTGTGTGCTTCCTTATTTGTTTTAGTTGGGTTACAAAAGGATCTACACTGAACTGTTACCATTTATAATTAAAAACTGTTCAGGTGAATATATTTAAAGGCTTTGAAATATTATTTTTAAAAACAGATTTCAACTTTCTGGAATAAATATGCAGCATTATAAACAATTTCTAAATATTTTTGTCACTTTTGTTTTTAAATTAACAGAGAAATGCACTGAATTTTTATAAATATGTGCGCCAACTTTTATGGCAATATTTTTTTTATTATTTTCACAGATCCAATAGAATGATTACAATAGCAACTAAAGATAAACTAGTCAATACAATATATTTAAAAAAAAAAATTTTGATTTGAAAAGAATTTTTTAATCAGTTTGTGTTTCAAGCATGTAACATAACACTGAAAGCTGAAAAGTAGATATTTCTCTAAACAATATACCAGTAATACAAGACAAATATTTTCATAGTGTTTTAATACTAAAAACAAATAGATATAATATATAAACAACATAAAAATATGTTTTACGTATAACTTCAACTATTTTGCAGATGTAAAAATTAAAAAATTGTGACTTTTTTTTATTGCTCACATTTGCCTTGTTATGGAATTTTTTTTTAAACTTCTGGTATATATGCAAATGAAAGTCTACTAAAGATGCTATATATAAATATTAATACAGTCATAAAATCACACCCAAAGGAACTCTAATGTGATATTAGAATTTCATACATAAAATCCCAATGTCTGCTTCCAGGTTAATTGATCTAGAATGTACTATTTTTATTGGCACATTAAATCAAGACACTATTTACTCAAAATAAATCCATAGCATTAACATGATTAAAAACATTTTTATCTGAAACTGTATTAAAACAAATATGTTTCTATATTACACTCATACATAACCAAATCAAATGATCTAAGATTGTACAGCTGCCATTACATTGTTTTAGTATCAATTAATGATTTTATTTCTAACTAAAGCATCAAACATTTGGATGCATAAATACACTATTAGCCTATTTATGAATTAACTTCATAAACTGCCTAGTTTTCTCCAAAGCAATCCAACAAGAAATATATAAGCTCATGATTGTAAGGGAATGCTCAATGTACAAGTGTTGCATGAACAACAAATAAACAACAATGTGAAAAACAAACTTTCATATAAATAGCAACCATCACTCAACCAATAAAGTCTGGGTCATCTTCACTGTCATCTTCATCATCACTTCCTATTCGCTTCTTTTTCTTTCGTTTCTTTTTCACAGTTGGTGTTTTGTGACCTCCTGAGGCCAAAAGTTTATGACTTCTATGAGAAGAATGACTTTTTTTCTTTTTGTCATTATGATGGTGGTGATGATGATGATCATGAGGAAAATTTGATGCTTTGGGAGACTTTGAGGATGAAGAGGGATTTTCCTGAAGAGTAAGAAAACAAAAATTATTAAAACCTTTTTAATATGTGAACAATTTGTTGGTTACACTGTTCTGTTTTTTTCTATAAACAATAAGATATTTTAAACTGCACAGCTACATTTTCAGCATAGTTTTTTTTTTTTTTTCTTCCAAGGTGCCCCAAAAACAATTGAATAATTGTGTTTTTTTTTAAACAAAGCTGCATATTGAAATGGATCTTTTTTGTTTGTTTCACATCTATGTTGTAAGCATGTTTCAAAATTTACATACAAATAATATGAAACACATAAAATATGAATAAATTTAATGGTAAATGGCAGTGAGACAAAATTAGAAAAACAATAAAGCACTGAAGAGAGTGATGTCATTATCCAATGATGAGTATGGGGAAGGAGTGTGGACTGTATGGTAAGACTCAAGAGAATATAGAAACTGATAAGTAATGTAGTAACCTTTCCCTGCTATGTATGTATTAAAGTAAACTAAATAAAAGTATGAAAAAAAATTGATCTGAGTTGTTTTTTCCCCTATAAGTAAAGAATAGTGCCTTACACAAAAAGAAATTGAAACTTGCATTATTGTAATTGATGAAAAATAAAGTCATATTTATATTGATTTAGAATTTAAAGATAAATTTAGAATTTATCCTTTTTATGGCTTTTTTTTTTTAAACTTATTGGCCAGGATAGAAAATTTTTAAAATATAATGTGAGAAAATCCTAGGCTGAAAGTAAAGAGAATTTAAGGATTTAATGAGATTAGACATGGCACTACTAAGACCTACTTTTCAGTGCTCAAGAAAGTGCCTGCTAGGTGCTCTTTGCATTACTTAGTCTTTAAGATTAGTCATGAAATGTTTTGACCTACATGGCTCTTAAGTTTATTCATGAAGCAAAGTATCTTAGGGTTCATATTATGTTCAAATGAATTTCAGAATTTCAGCTGAAGTTTAAGCCGCAAACATTAAAACAAATATTTTTATTTAAGAAATCAATCTATATAATGAAAAAGTAAAAAATATAACAACATTAAAAGTGATAATTACATTAACAATAAGCACAGTTTAGAGCATGTATGTGATAGTAAGTAACAGTTGTTAACAAAAAAATATTTATTGCTAAATTCTATATATTAGGTCTCGAAAAGGTCATCATGGAACCTATAAATTTTTTAAATTGGTTTTATTAATTACAAAAAAAAAAAAAAAAACAAGTTGTAATTTATTTAAATCTCAATTTTTGTATTGGTTTAGAGCAGGGGTGGGCAAATTATGGACAGAGGGCCACATGCAGCCCGCCGGAGTGTTTTATGTGGCCCACAGACACCTACAGAAATCAAGTGTGCCCACAGATTATACATATAAAAAAGTTCATAATTCTAAATATCTATATAAACTATTGAGACTTCTTATCACAGTGATGGGAACAGACTTTGAAAAACTTTTAGAAAATTTTGTACACCTCAGTTTTTTAACTGGCAGTGACTTAAAAAAAGGTTGATGAATTTTTTATAATTATGTAGAATCATTTTATTTAATATTTTCTTTAAATAATGTTGTATTACATAATAATTACATTTTAAAAAATTGGAACAGATAGGTCTTTATGTTCTTTTTGAATGTAGCATATTGTTTGTCACAGATCAATGGGGAGTGAGTTCCAAACCTTTGGTCCATAAAATGAAAAAGCCCACAAACCAACTTATATGGGAGAAACTAGAAGTGTTAAGTCCATGGAGCGCAGGGCTCTCTGAGACAATGTACAATACAATTTATGAAACATTTCCTTAATAACTTCCAATGCTAAACCACATGGTTTAAAGCTGTACATTTTAATACAAATTTTAAAAAAACATTTAGAAAATTTTATCTAGATTATTATTCTTTCACTAAACTATAATAACAATATCTTCCCTTAACTTACAGACATTCCAGAGCTTGCTTGTAACCGATCAGTCTCAGGATCACCACCTGTATGATGTAATTCTCCATTTCTGCTAACTCCATCACCAGGATCACTTTGATGAGAAGGAGACTTCGTTGTACCAGGAGTTGCATGACCTGTACTTCGCACTTCATCACCGCTGTCATCTTCATCAGTGGGATCGATACTCATCATTAAGTCTCGAAACTGAAAATAATTATATTTTTTTTGTTGTTGTGCCTATTGATATATTTATAAACATTTACTTTTTATCAATGTCCACTTTTGTGTATTTAAAGCAGTTCATTAGTCAAATGTAGGCAATAACAAAACCAACCTCAAGATAATCTTGAACCAGTTTTTGTTTTCGTTCTTCTAATGTTCTTGAGTCCTCTTCATACATTGACTTTAATACAGTTAAAGTGTGCTGAGGTTCAAAATTTGGTAATGTTTTACGATTTAAAGGTTTCTCATAGACTTTTGCTGCCTCTGTCGGAGAATATCTGTGAATTTTGCTGAAGAAATATGTTGAAAAAAAAATGTATAATTTAGAATGCTTTTAAAAATATAATTACTAATGAAGAAAATAAATTTGATTTAAACATCACCTACTTTTTTTTTTTTTTTTTTTTAAATTATAAGATAAGTAACAGGTTAGTAAAACATTGTCTAATCAAAGTCCTAAAAAAATGTTAACTTATAAGTTGATTTAAAAAACGTGCATTTTTTTTTAGTAACATCATATTCAAAATTATCCAAAAAAGGAAAAAAAAAAATAATAATTACCCTTCTGTAAGGCCATACATCTCTTTAAGATGTTGTTTTAGCACCAATAAAAGTATACACCCCTGTGATAAAAGCATTACATCTTCAAGGGGTTTGATATTTTCTGGAAGCTTTTCTGCAAAAAAAAATTTAAAAGTATGATACTATACATATATTAAATAAACACTTTATTCTTGCTCAGAAATTAACACCTTTCATAATAAATAATTAATACTTACTTAATAATGATTCAGGATCATCATCATCATCTTCATCCTCTACAACAGCTTTTGCATCACCATTAGGTAAATTTTCTGGATTGTTGCTACCATTTCTTTCTTCTTTTTCATGATTGTGTAGCAGATTCTTTAAAAAGAAAATGTGAATGTAAATTAAAAAACAAAACAAAATTGTAATATTTTAACAACAAGAACAGCTAAAAACAATTACCTCTCTAAATGACTGTAATAAATTGGAACCAGTCACAGACACAATGATATCAGTTTGGTGTATTATAAACAATGGTTCATCCTGGCACTGGTAAGCAAAGTATCCTAAATTGTCAGCAATGTACACTTGTTCTTCTAAGGATATTCTCTGCAAGCAAAATTAATTGCAAATACATACAGGATAAAAGCCTCTAAAATGTGCATGTTTTGTATATTTTAATTAACTGAAAGCTGAAACTACCTATTATTCTTTTATTCCCTATTACACTGGATTTTATTCAAGTATTCCTGGTGTGATTCTATCTTGTTGTTGTGTGTTAGGTGTCTATTAACTAATAATTCACAGCAAGGTCAAATTATTTTCTAACTACAAATACCTAATTCAAGTATTGTCAAGCATCATCAAGTCAAGTCATCAAATTACTTAGTATTTTTCAGCACTAATCTGTCCAAAGAATGTGTGGTAGCATTATCTTTTTGCCAACGCTGGCTAGCATATGTGAAAGGGGAGTAATTTGTGATTCTCCCTTGCCAACATTTGATTTGAAAAATAGAAAGTATCCATCAGAAGTAGTAAAAGCCAACCAAACACTCTGCTCCCAGAATTCTTATCTCCACTGCCGCTGCTGGTAATTGGGCCATTTACCAAAAGACATGCTCGACGCAAATATTGTCACAAAATATAAAAATAATAAAAACATGAATACTTTAAAAAAAAACTTATATTAAGTGTAATAGTATCAATTGGATCAGTCATATAATTATATGTATGATTGACCTAGATATATAAATCTGTGCAATGAAAGGGGTATCTTGGTGAATGTTTACATGATCGTTTTTTAAATGCATGAAAAAAATGTTCACTCAGCGTTCTCAGGAGTCCTCAAGGGGACTAATTCAACTTATCGAGCATTGGATACATTTATTTTTTAAATACAAAGTTTTATGGAAGAGTTTGTTTGGAGTTTGTAACTTCTTAAATTCAGGCTAAAAATATCGAAGCCTACATTTTTACACTCATTTCTAAACAATTAGAAGAGATGGACTGACTCATAGTGTAGCTTGTGTACATCTGCAAAACACAAACTCTCTTTGTAATCTTATCAGTTAGACTTTCAAAACTATAAAAAAAAAAAAACTTAGTGATTATTTTTACGGTTTAATTCTATTATTATTCCTTTTTAGAATTAGGATATAAACAAAAATTTGCCATATGACTTTGTCTAACAGAAAAAAATGAAACTTACGTCTATTTATACAGTTATTTTTAGTTACCTAGTAATATAAAATATATTGAACTAACACGTACATTCATCATAATGCAGCCATGTGATTTTTCACTTATGAACATAGCATTATTTAGGACCAATATTTTACAAAGTCTGCTTGGATAAATCAGGTATACCCATTAGGAGAAAAACGACCCCTTTACACAAGAAAAATTTAAGAAACTAGAACAGACACAAAATAGACAGTGACATTCATAACAAAATAATATTCAAAATTGATTCGAGTAACACCTTTATAAGTAATCATTTAAAGTTTAAAATCACTACAATTTTTTTCAACAAATTGTGTATCGGAAAATGCCGGGTACTTGAAATAAGCTAGTCCTAAAAAAACAACACAGATCTTGGGTAAAATACTCATCAAATAAAGTACTGTAAATGTGTAGTTTTACGCGCTAGTTTCAGGTCTTTTCTTTTTATAGCCTCTATCGGGTTTGATCACAACTACCCATATTTTTGTGCAGAATTTTTTTCTCTATCAGGTACATTTAAAATTATAGCATAATAATGTCAGTTTCATTTAAAGAGAGAACTGAAAAATGCAAAGATATATAAGGAAAAAAGCCACTTCCAGCCCAATACTTTTTAATCAAAGAAACGAAACGGACTAGTCCAACAAACCCTATTGGTTAATTTTTTTAAAAATTGATACTTGTGTTGTCAAGTAAATGAAATAATTGTGCAAAATTTCAGCTTAATCCGAAATTGGGTGTGGGAGAAATAACTGTACAAACTTTTTACCAGACATACAAAGTGAGTTGGCAGAATTTAAGTCATTAGTTAATATGCATGACTAAATGCATGACGCATAGGACATAATCATCTTCTTTTTTGAAGTAACGTCTGTATTATATAAGATAAGATAAGAGTTTATATAAGATATGTAATAATGGAGATCGGAATGACTAACAATTATAAAAGTATCTCTCAACTCAGCATAGTTGGCAAAATATGGAATGCATGTGATAGTTTCTAGAGTTTATCCAAATTCTCAATGTCCCTTTTTTTAATTATTATAGGCCTGTGATGCCCAAATATGGCCCGCCAAAAATGTAGACAATGTACACAAAGTGTAGAAAATCCAATCCTCTCCAAAAAAAAAAAAAAGGTGAAAAATGTGTCTTTCCTTACATTAGGGACTTAACTCTATCTTTGATGGATTGGTACCATGGCCTTTAACACTTTAATGTAAAATCTAAAAGGAAAATTTTGTTTTCCTCCCAATGGTAGGCTGACTATGTTTCACTAAAGTATAGCAGAGTGCTCATCACACAGGCCCAGTAGACTAGGGATTTGGTGTTGGTAGTCAGCCAGGTATTGTCAGCTGATCAGTATAAAAAACAGCGTGGAGCCAGACAAAGAACAAGAAGGCTTGTTAGCCAAGATGGAAACAAAAAAGTCACTTGTCCCTTAAGCTAAAAAATAAGCATCATTTTGGCATCGCTGCTCAAGGGACTGAAAATTGTCAGCATCCTTGCAGAGTTAATGATGAAGAGGCATACTTAATTATGCAATTACAAATATAAGTTGTTTGATCATCTACAAAACAAAAAGGCTTAATAATTATTATAGGCCTGTGATGCCCAAATATGGCCCGCCAAAAATGTAGACAATGTACACAAAGTGTAGAAAATCCAATCCAATTTGTATGTGTAAATAGTTCAAAAAGCCATCACCTTTAGGTTCAAAGCTATTTCTTATAACAGTGATGGGAACAGACTGAAAAAATATTAGGAAATTTTGCACATCCCTGTTTTTGAACTGGCCTGTCGCTGCGACTTAAAAAAAAAGATGTTGCTGAATTTTTTAAAATGATGTAGAATCATTTTATTTCATATTTTCTTTAATTAATGTTGTATTACATAATAATTACACTGCATAAGCTTTACGGTACACATGCACACAAAATGCATGCAAGGCACTATTGTTTGTACATATAAATGAGAGAAGAAAGCTTTTTTGCAGATGCTTTATATCTTGGTCCAGGCAATCTGAGCATTCTATAATAGATAACTGCTTTAATGGTATTGTAACAGCTTCTCTCTCAAACAACTATAAAGAATAAATGTGTTTGAAAATCAAAACATGCTTGAGTTTTGGAAATACTTCAAAAGTATGAGCTACACTTCTGTTTGTTTCACTGATTATTAAATTTTCTACAAGAGAAACTGTTAATTAAACTTTGCACATGAAGTCCACCAAAATGCTTTGAAAAGCAATTGAGAGAAAGCTGGTGAATATCTGCTGAGTTCTTAAGCAAGACAAGCAAGAACAACCAGATGAAGAGCAATGCTTAGAGGAAGAGAATGTTAAGCAATAAAACTGCATATTGAGTCTTCCTAAATCCTTAAGTGACTCTTTTTTTATGCTGATACAAGTTGTTTACAAGAAGTGGATATCTACCAAACTGGGCTTTTAAAGCATTAGTAATGATTAGTTATTAGATATAGAAAAAAACTTTTATATTTCTCACTATAAATCTATATCTATCTATAATCTAGATCTACTTAAATCTAATAACTTGGATCTACATCTCTAGTGACTCTTGAACCAATATATTATTATTAGATCTATATTCTATCACACTTATACTCAGTAACTCACTAGTCATGTAAAGTAGGCATAAATCTATATATTAAAACTTATAGAGTCTAGATGGCCAGTAGGTCTACTAGATCTAGATCTTATAGATCTATATGCCTAAATCTAATACCATTTGAACTCATGGAATTCGTCAGGCAGGGTTCAAATTAGAAAAATCTAGGGGCCATCGTATCAACAGAGTAAAATTAATAGCGGCCAGGCATCATGATACTCTGATATTTAGATCTAGAACTGAACTTTTCAAGCTGGCAAGCAGCCATTGAGCCATTGAAGTCTAGATGCTCTAGATCTAGATCAAAAGTATTTCAAATTAAAGAAACTAGAAAATAAGATATCTTATCTAGAATATATCTAACTAGACTGAGATTCAAACCACTCTAGTCACCCTTGTACTCTAGTCTAGACCGAGATCTAGACTTAAGACAATACGGTAACACAAGATCTTTTTAAAAATATAACTTATAGCTGTGTCAAAAGACTGGATGTGTGCATGTTCAAAAGAAATCAAAAATCTTATTTCACATTCTTCCGAAAATGGAAAAATAATAAAATCGGATCAGATGAAATTTTCGGAATTCCGAAATTTTTTGGAAAACTCCCATCACTGTTATAAAAATATTTAGGTATTACATGATATATCTTGTACTCACAGCTGAATCATCAAAAAGATTGATTATAGATGTAAGCAAGCCTCTTCTATGAGATCTATTAGATCGCAAAAGAGAGTAAAGGAATGCATTCAGTGCTTGTGGCTGATTTTCATCATTAAAACGACGACCTCTAACTGGTTCTAATGGATTAGTAGAGTGAAACACTTTCTGAAGACGGTAGGATGCTTTCATTCCTTGAAGTGCTTTCATCTTCAATAATAAAAAACATTTTAAAAAATCATATAACTATGTCATTTTGTGTATTTATATAAAAGATCTTTACAAAATATAACTAGGCATTTCTTTCATACATGAGTAAATCCAGGATATTTTTTCTCAATTTCCTGAAGTTGTTGATCTGCTTTCACCCTTATAGATTGTTCAGTATCAGTTCCCATGCTGATTAAATAAGGAATACACTGGAGAAAAAAAAAAAGAAAAACCATTAATGAACAAAGTTCATTATTATTGTGATAGGCAATAGAAACGCTATGCTACACAAAGCAAAATGTATTCAACACTTCAAATGTGTGTTATTTGATTTCTTAGCTTAAGGCCACATTTTAATTTATTTTTATCAATAAAATTATGTTATGTAGAAGCCAATTTTTTTTTGCATCTTAAAACTTTCAATTTTACTTTCATTGTAACGATGTTTTAAAGCACACTTAAAATGTTTAACGACTTATTCAAAGATTTAAGGCTTATATATGGCTCCTTTTGTCTCACAATAAATAATAAAGATCAGTTATTTCTGTCCCTTAAAGACTGCACAGAAATAAGAACATGTTGATATCATGGAGGACATTAGGGAGTGGACTCCATGTGGGAAAGAGGCTCAGACATTGCCAGTGACATCATTATAGATACAGCTTTCCACCCAGAAAATACACTTAAAAGAATATTTGGTGCTACTATATTTAATGCCATTCATTACTTTTGAAATAAAATTTCCTATTAAATTGCCATTATTTTTAGCAATTACACAATATGGATATAACCTTGCAAACAAGAAACATTAAATTTATATTACAAAATTATAATTAGTATTAGATAAATTATTAGCCTAAAACTACTAACCTGAACAGGATGGACTAAACCTTGTTTAAGAACCAGAGTGACAACATTGAGTGCTGTGAGACGCACTTGAGAATTTTCATGAAAGAAAGCTTCCAAAAGCTCTTTTAAATACACTTGCATCACAGTACTAGCCATGCTGAGAAAATAATGTTTTCTCCTATGTTTCAATCTTATAAATTTACTTGTAAAGGAATTAACACATATAATATTTGCTGCAATACTTTCCCTTTTTATGAGTCGATATATTTTTGTAGTAAGCTAGTTGATTATAGAGATTATAACAAGCAAAATTTTTTTGAATGCTTTTTTTTTAAAAAACAAAGCTTCTTTTCAGTGTATGAATTAGTTTGGATCAGTCATGTAATTCAATTTGTAATAGATCTAGAGTAACCTAGACTAGCAATAATTAATCTGTACAATTAGAAATATTTTTTTTGTACGAATTGTTTTTGTTTAGCGCTATTTTATGCTTCTGGCGTTTTCAATACACTGTGATTCTATAACTTGTCTGGACCAATGGAAAGGGGGAGAAAGAATGGGGTATCTGAGTAATGGCTTTTTAAATGTATTTGTTTAAAAAAAAATAAAAAAAAAGAAATGACCTGAATTAGAACTTGCGGCTAAAGCCTTCCCAGGCTTCTCAAGCCAAATATACAAACTTTTGGCCAGACAGACAGAGTGAGATAATATAAGCTGTGTAAAATGCAGTGGTGGGAACAATCTTTGAAAAATTTTTAGGAAATTTTGCACATCCCCGTTTTTAAACTGGCCTGTTGTGCGACTTAAAAAAAGATGTAGAATTATTTTATTTAATATTTTCTTTAATTAATGTTGTATTACATAATAATTACACTGCATAAGCTTTACGGTACACATGCACACAAAATGCATGCAAGGCACTATTGTTTGTACATATAAATGAGAGAAGAAAGCTTTTTTGCAGGTGCTTTATATCTTGGTCCAGGCAGTCTGAGCATTCTATAATAGATAACTGCTTTAATGGTATTGTAACAGCTTCTCTCTCAAACAACTATAAAGAATAAATGTGTTTGAAAATCAAAACATGCTTGAGTTTTGGAAATACTTCAAAAGTATGAGCTACACTTCTGTTTGTTTCACAGATTGTTAAATTTTGTACAAGAGAAACTGTTAATTAAACTTTGCACATGAAGTCCACCAAAATGCTTTGAAAAGCAATTGAGAGAAAGCTGGTGAATCTCTGCTGAGTTCTTAAGCAAGACAAGCAAGAACAACCAGATTGGGAGCAATGCTTAGAGGTAGAGAATGTTAAGCAATAAAACTGCATATTGAGGCTTCCTAAATCCTTATGTGTGATACAAGTTGTTTACAAGTGGATCTCTACCACACTGGGCTTGATTAGTTAGATATATAGAAAAAACTTTATATTTTTTACTATAAATCTAGATCTATCTATAATCTAGATCTACTTAAATCTAATAACTTGGATCTACATCTCTAGTGACTATAGAACCAAGATATTATTATTAGATCTATATTCTATCAGACTTATACTCAGTAACTCACTAATCATGTAAAGTAGGCATACATCTATATATTAAAATCTATATAAGAGTCTAGACTCTAGATGGCCAGTAGCCCTACTAGATCTAGATCTTATAGATCTATATGTCTAAATCTAATACCATTTGAACTCATGGCAGCCGGGAGGCAGGGTTCAAATTAGAAAAATCTAGGGGCCATCGTATCAACAGAGTAAAAATTAATAGCGCATAGCGGCCGGGCATCATGATACTCTGATATTTAGATCTAGAACTGAACTTTTCAAGCTGGCAAGCAGCCATTGAGCCATTGAAGTCTAGATGCTCTAGATCTAGATCAAAAGTATTTCAAATTAAAGAAACTAGATATCTTATCTAGAATATATCTATCTACACTGATTCAAACCACTCTAGTCATTCTAGATCTAGTACTCTTGCCTAGACCGAAAAATGGTACCACCTTTTGGAATTCAGAAAATTTTTGGAAAATTCCCATCACTGAAAATAAGCACATTTCTCATTTCCTATGAACTCGAAGACAGCTATAAAGTCCAATCCTCACATTAAAAAAACAGCCACACACATGGCATGGGTAAGTTTGGTCCACTGCAAATAAGCCTGCTTCTTCTCTCAGCCTTTTATTTGCTCTGCATTCTTTCATGATGGCTTCTCTCCTTGTCTCGTATCTTGAGACTCCTCTCACAGCTTCATCCCATGAGTAGCGATCGAGAGTTAGTGTTTCCCAGGCGTAATAAGGGTGTCTTTGTAACACTTCTATTGAAAGTGCTTTCCTGCACACAACTCCCCATAAAGAAGTCATTCGGGAAGGCGATTTTCTGGCATAGAGACGAAAGTTCCACCCATCGAAATTGGGAACTTTTTGCTGTGGTGTGGATACTGCTATTATGTGACAAATGTAGTATTTCAATGTCTAATATGTGGTCAAACCAGTTCACCTGATCAATTTTCTCAGCATGGAAGGAGTTTAAAGAATTTTAAGCAACAGTTAAACCAAGCTTCCTTTTTCATTCTAAAATGTCCCCTCAAAGCTAACCCATTTTTTTTGTTTGGACAGGTAAAAAATCACAATAAGACATATGCAAGTATGTGTGACGAGTATAATGTATTCAATGTAAATAATTAGAATTAGTGTTTCTCAAACTGTGGGGTTGTTATAGATCAATATTTGAAATTAAGTAAAATGACATTATTAATGTTTAAAAAACTTAAATAATTAAACTGATACCTCACTTTATCTTCTAAGTAGAACATTTTAGAATCAATTCATTTTTATAATTTACTAGACATATGTTACCCGCGACCCGCGGGTCTTTATTTGCGCATTACTGTCGAAATAGTCACAATTAAACAAAATAATAATGTAATAAGTAAAGCGAATGTGTCAATGTAAAAATAGTGTGAATGAAGCTATCAAATAAAATTAGCCAATAGGCTTAAATCCATTTTTCAAATTAAAACATTTGCTTGTAGGCCTACATATATTTGATTAAAATTTGAGATGAATAGACTTAATTTTGTATGTTCATGTGTTAAAGTATAAAGTAGATCTTGAGGTAGACATAGATCTAAATCTACACTAATTGGCTTTTATAGAGTTCATTCTGTGTTGCGCATGCGTGACCTTTTTTCATGAATTAATATAGGCCTATCTCAACACGGCTACGCAGCTTTATTTAGCGAACAGCGAACGAATGTATTAAAAATGCTTTAGAAAAACAAATTTGAATGTTAAATTGATTAAAATATCAAATGAATGGACAATAATTAGTACGTTTATGTGTTAAAGCACAAAACTATCTTTGTGAAAAGAAGTTTTATCATCTTCAATAAGAGTTTTAGACCTAGACCTAGGAATAGACTCAGTAGAGAGATGTGTTAATGTGTAACCAATTGGTAATGTCTAATGAAAGAATGTTCGCCAGGAAATCTGTAGTCACAGATATCAGGAACTAATTTATGTAAAAAATGCTTTTGAAACACAAAATTGAAGGTTAATTTTATTACATAATGAAATCAATGGATCTTCTTTTGTATTTTCATGTGTCAAAGTAAAAAACTATGTGCGCAAAGTGTATTTCTTAAAATTAGATTTAGGTCTAAATCCTTTCAATCTTTTCTCATGTCAACATTGTTAACCATGGCCTAGATCCATAAAATACTATAGCTGTAATAGAGTCGGACAACTTTATTTTTTTTGAGGGTCTTAAGTTTGTTTTAGGGATACAATACATACACTACAGTCTAAGTTAGTACCCAAGGAACATTCCTGCCTAGTTTTATCAAGATTGGTCAAGCGGTTTTGATGTCTATAAGTAACATACATACATAGATACACCTCACATTCTACTTTATAATATAGATATAAACAACTTTGAAGACTTTTTTTCCCCTGATGGTTACAATTTGCCCTAAGTCCTACCATGACTGATTTTTAAATTAAAAAAAGCCCTCTCTGCCCTTTATCATCTTTTCTTTTTATATTTGTTCATTTGATTTTCAGCTTTAACTTAAATATCAGATTATGAGATCCTATCTGTTTATAGTAGTAATATTGAAAAAATGACACAGGTGTAGGCCATTTTCAATTTGTCTACAAACTATGCATATTTTTATAAGAGTTAATTTTAACAGCCACATTTCTACAAGTACTAAATATGTTTTATGTTTAACATGTTCCTTCAGAGTTGATACACTACTTTCCTTTCTAGTCCAAGCCTCTGTCATATACCAGTTTTAGAACCCCTGTAATATCTGGTGACTAGTAGTCACTGAACTATTCCGTGCAGTTAGCACAAGATTTTGTTTGGTCGAAAGCTGACCACGAGGTGGACACCTCAGTTGATTTTGGACTCTTGTAGAGAGAGGAGTGTTATGGATATTTTTGACAAGTAGACTTATGCATAAGTATTGAAGTTATTATAATTGATTTGTATTCAGGACTTATTTCCTTGGATGTAATTTGTGATGGCTGAAGTCGCCAATATATTTTGTGATTATATTTTATGTGAATAAAAACCATGTCTGCTACCAGTGAGTCTATTAATCATTCTAAATGTTGTGGTCGGAGAGTTCAGTATGTTAGCGTTCTCACGCACCAGAAAATCTAGTGCGTGTGAGAAAGTATTTGGTTAAGAAAACAAAGAATATTATAGTAGTACCAGTACAACACACAGAGACATTCGCATCATCACGCCTACAACCAGAACTAGGCTGTGACATATGGTGGCCAGTATGTCTTAAACGACAGAACGAACCTACACTCTTTAACAAGTAAATCGTCAATCGTCTACATATAATCTGGCGTAGAAGTACAAGAACTATTTCCTCCATTATGGCGGCGAAAACAATTGAACAGAACTTAGAGGTCTAACAAACTTTTCTTCAACAACAAGAAATTAACTCAGGTGACCTTGCTCCAACATGATCTCAAATAGATTCCTAGATCTAAATACGTTATCATAGATCTAAAATATAACCAACTAGATTCATAATACAAGATCTGATGCAGATTGATGATAAACACCAGGTCAACGCCCATGCATCTTAACTTTTAGAGATCTACTACTTTAACATCCTCATACACATAATAGTCTATTTAATTAGTGTGTATGAAACTGAATACAGTCATGCCTGATGAGCTGCAATCTGGGTGAAAAATTACTAAAGAAAAGCCGAAGCCGGAGTACAGCAACCTGTCTGTACTAATCAAGTCCGACGTCATTCAAGTCGACTATTCATCGTGGTGTACGTCATTTGAGATTCACCTAATTATTTGTTCACTGTTCCAGTAACAAATTGTGGTACACTTGGGCATGTGATACCACCATATCGTCCTAACTGAATATTCTCCATAACATCTTCTGTGAAGAACTTTTCCTGTCTTATATTGCTAATTGAGCCAGTCATTCACTATTGGATTATCTTCTAAAAGCTCACTATTGGATTATCTTCTAAAAGCTCAAGTACTTTCGAGTATATATATATATACTAGTCATCACGCCTACATCCAGAACTAGGCTGTGACAGCCTCCTGCAAGACGACGGGGGATGGGAGCGAGCAGGGTTTGAGCCCCCGGAACCATCGATATTCATAACAATACTAAAAGTTATCTGAAGTACATACCCTGACTGAACATCACCCATTTCTTTCAGATCTTCTGTTTTGGAATGTTTCTTCCCTGAAAAAAAATCCAAAAAGGTTTAGTTGATAAGTATTTTATTTTCAATTCTTAAAAAAAAAAGATAAGAATGATTTTAAATGCAATATTAACATTGCCTAACAGTTAAATTCAGGTTTAATAATTATTATAAAAATGGAATTCTAAGGAAAATAGTTGGCAACCTTAACTATCTGACTCCGTAACGTTGCTCCCATTGTTGATTTTACCAGCTATAAAGCTCTGATTAACGCTGGCAAAGTTGGTGTTTTAAAATTTTTAGTTTTTTAGTTGTTTTTTTCTAGTATATGTTTTTAATTGCTTAAAATATTATCTTGAATAGTTTCTCTTTACTAAACATCCAGAATTTCCTTCTTTAATCTGTTTTTACAGTGAAAGATTTTTTGAAAGAATGGGTTCTTAAAAAGGCTCTGTTTTCTTTGGATTTCTGTTCTGGGTCATTGTGATAAGGGATAATGAGCCCAGAACATTCATTTTATGTTTTAAATGGTTTTCATGTAAAGTTATGGGGAAATATGAATAAATATAGTAAATAATAATTTTTTCTACTTTGGATCATAATATATTTCCTAGATTTAATATATAGACCCAGAGCTGTTGGCTTGTCCACGGTGGTCATTTTTCCAATAGTAGTGACATGGACAATTAGCTCAAAATTTCCATTTTATGCAATTTAGATGTGTTTTCTATATAAAGTTTTGTGACAATATGGATAAATATGATGAAAAATATTTATTTTCAATATAGATCATAAATTTTTTCCAAGATCAGGTCTAGATCTAGATCCTGGAAGCTTTTTCAGTCAGTAAGTTTTTATTTTTAAAATTTCAAACATTAATATAAAAATAATTTTTGTTTTATAAAAATTGCTCTGTGCTCAGACATGCCTACCCCCAAGACCCAGAATGTGGAACACTCAGGTTGAAAATGTGGAATTTTGGGCCCCAATGTGGAACATACACGCGTTTATGTTTGTTAGCCATATTGTACGCAATAAATAAAACTTCAATCATATTACTTTATTAATAACAATACTAGTTTGCTTATTATAAATTAGATGTAAATAGTATAATAAAAAGTAAGAAAACCTTTAATTCATAATTATGTCCTTTTTTTTAAATCAATAGCTCTAACTCCTATATTATATGATGAATTCTAACAACCTAGGCTCAAATGTTACTATCTATTTTTATTTGTTACCACTAGATCTAAATCTATTGACTAGATCTAGTCTAGATTATTCTAGATCGACTAGATTATTCTAGATCGACTTGATTATCTATCCTTTTCTAATTCTAGGGCTCTACTCTAGTCACACTAGTGACTAGATGTTGTCTCTAGTTCTAGATCTAAAATAATTTAAGAGTCTACTAGTACTAGTCTGGATCTAGACTACCGGTATATCTAAATAAGTCCTCTAAGTCTAAGAACACAGATTATAATAATTATATTATAAATCTAAATATTTATGTCTAAATCTATAGTGTATAGATAATAGACTTATTAAGAACTAAAATAAATTTATTACATAATGATACATAGAAATCTAGAATCTAGAGATCTATCACCTTCTAAGTATATTTCTAGATACTTAGATAGATCTAGAGTCTACTTCTAGTTATCTAGTGCTAGCCCTACTTCTAGATCTAGAAACTAATTTAGACTATGTAATAACTAAATAAGTATATCTAGATCTATACAGTCTATGGCCTTATTTAGGCCTTAGCCTTACTTAGTTACTGTCACTACTGTGTCTAAGTTAATTAATTACATTTTTATCATTTAGGTCTATAGGAAAGTGCGAAGTTCGAGCAGCCCCGATTTGTCAAGAGGTTCGAACAGTTCACTTTTTATTGCTATAACTTTTTTATTTGAATGTTTACCAAATTACTACTATATTGCTACTGCGCATGCACCTTTTTTCTTTACTTCCGACACATACTATTTCCTTTTCCTTGTAAAGGCTAAGTTCATGGTGAGGTCAAACTCAGGAGGTGTGGAGTTATTCTTTTTTACTACCCGGTTGTGAAGGAAATGGGTAATGGGCTTAAGGCTATTTTTAAGTCTGATTGCTCATCAGCTTAAAGAGACTATTTGAAGTTATGGAGGGTGGGAAATGGTGCAATGGATGGTGTTCTTGCGCTGGAGTAAAAAGAAAATGACTTTATAGTAAAAATTAAATATTAAAACATGTTCTTAGATATATTTTCTTTGATCTGTTCGAACCTTCCATCAACCCGATCGAGCTTACTAACTGGGGAAAAATCCGCTCGAGGAAAAGTACGCTTGGCAATACTTACCCTATCCCTCTTTGACTTCGTATTTAATTTTAACTAAGCCTAGTGATACATTAAATCCAATCTATTTTTATAGCAAAAGGAAGAGGAATTCAGAGATAGTATCAGTTTTTTTGATAGGTCAGACCGTTACTGTGCTATAAAAATCCAAACTTGAAAATTGCTGCCAGCGGGCTTAATGCGCTCGAACTTCGCACTTTACTCTATATCTAGATCTTTAATAACATTTTTTTAAAAATCCTTTTGAAAGTTTTCTTAGATTACTTAGAAACCAGTTCAAGGAGTTAGTGTTAGAATAGTCAGATCTATGATCTAGATCTAGTAAGTAATCTATTTTTTTCTAGTGACAGTCTAGACTAGGACTAGATGATGATATTATATCAGATATAGAGTATAGACTAATAGAGAGTAATAGAATAGACTATTCTAGACATAGTAATTAGTAGAGCGGCAGTAGTAGAGCCATTGTTGGGAAAAGAAAGGGATTTGAATGGAATATTTGGCTAATTAGCACTTACTAGACTCTAAGAATAGATCTAATATCTAGACCTAGACTACTAGATCAGTAGATCTATGTCTAGAACTAGCTCAACCATTTCTTCGTAAATTTAGGACACACCGGTCCGGGAGGAGATGAAATGTAAACAATAAACACAGACCTATATATATTTTATTTTGCACTCAGTATTTTCAATTCGCACTATTAATAAATAATGAAAAAACTGCGATTTTTTTTAGTGTCGGATTTAGACTAGGCGGAACAAAAAATCGTGAATGCGGAACGGCGGAACATCTGAGCTTTTTTGATGATTTTGCGGGACGGTTCCGCATAATGCGGGACTGTAGGCATGTCTGTGTGCTATATAAAAAGGGCTTGCATTTCTTTTTTCATTCTATATTAAATATATCATTTTCTAATTAAAAACAAAAAAGTTAATTAAGTTTAATTGAAGCATTCTTTTCACTCAGAAAGGCCAAAAAAAAAAATTTTCGGCCAAGTGAGTCTAAGAGTTAAGTTAAAAGAAGGCTGTGGTTCATCAGCATTTCTTATAATGTCTGTAAATCCCTATTTTGGAGAGGCATTCCTGCCTACATACTTCAATGTGAAAGTAGAATCTGACTGCTCAGAGGAGCCAGTCTTTTTCTATTTGGCTAGTTGTTCTTTGTTGGCTGAGATCATCACTACATAGTTATGCATTGCTGATCTTACTACCACTCAATTCCATATTCTGCAGTCAAGAGTTAAGTCCTTCCAAGCATTAGCATCTGCTTTAAGATCCACATATCAAAAATGAGAGCAGCCAGTTTTCCTTGTCCCTGTTTTCAAATTGCCCATATGGAATGATTTTGGGAATTTGTAAGTTTTCCATGTGGAAGACCCATACGAGTAAGCATCTAAATGTAGCTTACTCTGTCTAGCTACATAACTTTCAAGAGACGACGGGGACAGCATAAGTGGGACAAATCAAATTTTGCCACTTTGCTTCACATATGTGGTCCATGCTTTTGATAGAGTACTCAAGACACGTAGACCATCTAGATTTTTATGTGCTTTTTGAAAAGGTAATAGTGTATCCAATGATTGTTCTTCAATAATAAAAATGTGTTTATTATAGTACTTACATTCTGCATCAGATTTTGACATTTGCAATTCTTCTTCTGTTAAATAAACCTGTAAATTTCTTAAAACCTGAAAATAAAATAAATTAGTTTTCTTTGAATTAGTACTAAGATTTTAGTCTAGGACATATTAGTCAAATAATAGATGACTAAAAATAGCAAAAATCTTGTAAGACCTGCCATGCAATTAAAAAAAAAAGTTTGTGTTGTAAATAGGCCAAATTAAAATTCAATCAATGAAATAATATGTAATCTAATCTATCTTTTCATTTATTTACCTGACATCGAAGTTTCACTGAAGCTTTGTCATCTGTTAAAAGTCTTGTATATAAATCTTTTAATACTGGCCCAAGCATGAATGTGTAGTGCCGACATGCAAAGAAACCTTAAAAAAAAAGCAAATAATTCATTTTTAGCAATACAATATTTGAAATGGAATTCAAGTCTTAATTTTGACAAAGTGTTGAGATGTATTTGGAACAAGGTAATAAAGCAGTCTTTTATATACAGTGGAGAAATGATCATATGCATCATTATGCTCCAGGAAACAGTCTACCTTTTCAAAACATTTTTATATTAGAAAGCCCTTCTTTTTTTTTTTTTTAGCCCTTTTACATAATGAAAGCTCCATGAGGGTTATATAAATTAATTATTATTCATCAAAATGGGTACAAAGCATTAGATGGTTTAAATAAAGGTGGCTGTTACTGAATGCCATACAAAATTAAGGCAACAATAACTAATTTCTCATTTACCTAGAGTAACAACTTTAATTATTAATAGTCTAAAAAGCTTCTATTTGGATTGGACTATTGAAAAATGAAAAAGATATTAAATATTGTACCTATTGCAGTTAAAGCCTTCACTTGAACATCCTCATCTTCATGGCCCACAAAATAAATAAATACATCAAAGACAGTCTCTCTGTTACAGACCTTAAAAAAAAAAAAGCTTGTTTAAACATTACAAAATAACCACATTAATATTTACATCAAAAACAAATAAACAATAGCCTCAATGAATATTTCATTTAAAACAAATATTTAGTAAAGCGCTCTTACTTTAGCATCTCCCATATCTTTGGAATCAAAATCAAAGTGTTTGCATAGAAGTCCCACAGTAAAAAGAGCTCGAAGAAGAGTAGGTCTCCTAGTTTTCAATGTTGGACAATCTTTATTTGCTTTATGATCATACATAAGTCTTGCTAATACACCTTACAAAAATATCATCAATATACAGTTATTGAAATTTAATATATGAGAGCAAAAGTCACAACAATTAACACAAGCCAAATTATGTAATGTGGGTGAATTATCTGGAGAGAAAAAAAAAATTAAGTAAAGAAGTTTTGATCAGAAAAGAAGAAAGTGGGTTTAAAGTTTTAAAATAATATTTGAATTTTACATTTATCACCCTGATGTCTTTTAAACCATTGCAAAAAATACTAGTTGGCATCTCTAGCAGCTAGCTGATCTGCTTAATCAACTGCAAATAATGTGATGTCATTCATAAAAATAATAACATTAAAGCCCATAATGACATACTTATGGCAAATAATCTTGCTTGTGAAAACTAGAACCTGCCTTTTTTATTTAAACTATTGTAATTAGTCTGATTTCGTAAGAATTTCCAAAGTTATTGGCTAATAAGTTTACAAAAATATGAACTTTGGGCAAAATTTTTGGAGAAATCAAGAAAATTTAAGTAACATTTGATGTTTTGTTGACATTTTTATGAGGTTATTACAAAATTTTATTTATTAAAAAAATGAAATCATCTATTAAAATTGCAGTACAATTAACGTAGTCATCTTTTTTAATCACATCTGTATTTTATAAGATAAGAATTATTTAATAGATAAATGTGAAATTCAACTAAATATGCATATAACTTATTTACCATAAAACTTTTTGAAACAATCTCTGACTAGTTCATAGTTGTGGCTCACATCATTTACAACAGCTCCTAAACAGCTTATACAGCTCTGAACAACCTGTAAAATCAAACAACCACAAATATTTCATACTAGATAATGACTTCATTGGTTTTGTAGGAGTGACAAAAATTCTAACAGAAAAATGACCTTACCATCATTCCATGTTTCAGAATCAGCTTCACTAAATCTTCCTCAACTTGGGCCAAGAAAGATTCACTGGGATGTTCCAATAAAGGTATTACAAGTTCAAGTATCCGTGCAACATAATGAAGAACCATGACGTCTCCCTGAGTCTATAAATAATTAATACTTAACATTAAAATTACAAGCCATAATTTTATCTACAAAAAAAAAAGGTTAAAAACAGCAACTCACTAAAAACAATTGCTATGTTCAGATTTATAAAAATACTTATTTAGTTTAAATGAAAAACGTACATTGCATTTGATGTCAAGGTAAGGCTGTAAAGTATTTGCATGTTCCACCATTAGGTCAGGTTTGATTTTGCTAAATAAGTGCAAAGTTGATAAGCATCCAACAAGACGACTTACTGTTCTACTCTCTGATTTTTCTGAAAATACATTTATAGTTGCTACAATAAACAACTTTCTCTAAATTTGTATGTTAAAGATTACATGCAAAACTATTTTCAAGAAATTGTCTTACCAACACTTTTTTCTTCAATTCTCAAGACATTTTCCACGAGACAATCAACAATTTGTTTACAAGCTGTAATTGCAGCTTTATTATAATTGCCCTCTTCATCCTTTTTTAAAAGCTAAGAAAAGATTTTTAAAAAAAGTTATCCAATTCATTTTTTTTTAAATATTGCTAACCTAAGTTGGTAAATATTTCAAACTCAAATATATACATTTCATTAATATGTATTAAACTTACATTTTCTAACAACTGCTCAAAGAATTCATAACTTGTATCTTTTGCTGCTGCAACCTTAAAGAAAATAAGAATATTAAGTCAATGCTGAAAAACATATGAGTAAATAAAATTTTGTTTAAACATAAATTTTTTTTTAAACAAGCAATAATGAAATGTACTTACAACATCAGTTATATTCATTACTTTTTGTACAAGTTTTTCTGAATCTTTTTCTTGGGATCCTACTGGAGTAAACCACATTGCTTGAAAGACTTCATTGACCAGTTTCTTAAAATTAAAACAAAAGACAAAAAATAGACTGTAAGATAGTTACAATGTCTGTCGACTGGTTAAAATTAAATAATGCAGAATAACAATGATATTTCTTAAGGAAGAAATGGACAGTTTTGTTTAGCAATGTAGAATTATAGTCCAAACATAATTCATCTTTAATATAGACAAGTTGGCTACTTTACCAAAAATAAGGACTATTGCTTTAAAAGCCCCAAAGATATTAATATTGTGATTTTATATGCGTGAATTTATATTTTGTTAAAATGTGATACAAATTACAATTTTTTTTTGTAAAAATACAATACCTTGATGCCTTCTTCATCATTTACTCTTCTTATCATCTTCACACACATTTCTGGGATTTTGGGAAAGTCGCTATGTTCAATACAAATATCTTTGAAGATACGTATTACCCTTTTTCTCACACTTATTCCAGTATCCTAAGATAAATAATATATACAACTTTATGTTCAATTATAAAAAAAAAATAAAAAATTGCATAGTTCCACATAAATTAAAAGGCAATTTTTTACTGCACTCCTTTGTACACTCCACTGGCTCCCTTTGAGTAAAAGAATAGTTCTTCATTGAATTCTGACAGGCTATATGCATCAAAAAAATTGAAAAACAACAATAGACATACACATTGAATTTCTTGTTTTCTACATTTATTTGCTTTAATATGGCAGTTTTATGTTTGTTACAGTCTCAAAGTGCCGGAGCCTACATTATGTTTGTTAATGGTGCTATATTAATAAAATTGTTATAACAAAACAATTCTGAAATTCCAAAGTCCTCATGTAAAAACTTAACTGACATTTATTTAAAATTTAAAAAAAAAAAACATATTGTGACTTTAGACTTTATGGCTAAGTTTTCAAATTAACTTTTAATTCAGGTTTTTAATATCGTTTCATTCCTACTATCAAATTTAGTATACATTATGTGTATAAAAATGAATTTCTAAATTTACCAAAATTCTGTCAGACAGCATATCATAGTAATTAGGAATGAGATCTGGCTGAATGAGAATAAATTTTCCAACCAGTTCAATTGCAGCTTCTCTAACAGAGGTGGACTGATCCAGAAATCGGCCATGTACTCCACGCTGCATGTCAGCCTGAAATATTTTATAGCAACAGGCCCTGTTTTAGTTGCCATGACACAAAAAGTAACATTTTTAGACAACTTTGTACTGTGTGATTTAAGATTAAGCTTTCCTTTCTGACAATTATATTTTTTTCTTGTTACTTCAAGCTTACATTTTAAGTATTTCCAAACAAGAGGTCACTTTATATTTACCTACAGGCCTTAAAGCATGCAGAAATATGAATTAAATTGTATTAAATGAATTAAATTATAAACTTAGAAGTTACCTTTTTGTTAAACAGCATATATTTGTTATTATTTTGGGGGACACTCATACTTATCCCCCCCCCTCCAAATTATTACTAAGTGGTATACCAAGATCCAATTAGAAAGGTGCAATTAATGAAAAAAAACTATAAAATAAAAAAGGTATTTTAACAATGAAATGTTTACTAAAGATCATACCCTGGCTAGTATTCCTGGATCAGCTTCAACTACTGCAGTAAGGCATTTCATGGCTTTAGTTCTCACTGCTACAGCTGTTTCACACAAAACCTTAAGAATCTATAAATAAAAATTATATATATCATTAATAATTAAGCAAAATATAACAAATGTTATAAATAAATCTTTAAGAACAGCAGTGTTGAATAAAAAGAGTTTTTGTCTCATATGATTATAAAAACATAATGAATGGAACCACTAAAATAAACCTTAAATAAAATAACTATAGAAAATGTGTTTGAAAGTTGTTTTTAATACAGTAACTTCTCATAGCTTTTCAAAATCAGTTTAACAGGAATAAAAAAATAGAGACAAAAAATGCTATTTTATACTTTATTACTAAGATGAGAAATAATTTTAAAATTAAAGTATTTTCAGTCATACCTGTGTTAGATAGATATCGAAGCTTTGAGCAAATGGACGCTTAGATGACAAGTATCTTGCAACCAAACAAGCATTTTCATAGTTTAATTTGGCTCCTGCTTGCCTGAAATTAAATAGATGTGAATTTTATTATTTTAAAATGTCCAGTTGTAAAACATTGTTAACAGTATGTTGATTAAGAGACTTACTTTAAATTAGCAAGAGGTTTGCCACCATAAGAGATTTGGGAACATAAAAAAGCTTTTCGCTTTTCTGCATTTTGCATTATCTCTGTTGATGTTTCTTCTTTCGTCTCATTAAAATCTTCATCCTGTTCTTCTCCAGAAGTGTTAAGCTGAGCTTTAAGTGTTTTTTCTGCTTCTACAGTAGTATCACGAAACCATTGTGCTATATAAAATTGACGAGCAAACTGAAATTTAAAAAAAATATATATCATTCACTCCTTCAAAATTAACTTATATTAAAACAGTAAAACTAGGTATCCTTTTATGTTAATTGATAATTTCATAACCATTGTATAAACAATCAATCAATATTTATATTTTAAGCTACAGTACAATCTTGTGTATGGAGTGTGGTTACATTGAATTCCATGCTTAAGATTTTCTCATGTTTCAGTCAAATAATTATGAATACAAGTTATTGGTGTTTAAATCTACTAATATCAAATAGTTTTATTTTGGCATATATATTGAAGTAACCCAATATAAAAGCAACAGTTTTTTAAACTTTCGAATATGAAAAGCACATCATGTCTCATTTCGAACAAGAACTAGTGTGAGTGACTTTTTTTTGTGTGAAAACCGGATCGCATTTTTATTTTTTAAAGATTTTTTCCAATAAACATGCCCGTAGACCCAGTGTATAAGCCCCCTCCTAAGAACATGAGTATTTTTAAAGCTTTTTTCTATTCTTAAGGTATTAAAAGTATATTTCTACTAGTCGACCCACCGCTATTTTGCAGGGCCGGCCTTAGGCCACAGCAACATATGCAAATGCAGTGGACCCCACACTTTCACAGGACCCGCGCTAATTCTAGGGGTAAATTATTAAATTAAACCATTTTGTAACTTATAACAGATTTCCAGCAGCCGGCTAATTCTAGGGGTAAATTATTAAATTAAACCATTTTATAACTTATAACAGATTTCCAGCGGCCTCATAATTATCAGGAGCTTCTGGAAACCTTCTGAAATTGCAAAATATACGAAAAACTCCTGGAAACTTCAGGAAATTATTAAAATCTTTTGAAACTCAGACAAATCTCCAATATAAAAACAAAAATTGTCATTTTGGGGTGTCATTCATTCTGGAAAACGCCAACAATTCTCATAGATAGATTGAAACATTAGGTAATTCTTGTTATTGAGCGCAATCTATGTAGGAAATAAAAGATTTTGATATACTGTATGACTTCGCTACACGCAATAAATTACAAAGACATTTATTTTCTATACAAACTCTTTATTTTCACTTATTATCCATATCCCTACCCAAACTGGCCATGTGAAATCCATTTCGCATAGGGCCCCACAACGGTTGAATACAGAGTAGATTACTTGTGCCCACCCCCTCTTTTTTTTTCCCGCTGCTTGAGTTACGTGGGGTAGAAATAAAAAAAAGAGGGATCTTTCCATGACTTCTTGGTCACAATGGTTAAGTCCGGCCCTGCTATTTAGTGATGGGTGAATACTACTTGTTCTCCCCCCATTTTTTTTTCATGGGGTAACTCTAGTCAAACTTGCAGAAATAAAAGCATGATCTTTCCTTTACTTCTTGGTGTCCAAACTGTTGAGCCATGAAGAGAATTATATATAGAGATATTTTTTTAAACAAGACATATCATTCTTAAAGTTGTTTATTCATTTATTAATATTACATCTTAACTTTATACTGTTATAATGTGTGCGTGTATGTATATGTATATATATATATATAAAACTTTGGAAAAAAAACAACAACTTCTTTATTATTTTTATTAATAAAACAAAAGACTACTTAAGAGCAAATGTGTATATTTAATATTAATGTACTTGGGAGTACAAAAAAAAAAAACATTCCACAAAATGCAGAGTTCTGTGAAGTTAAGATATAATGATGTAGCTGTATTAAATTATCTCATTTGAAGCATTCATACTTACAAGAAGGGATGATTCACTAAGTGAATTATATGCTAGATATTCTAACATCGCTTTCTGAAGTCTTTCTGTAATGTCTGGTAATATTTTTACCTATTATCAAAATCAGAAAAAAAAACTTTCAACTTGTGCAAAATTAATATAATTATGCAAAAAACATCTAGACAAATGTGCATAAATGGCATGCTGCTCAGCGTAATACTTATTCATACTAATTTATTTCGATGGATATTAAAGAACTACTAAATAGTGCATGTTCCTTTTTTTCTAATATATTTATGACACATTCTTTTTCTCTCAACAACAAAGTTAATCTGAAAATCTAAAATGTGTCTTATTCATATGATCTTCAGGAAGAAGGAAGGTAGCTATGGTCTATTGTGATTTTTAAGCCCCAAGATGCATCAGCTAAAAAACCTGTATTGTTAGGCTTATAAATATACAGGGAAACATGTATTTCATTGTTGGAATGTTATAGAGGTTTTTCTTTTTAATATAAAATAAATAAGCAGGAGTGACAAAGCCGACAATGAAATGTGTCCCTGTGGGAGCAGCCCTCTTCCAAACCTGTCATAGCCTGACCTTATGCATGAAGTTTCATATGTTATGCCATAGTATAGGTAAAGCTCATGCGTGGAGAGATGGCCTTTGTGTGACATCAGTTTTAAGTAGATATGGCAAAAACAGAGTGTTGGAATCAATTGAGTGTTTTAAATTTTAAATTGGTGTAAAAAAGAAAATGACCCAATAGAATGAATTTGAAGATAATATTGTTTGCTTTCTTCGCATGGCTGACTATTGCACACATTGACAACACAGACATTGCATTCGAAAACCTAACTCTTCCACAAGCTGACGTGTTGGAAAATAAAGAAACTAATCTATTTTTATTGACCAATGGCTGACAAACTTTTATATCATAATATTTTTTCCGTGATCCAACACCTACAGAGCTAAAAATATAAACACATGTGCCAAAGCACACGCAATCAATTAATTCCTCTATAGTAAAATGAATAAGCACACACTTCAAAATCTGACCAAAATAGGCATCTCTGCATTAAAGTACTTTAATGACTCATTTTATTAGTGAAATGATAACTATTACATTAACCATCTCTACTGCTTCACAACTACAGCTTAAAATTCAACTATATATACATTGCTTGTTTAGAGAAAAAATATTGATTTTTCAGTGATGGGAACAGACTTTGAAAAAATTTTAAGAAATTTGTACATTGCGTTTTTTAACTGGCCTGTCGCAGCGACTTAAAAAACAACTTCTCTATCAAACAACTATAGAGAATTTATGTGTTTGAAAATCAAAACATGCTTGAGTTTTGGAAATACTACACATCTGTTTGTTTCACTGGATATTAAATTTTGTACATGAAGTAAACCAAATAATACTTTGAAAAGCTATTGAGAGAAAGCTGCTGAATCTCTGGTGAGTTCTTAAGCAAGAACAACCAGATGAGGAGCAATGCTTAGAGGAAAAAAATGTTTAGCAATAAAACTGCATATTGAGGCTTCCTTATGTGACTCTTTTTAATGCAGATACAAGTTGTTTACAAGAAGTGGATTTCTAGCACTTAGTAATGATTAGTTATTAGATATAGAAAAAAACTTTAATATATTTTACTCACTATTAGATCTAGATCTATATTTCTAAGTTAAAGTCTAAAATATAAATAGTTGTAAAAAAATAGTGATCTAGATATAAATTCTAGCTCTAACCTCTAGGTGCTAAGCCTAATCCGTAATTTTTGTTTTGCTTCTAAAAGATTTGTGACAATTAAATGGTATCATTCATTGTCAATAAAATCTAGGACTAGAACTAGATTTTCTAGCCTTTAAATTTCTAGTTCCATCTACTCAAAATCTCTCAGTAGATGATATCTCTTGATCACGAACCCTAGTTCTAGACTTGCAGTCTGACTTTTATTAGTCTTACTAGATCTATCTATAATTAGTATCAAATCTAGATCTACTTAAATCTACTACTAAATTAGATCGATATCTCTAGATCCAATTTTTTAAATCTATTCTACCAGACTATGTCACTACTATACTCAGTCTCACAGACAAAATTTTAGGAGATTTTTTAAGGATGAAATGTATGATGTGTGTGTTTCCTATCCGTTTGTGAGATACATAGTAAAACATACACAAAACTAAGCATTTATCAAATCAATAATTGTAAATGCAAATCAATTATTGTTATTTGATTTTAAAAATAAATAAATATCTTGCCAATATGCCACAGAAATAATGTTATCAGCTGTGGTATGTCCACAGAAAATGTAATGAAAGTTATCTTTTAATCAAGTAACAACTTGACTCAAACAACCTTTTTTTTTTCAAAGATTATCTTATCTTATATAATACAGACGTTACTTCAAAAAAGAAGATGATTACGTCCTACGCGTCATGCATTTAGTCATGCATATTAACCAATGACTTAAATTCTGCCAAGTCACTGGTTTTTCTGGCTAGCTCAGGCAACCCATTCCATGCTCTAATAGCACTAGGGAAGAAGGAGTATTTGTACAAATTTGTCCTAGCATATGGGACGAGGAATGTGCCTTTATTTTTGTGTCTTTCAGAGTATTTTATTAAATTTTGTTTTTGTATTTGAAGATTATGGTTCAGTGTTTTATGTATAATTGCTACTTTACTTTTGAGTCTTCTGTCCTGAAGGCTTTCTAAATTTAGTGATTTTACTAATGGTGTTACCCTAGTCAAATGTGAATATTCGTTTGTTATGAATCTCACTGCTCTATTTTGTGTTTGTTCCAGTTTCTTAATGTTTTCTTGAGTTGAGGGGTCCCACACGGTGGATGCATATTCTATTATTGGCCTAACCAAGGTTAAATAACATTTTAGTTTTATGTTCTTATTTGATTTATAGAAATTTCTTTTAATAAACCCTAATGCTTTGTTGGATTTTTTTATAGTTTCATCAATATGTGGATTCCATGACAGTTTTTCATTTATTATAACACCTAGGTATTTTGAGTTTTTAGTCTGTGTTACTGGTTTGCCATGAATAAGATAAGTGGAATTAATTTGTTTAATTTTTTTTGTTACTCTTAACAACTGACATTTTTCTGGGTGGAAAGACATGCTCCAATTTGATTCCCATTTCTGTAATTCATCTAATTCTCTTTGTAAAATATATGTGTCTTGTTTTGTTTTTATTGTTCTATATATTATGCAATCGTCTGCAAATAATCTGACTTTTGTTCCTGAACTAATGCAATTTGGTAAATCATTTATGTAAATTAAAAATAGTAGTGGACCCAAGACTGTTCCTTGAGGTACACCTGAGTTTACTGTTATTGGTGTTGATTTAGAGCCATTTATTATTACAGTTTGTTCTCTCCCTATCAGAAAATCTTTAATCCACTGATGCAGTGGACCGTTAATGCCGAAATATTTTAATTTTTTAAGCAAACTATGGTGGTGAACTTTGTCAAAAGCCTTGGAAAAATCTAGTAAGATAGCATCTATTTGTTCACTATTATCTAAACCTTTTGAGAAATCATCAATTAGTCCTATTAGTTGTGTTTCACATGATCTATATTTCCTAAAGCCATGTTGGTATGGGGTGAGGACATTATGTTTGTCTAAGTGGTTTATGATGTTGCTACATATTATGTGTTCTAGTATTTTACATGTGATGCTGGTAAGTGATACTGGTCTGTAGTTTCCTGGATCAGATTTTTCTCCTTTTTTAAATAGGGGGGTGACATTAGCTTCTTTCCAGTCCTTTGGTACTCTGCCCTGGTTAAGCGATGCCTGAAAGAGTATTTTGAACACTGGGGCTAGCTCATTGCTTAGTTCTTTGAGTAATCTAGCTGGAATACCATCAGGTCCAGACGCTTTATTTGGTTTGGTGTTGGCTAATAGTTTTTTTAATTCCATTTTCTTCTACTACTAAATCTTCTATGTTGTCTACTTGGTTCAAATTAAGAAATATGTCTTTGTCTCCTGGGGCTGAGAATGCTGATGCAAAGTATTTGTTTAGGATGTTTGCTTTAGTTTCATTATCATTATGTATTATGTTATGTTCATCTTTTAATGGCGCTATGCCTGTTGTTTCCATTTTCTTAGACTTAATGTATGACCATAGGTTTTTGTTGTTATCTTTAGATATTACATTGTTTATGTATTCACTCTGCAGCTGTCTGCTTACTTTTTGGGTTAGGTGTTTAATTTTTATATACTTTTTGTAAACTCTTTCTGCCTTGGTTTCTTTAAATTTTCTATATAGGTTTTCCTTCTGTTTACAAAGCTTCTTTAGTCTATTATTAAACCAGCATTTATTTATTTAAAACATTACAAATGGTTACTTTTCCATTTTTTAAAATAAGAAACATTCTTAGAGATGCCTTCATAATGTGTATTCTCTGTGGTGTGATGGAAATGTACATTATTAGTTCCTATGTGTATCTTATAGATACTAGAGTCATGGTGTGCATTTGAGGTAATGTTTTATTTTTTTATTAGCTAACTTTAATCCTTCTCATAAACAGAGCCAGTAATATATAGGGCAATATTGGCCTATTTGAATGTTTAGTTGACATTTGCTTACTAAAAAAATGGCTTTTGGATGGGGGGGAGGGGGGCATTAGACCTATTCGCGTTTTTTTTCGTTTGGATTTGGGGGGGGGGGGATATTAGACCTATTTGCGTTTTTTTTCCTAGCAGAATCTTTTTCAACCATCTAGTTTCCCTTTCTTTTACGAGTGAAATAATTTTTATGGACTTTTCACAGCTGTATGCGAAATATTTTCGTTAAATCTACAATAGATCTAGATTCTAGATCTAGTTACTAAAATTCGTGGACTTTTCAGGGCTGTCAGAGAAATATCTTCACAATATATATTCTAGTGATTTAGCGTAAATCTAGAGTCTAGATCAAAGTCACGAAAATTTGCGGACTTTTCACTGCTAAGTGATATTATCTTCACTAAATTTACAGAAGATCTAGACTCTAAAGCTAATTCACTAAAATTCGCGGCCTTTTCACGGCTGCGTGAGAATTATCTTCACTAGATGGCTGCCTGGTCGTGCGGTTTGCTCGCTGGACTGTCGTTCGGATTTATCGATGGTCGAGGGTTCAAATCCTGCCCGCTCCCATCCCCCGTCGTCCTGCGGGAGGTTTGGACTAGGAAGTAAACCATCTGCAACTCTGAAGGAACATCCGAAACATGTAAAACATTTTACAAACAAACAAACAAAAGATTTCGAGTAAATCTAGAGTCTAGATATAAGTCACTAAAATTCGCAGACTTTTCGCAGCTGTGTGCGAATTATCTTCACTAAATATACCGTAGATCTAGAGTCTAGATCTAAGTCACTAAATTTGCGGGCTTTTCACTTGTTTGTGCAAATTATCTTCACTAGACATAGCTAAGTACAGTACTGATAGCTTTAGATCAGCCTACTTTCTGTAATATTAGAGTCAGGGCGCATCAGTTTGATTCCCTTTGTCAAGCTAAGAGAGATTAACCACCATTTTTGCCATTGAAACATCTGCCCTTCTCACTTTTGTCTCCTGTATTTGGTGGTTTACCAAAAACTGAATCTAGATCTAGACGTAGCTTCATTTAGAGTTCATTGGTTTTAATTTGCATAGGCTTTTTAAAGGTATTTTAACATCCTAAGGATTTGTAGGCAACTGTCCGAAATGTGATATATTAGATGTAGACCTATATAAAATTAGATCAGACAATTTTGACACTTTTTTATTTTAAACCCCATAAAGGATAAGAAAGGAGATAAATAAATCTCTTTATAAGATGACAGAAAATTGTGCGCACTTTTTGAGTATATCTAGATCTATTGTCAGATATCTAAATCTATATTCTAGAGCTACTAGACCTTGTCAGTAGTCTAAATCTAGATCGATAATTAGATTAGATTTCTTCTCTTACTCTTGGCATCTAACTTTTTTTTTTATATCTGGTTTCAATAATAACCAGCCATGACGAGAAATGCTTTAGAGGGGAAGAACATAAAGCAAAAGAAATGCATTTTAGCAGATTAATTTATGTTTAACTTAAGAAGGCTTTCTTGCGTGACGCACTCTTGCTAGCAAACATGGCAGTTGTATGCAAGAAGTGGATCTCTAGGCCTACGTAGGCTAAGTCTAGGGCAATACAACACTGGGCTTTTAAAACAAACATTAGTTATATGATCTAGAATAATCTAAATATATGGACTCTATATACTCACTATTAGATCTAGATCTACAACTAGAATCTAGATTTAAGTCAAATATCTAATAATCTAGTCTAAGTTTTGAGGCTAATCTGTAAATTTTGTTTAGCTTCCAGGAAATTTGTGATCATTGAATTTATCTTAATCATTTGATGTCAATAAAATCTTTTTATCTAGATCCTAAATCTAATAAATCTCTCAATCAATCTACTCAAGGGGTTGGACTTTTTTGTTTGAAAAAAATGGATAAGATGTAATTTTCTGAAAATTCCCATCACTGATATATATATATATATATATATATATATATATATATATATATATATATATATATAGATACAGATATTTTAAAGAGGATAAAATAACCCTTTTTTTTAAAAATAAGATTTAAATTATTAAAAGGAATGTTTAAGGGTTAGGGAAATTATCTTTTTGCATCAAATAAAAACAAAAGGGTTAAACACATCTGATACATTTCTGTAAAATAAAATCAAAGTTTACCTCATTTTTTTTATTTTTACTAGATCCAGATACATCTTCATCATCTTCTTCACTGACCTATAAAGTAATAAATCTAGATTTCTTAAATTGAAAAAAAAAACAATAAATAATTATTTTCTGTGATTTAAAAAGGTAATGATTAAAATATAATTAAAGATAGTAATCCAATAAATATTTTCAAACCTTCTGAACAATATCAGTCATAACATCTTGATTTAATTGACTAGTAATAGCATCTTTTCTTAACCTAGCTGCTACAATGCCCAAGTATTCCAAAGAAGCAACTCGGAGTGACATATCAGTTGCTTTACTGCTAAACTGCTGCACCTATAAAAAACAAAGGGAAAAAACTTGACACTATTTACATCACTAGGCTTATAGCAGAACACTAATAAAACATTTCTTTACAAACATGAACAAGTTTTAATGAATCAATAGGCCTAATTTAACATTTGCACACCATTTTATTGTAGGCTCTATTAGCCTTGTCAACAAAAAGCTTACACTGCTCCCTGCAATTAAAGTGTAAACAATTTATTTAGTAAACTAATAGACGTCATCTATAAATATTCTTTTCAAAGCAAATGACAAACTATTGGCAGTTTTGATAGCTTAGAATAATTAACATAGTCCTATTAAGCAGGGTAATATTTTAATTTGCTGGTGAATTATTACAATGTGTTAATTCTTCATGTCTACTGTCCAATACACAGCTTCTTCACACCTTATTTGCTCACACACTACTGTGGCAAAATAACCAGTGTCTACCAGTGTTTCTATATACCTCTCTATGTGGATCTGAGACATGGGTACTTTACAGAAAGCAACTAAGACTTCTTGAATGCTTTCACCAAAGATGTTTGCACACCATCATGGACAAAGATTATGGACTGATAGTCAGCATAATCAGGTTACAATATTTTCCATGAGTGATAAATAGGTTCATAGAAGTAGTTAATACTACTTTTGAGATTTTATGCTTTTCTAAGAAAGCAGCCTACAAGGAGTAAAGGGAACAGATTGTTTTGACATGACTTTCAACTGAAGTGAATAAATGGAACATTAATTCTTAGCTTAGCCTAATTTAAGGAATGGAACAATGCCCACACTAGGAGAGAATGGAAAAAGAAAAAAAAAAAAAGAAAAGAACTATTTTCACTTCAGATTATAAAACATAAATAATGGTTTTAAATTTAGATTTTTTATTGTTGGAGTTCAGACTCCAAAATAGAGCCATGACAGAATGGTGTAACAATTTTTGGTGATTTTGAGATATTTCCAAAAATAGCATATCAGTAGCTATATGTCTGGTACATCAATAAAAATCAAAATAGTCTTTACAAAAATGATTTCTGGAACATAAATTACAGCTTAACATTTAACCTTACCAGAATTCTTCCCAAAAGACTAAGAAGTAGTTCAGAAGCAGGCCATTCAGGTTTATTTACAGTTGTCAACAAATCTTGTACAAAATTTTCAAAAAGTGGACGATAGTCTTCTTCTCCTTTAGTTGTACATCTATTTAAAAAAAATATTTAAAAAAATGAATCGGATTTTAGCAGAAACTCAAATTATCTGGATTTAACTGTACTTATTATATTTATAGAAAAAAATAAAATTTTCACAAAGGATTAAACAAAGTTCATATTTCCCAATACTAAAAACTTAATATGCATATTCTGCACACTTCACGAAGTAGACTGTATGGTTAAATATAATAACCTATTGTACAACTGTAAAATATAGCGATTTCATTAGCACTTTAAAATGATTGATTTGACCTAATATACTTACTTTTTAAGAAAAACTGACAAGAAATTATAACCAGTTCTCATTGCAGTCTCATAAGATGTGACAATCAGAACATCATTATCACTTTTAGCTGCAGCAGCCTGAAAGTATACACAGACTATTGTAGTTCAGTGTAAATAGTTGATGCGCTAACAATTATTCATTAAATTAACTTAATGTGTATTTTGTCATTTATTAGCTCAAAATGATTTGAGTTGGATGATTATTTCTAAAGACAATATTATCAGATAATCAAGAAGGATAAAATTTCAGGTCAACATACAGCTGCTTAGATGGGGTCATTGTGTATAATAAAGAACCACTTCTGGATGTCATTCATGTTTATAAGTAATGCTACACTACAGTTGACACGCCTACTATAGAGTATGCACAAAACACTTCTTAGGTCCATCAGTTGTAGTTTACTCATCTGCCCACATTATAACCCTACTTTTAAATAAAACACTTCTCTTCCAACTAAACACGTTTTGGCCCTTGTATATTCAGTGGAATAGCCAGCATTACAAATACAATTGCATAACCTTTTGGTATCCTCCAATAGAAAGCCCTCATTCCAAACCACAAACTTTTAGGACGCCCCACTTTTAATAAAACTACCCCGCATCAAAACAATCTCCCTTTTGGCCAGAGTATTCTAGTGTTTGTTATGTTTAATTGGCCCGGTTCATCATTAACTAGTCATTATGTTTCAAACTGTAGTAAATTTCTCCACACACACACATGCATGCTTTCAAACATATGTTTCGTGTTCTTTGTAAAAATATATTTGATAATTACAATGATCTAAGGATAATCCCTCACATTCACTTAAAGTCTATTACTAAAATTAGTTTCTAAAAAAAAATAAATCAAGATCTAAATTCTAGCTCTATCTAGCCTCTAGGTGCTAGATCTAAGCCAAATTCGTAAATTTTGCTTTGCTTCTGAAAGATTTGTGACCATAAAATGGTATTATACATTATCATTAAAATTTAAGACTAGACCTAGATTTTCTAGAATCTATTAATTGCTTGATCTATCTACTCTAAATCACTCAGTAGATGATATCTTCTTGATCAAGAATCTAGATAAAAACTCTAGAACTAAATCTGACTTGCAGTCAGACATTTATTAGTCTTATTAGATCCAGATATATCTATAATCTAGATCTACTTAAATCTGATAACTTGGATCTAGATTCCAGATCTAGATCCAATCTATTCTATCAGTGATGTCGCTACCAGATTAGATCTATATTCAGTAGTTCACTATAGTATAGTCATGTAAACTGAAAGTAGTCCTAGAATAGATTTATGTTATGTAGATGTCCGGTAGGCCTAGTACTTGATCTAGATCTTATAATAGATCTAGATGTCTAAATCTAATCCATTTGAACTCATGGAAGTCGGCAAACAGGGTTCAAATTAGACAAATATAGGGGCCATCGTAACAACAGAGCAAAAAGTGCATAGCGGCCTGACATAATGATACTCTCAACCGAAAATTTTCGGAAAATTCCCATCACTGCAAGATATATAGAATTCACAAACATATATGTTGCAAAGTTATTTTTTATTTAAAAAATCAAGTTGTCAAATTATTTGTCCCCTACCTCTTCTGGACTAGTTCCTTTGATTTTTTTATTTTTATCTTGTTCAGTGCCCTCTGTTTCTTCCAAATCAGGTAATTTTACAACACACTGAATTAGTTGCAAAGCCAATGCTGTTACCATTTGTATAGATTCATCAGAATTTAGTCTATATTTTTTTGTGACAAAAAAAAAGTTAGTATATTCAATTGATAAAAAAAAAAAATCTTCAAGTTAAGAAAAGATTTTAGAATAAAATGAATACACTTAACACAAACCTATAATTTCTGAGATTTCTTTTGCTTGATGGAAGTCTAGCTAAACTTGCAAAAATGTCTTCTAAAATAAGCTGCCTATGCTTAGAATATCGAGAAAATACCTGAAAATACAAAAAAAAGGGTAAGAATTCAATAACACATATAACTACAAACTTTACTCCACATCATATATAAATAAATCTGCAAAAGAGCTCACAGCTCAGCAGCAATAAAGCTGGCTAGAAGAAGAAAAGAACTCCCCCATCATACAAGACGTAGCAAAATTTCAACACTAAAAAACATGTCTGTTAATCTATCATTTAGTAATTACAAAAAGACACCTAAGAACATATCACCTTTATTTTTTTGTAATAATTGTGAATTCAACAACCAACATTTTTACAGCAAAGAAACAAATGAGGTAGTTCCGTACTTCTGACCTACTTTAACCAAAGTCACATGACTGTAGGACAACAAAGAGAAGAATGGCCTTGTCTTCCTATATTTCCATTGCTGTTGCTCCTCTATTTTTATGAAATTTTACATTTACAAATATTTTAAAATATACAGAGTACATCAACGAACGTCCTGAATGTTCAACTAACTATACAAATGTTTTCATAAAGGGCCAAGAACTGTTTAAGGATAGGTTTAAATTATCAATTATATTTCCTTATTAGTCCACAATAAGCGTCAACACATTGCCGATGATACATTCACATACATAAGAAGATGTTTTTACAAACGTTCTTGTAAGATAAAAAAAAAGCTTGGTGTAAACTACACAAAACACACACACACATATATATATATATATATATATATATTTATAGGCCTATATATGGGACTTGTCCACAATTGGCATGCTTGTTTATATGCATTTAATTCTATACCAAATAAAATATTTACCAGACCTGCCTACCTAAAAAAACTCCAAATGTGTAACACTGATGGTCAAATTATGTACTTATGCACCAGAATGTGTAACACTTGCTCGATCGACTATTTTGTCATATATATATATATATAATTTAAAAGCAAAAAAAAATATTTAAAAAAAAAATATATATATTTAGATGTAGATCTAGATCTACAATTAAACATTGCACTCTATCCAGAAGAAATGAAGAAACTAATAGTAAATCAAATAAAGGAGAAATGGACAAGCTCTCATCCGAATCACAAGAAAGATGATGCCTATTATAAGCTATCCTGACAAGATCAATGTCTAATCTTTCAACTCAGGACCGGACACAACATAATGAGACAACAAATGTACTGGAAGCTCAAAATTGGAACCAGTCAAATCTGCCCATGTGGAGTATCACCAGAGAATGCTGATCATGTCCTTCAAAACTGTTTTCTTTACCATGAGTCCCGTACAAGACACTGGCCCCAAAACACCCCAATAGAAAGAAAACTATATGGCGAGCTCCCTAATTTGGAAACCACTGTTCAGTTTATCTCATATATTGGTCAAGTCATTTGAATGCTCCAACATAAAAATGAGAAAGAAGAAGAAGATCTAGATATATATTAAAGAAGACAATTTCATTTTTAATTAATACAGGCCATCAAATCTGTATCACAACTGCCACTAGTAAATTTAGAATCTATCTATATATATAATTCTCTTCTTCGCTAAAGAGTCTGGACTAGAAGAAGAAGGAAAAATTACCTCTTTTATTTCTGGGGATAGAGTTATCCCATGAACTTTACAAGCCTTGCATGTAGCGAAGTCATACAGTATATCATGAAAATTTTATTTTCTACATAGATCACGCTCAATAGCAACAATTGATAAATGTTTCAATCTATCTACGAGAATTGTTGAACTAAAGTAATTCTTCATTAATTTGAGGCGCGAGAAGCTTCTTTCACCAGATTACACAATTACGGCAAATGCATAATGCCGTTTTTATTTATCGCCCGTAAGATTGGCGTTTTCCATATTGAATGACACTCCAAAATGACAATTTTTGTGTTCATATTTCATGAGATTTGTATGAGTTTTCAAAAGATTTGTAATAAATTTCGGAGATTTCTATGACTTTTTCATATATTTTGCATTTTCAGGAGATTTCCACAAGCTCCTGGTAAATCAGGCGGCCACGAGAAATCTGTTATAAGTTATAAAATGGTTAAATTTAATAATTTACAAATAGAATTAGTGCAGGTGCTATGAAAGTGTGGGGCCCACTGCGGTCGGATAGGTTGCTGTGGCCTATGGCCAGCCCTGCAAAAGAGCTGCTTATGCTACGCTGCCGGTTGACTAGTATCTATATAATCTAGAAGTTGCAGAGCTCCTCTAAGAGACTAGATTTAAAATCTAAATCTACCTAACTAATACATTAATTTATATAAATTTTTAATACTATAGTAATAGAGATCTGGTCTAGACTCTAGATACCAGAAAAGACCAATAGAACAAATCTAGATATGCAAAGATCTTGCCTGAATTTTAAAAATTAGATCTAGAATCTCTAGTGGTTAATTATTTAGATCTAAATCTACATCTTCTAACTAGATTGTCTAGATTTAGGAACTTTCGAATAGATTAGATGTCATGATTAGATCTAAATCTAGATCTATATGAGATATCTAGATCTAGACTCGAGTGTTACAGATCCCGTTGATCTGATACAAACGTATGCCCACTCAAAACTTTCGTAGGCCTACCTTCAACTAAGAATCTAGATCTCGACGTTATCGAACTAGATCATACTAGATTAGATCTAGAATGTACAGAATCGTAACGTAATGTCTAGCTAGAGTCTATAGGGTTGTATGTCGTGCGCATCTTATTTGGTATTTTCTTTTGAGCACCATAAGGTTTTGTAACTTTCTGTTCCTAAGGATGCGCTATATTGGTATCATTGTTCTCTTGTTTTGCCTTGAGATGGAGTTCTCCGTGTGGTGTTCTTCCCCAGTATTGGGTAAGTTAGTTTATTTTACTACCTTCTAAATGTCGTAGATCTAAAATCGTTTCTTTTATAATTGTGCGAATGGCGGTATCAAAGGAGTGTGTATTTTTCTTATCTAGGGATGCAGGCTTGGGACTCTGCTGGAGTCGAGTCTGAGTTGTAGGCTTGGTATTTGAATATTGCCCGTGGCGTTGGGGTGGGCGTTGTGAGCCCTGATCGACTATGGCACTGAGATTAAGGTGTGCTATAGTCCCTTTGAATGTAATTTGTAATTGCTATTGATATTTATTCGTAATGTATGCTTCATCATATCATATATTCATTAAATTGTTAAACGTACAATCTTGTTAAATAATGTACATTAACTTACATTAGCATTAATATCATTCACGTTGAACAACTGTTGGTAATGACTAAATGTTAAGTTGAATAACTTTTATTCAATGTGTGTATTTTACATGCTGTTACCTTTATGTTCTTGCGTTACACTGTTCAGGTTGGGGATACAGGACCATAATATCATACCCTAGCAAATCTGAAATCCCACCCTGACATTGTAGTCTAGATCTATTCCTGTATAATAAGTAATCTAGAGCTAGATCTAAATTGATCATAGTAGATGATATATCTAGAATGTGTTTTGAATCGATAGCACTTCAATATTTTTTTTTCATTAAAATGAATACGGAAATCAGGCATTCTTTTTTCTGCCTTAGTCTTTTTTTTAAGCTCCAAAATAATTAATTTCTACTAATAATGAACTTACAAAAGCAAAAAAAAAGTCACGTTGGTGTAGCAGCTAACTGAACGGTACCAGCCCGCCTCTCTACCAATCTCACGTTCTTCATTTCTAGACTAAATGTAATTGCTATCACGAACCAATCAACGTATAGATCTGAGCATAATGTGTTCACCCCACCTTTTTTTTTTCCCCCCCCCCCCCATAGGACGTTTAGCATGACCTCTGTGACCACTCATAAGCTAGTTTAGAGAGGGAAAAAAAAGGCTAGGAAATGAGTAACGCGACAGGTTAAATTCGTATTTGTGTACTGGCTGTCATTTTTTTAGACATTTGCGTAACGAAATATGCATTTTACGTTACAGTAGGCAAGTCTGTGTTTACTGATAACAAAGTAAAAAGTTATTGAAATTAAAATCATAGCATGGTATCATATAACAAATGAGATAAGTGAATAATTCTGTCAGAAACTGGAAAATAATTCCAGAGAGAAAGAGCTAAATGGACTTTTAGATAATCTAATTTGACCAGCCCTGAATTTACATAAAAGATTACTTACTGTTGTAATAAGTTTTATTGAATTCAGTTGAAGTTCACTGATATTCTCAACAAAGAAAGTGGAAACACCAAGTGAAGAAACCTTACGAAAAAAAAAATTTAAAAAAATGCGCTCTTAAAATAAAATTTACTTTAAACAACAACAAAAAAAAAAAAAAACCTCTATTACTTTTTAAAAAAATATTTGTTATATAGTATTAACAATGCAGTGCAATCAGGAATGCTTTTAACTAAATGTTTACAACTATATGTTTAAAAAAGCACCTGTAAAATAACAGTGTCTGTCAACTGTTGTATTTCAAGTAGTGTTGCTAATGCACTGACAAGATCAGTCATTTTGTTGTAAAGAGAAATTGTTGATTTGTGCTTAACAGAACTTGCTCGAGCTCTTTTTGCTTTTAAACTACCTTGGTATCCATCTGAAAAATTTTTAGACACATTTTATTTTTTTACATTATTTAATATTTTTATTATGTTATTATTATTAAAAATTAACAACCAACCTTTAGACTTTGGATCTATTTTATATACAGGATCAAATTCAGGGTAGATGGTGTTGTGCAGCTGGAATTTAGCAAACAGAATTATCCTTTCTATTACATCTTCTAAATATACTTGCTTAGGCATATTTCGACCAGTCATAATGGTAAGAGCAGTAAGAGAGGCATCCATGCTGCGCATGACTCTTTCCATTGTGAGTTCCCTCCATAATTTCGATTCATCTTCATCATCTTCCTGATTAAATAAAAAATTTAAAAAAATAAAAAGTAATATTTTCTTGTCCAGGTGATAGGATACTACAACTTAAAGATTATATTTGTAAATATTTTTTAATTTAGCTATGAATGTTCATTTAATGTTAAGCAAAATGAGGTGACTACAAAAATAAATAAATTACCTGATTTATATTGGGTGTTACTTTACATCCATCTCGAACATTCCAAAGCAAAATTGTCAGCAGTTTCACCAAGCGCTCAGCTGGTATCTAAGTTAATAAAAAGTTATGATTAAAAAGTGTCAAATAATTGTACATTGTGCTAATGTAAATTAATAAAATGTTCATCTAAATATATATACCTGGCCTAAAGCATTCATTGCTTTTAATTGTGCAGCTTCTCCGCACAAATCTCCTAGAACACCTCTTGAAATTAATGATTCTGGAGGGCATTCTACATCATCATTGTCTATTATACAAATGTTATAAAAGCAACATTATTGTAAATTAAGTATTTTAATATCCATTAAACATATAAATAATCAACAGGTTATGATAAAATAATCTATTTATATTACAATTATGCAGACATAAATTAAGAGAACAATAGATGATGTTTGCAATATTTTTCCTTTCTGGATTTATAGACAAAATATCTTGCATGTTACTAATTTTAACCCAATGACAATTATTTTTTAATTTAAGTATAAAATGTAATCTAATTAAAAGTAATAAACTAAAAATAAATTTTAAATTAAATAAACAGACCTTTATCTAGGCTTGCAAAGTTAGCATCCTCTGCACTGTCCAAAACAATATCTACACAGCTATTGAATCTTTTAAACATATGACTATCCATCAGATCTTCTAAACTGACCACTGGCTGTAACAATCGCTTTTTACTCTGCTTTTCTTTCTTCTTCATTCGAGCATCTACAAACAGGTTAAAAAAATTTAGCATGAGATGTGTTCTAGTCCAGTCTCTTTAGTGGACATGGGATATCTGGGGGTTTCCATACAGTATCTCCAACTAACACATGCTTGTTATTTGAAAAAGTCAACATAATGATTTTATTTCACTCTAGTTGAAAATACTTTAGAGAAAAGGTGATAAGCAATTCACAGATTTATCTTTCCAATATATCTTTTTACTTACTGTATGTGTCCTCATCTTCCTCTACTTCAACAAATTCAGACAATGAGGATGCATCATCACTTTCCACAGAATTTCGCCTTCTCTTGGCTTTAAAATTAAATTTAATAATATAATAGTTTAAAAAAAAAAAAAAAAAAAAACTTTATATAACAGCACAAGCTATTGTAACAATTATTTATTTAATGACTGCATTCATGAATTTATTGACATAAATTTAGAAAATGTTTTTGTTCCTTCCAGGAGCTCAGCATTTATGAGATGGTTATTGGGTTTAGAGGTAGGTGGTAATACAAAATGTTTAATGCCACTAAACCTAGCAAATATCACATCAAAACTTTGGCCTGTGTGATTCAGCAACCGGCTATGTTGTTGATATTTTGACATATTTAGGGGCAAATACCTCTCATAATCCTGATGCAGATAAGGATGGCGGAGAAGTTGTACAGGTTTTCGACACTCTGCTTCAACATGTAGGAACAGGGCATAAAATTTTTGCTGATCAGTTTTATATCACCCGGAAACTATTTGCTACAAAAAAAACCCAGTTCTACACAGGTACACTCAACATCAACAGACTTGGTTTTCCAAAAGCAGTCAAGAGTTTGATTTTGCACCACAGGGAAATGAAATGGTTCTTCCACAAAGAGAAAACAATGCTCTGTGCATTCAAAGACAAAAAAGCCAAAAAAATGTCATTATGATTTCTACAGATGCTGAAGTGGGCACCTCAAAAGTGAATGATGACAAGCCTTCAATGGTCCACACATACAATAGAAACTTGAATGGATGTGACAAGCTAGACCAGAAAGTCACCTACTACTGTATCTTTGAAAGAAAAACCATCAAGTGGAGGAAAAAATTGTTTTATTGGCTGTTTGAAATATGTCAAGCTAACTCCTATATTTTATTTTGCCTCAGCCAGAAACCTGGTGCAAGAAAACTGTCTCTGAAAGACTTAAGCATGTTCTGATTCAATAGTTAACACAGAATGTTGTTTTAAATGAGCGTAGACAACAAGAGAGAGGTTGCCTGGAAAAGTCCAAGAATAGTCAGCATATAGTGGACTACAGCAAACGAGACAGAGACTGTGCTTTTTGTTCGATGAGCACTTAACGGGCCAGAACCCTTTTTTTTTGCTCTGGATGTGAAGAAAAGCCTCATTTACATTCTAAAGGATGGTTCAAATCCTTTCACGAAGCACAATAACTTTGTGGGCTCTTAGATAATGTTTTTTCTTTCATTTTGTGTACAGAGTGTAAAAAGTTCAGTTTTCTAAAGAATATGTGTAAAAAAAAAAATTTCAGGTGTGTAAACAAAAAAATTCATAACTTTTATATTTCTTGTGCTATTTGAATGAAACTTGCCTAATTTCTTTCAAACGTATTTTGGAATAAATTGTGTAAAAAGCAGCTTCTTTGGATTAATATTTATGGATTTCCATAACTGTAGGTTGAGTTTTAATTTTTTTTTTTTTTTTTTTTTTTCCAGTGTTGTACTTTAAGTTTAATAACTTTTTTATTTTTGTAATTATCTTATTAAGGCTTACAGTATAACATTTCTTATTCAATAACAAAAACATTGATACGCTACTTGCCATAGAAAATGACTGTATACAAAAACATACAATATACTATCACTAGAAAATTTTTCAGCTCATTTATTATTTGCTCCATTGCACTTACTAAAACTAACATTTGGAATGAGTTAACAGTGTCTCTTGCATGTTTAATATGAAATTATTTTTATTGGGGTTTATATTTTATTTCACTAGCAAATTACTCAATCCAATTAACTAGCTATAGTATCAAACTTAAGATAATTTTGTCAGACCTAATGTTTTTCTTTAAATGTTATACATGACTTTAGTTTTAACTATATTGCAGAAATGTTTAGATTGCTGCGTAATTAAAGCTATTTATATCTCGCTATTTTTTATTTTTTTTGGCCTACCTACATAAATAAATATAAACATATTTTTTTGGAAATAAAAATTAATCAATGGCTGATTCGAAGTCAATAATGGCATGCTAACTTCAACATTGAATGAAAGCCAGAATACTCTCTTATGCTTCAAGAACTATGAAACATGAGATAAAAAATAAAATTAATAAATAAAAAATGTCTCTCTTTACCTGCCCTATTCTTGTAAGTATCATCACTACGCCTGTTTCTAGTAGCTTGAAAAGATATGTCTCCTGGTCCAGCAGACCTAGAGATATTGTAATTTGTTTCTTCTCTTTTTCTCTTTTTGGATTCACTATCACAGTCAGTTTTAACTATAGTTTGTGGAAAAGAATATATATATATTTTAATATTTAGAATGATGTATGTAAAAAAAAATATATATGAAAAATAAAATTAACATCTGGGTAAAATAAAGCATTAATTCAAGTTACAGATTTTTATTTCTCTAACTCAAGAATAACTGAGGTAACTATTTTTCTCAATTGTGAACATTAGGTGATAGCATAAGGTGTTTAAAAAAAACATTTGTAAAGCCTATATAGCCAAGAGCACAAAATGGTAAAGAATAAATTACAAATAGTTACCAGAGCCTCCTTTCTGTATTGACTTTAATGTCTAAAGGAAAGATATGTAAGAAAACAAATTAAAAAAACAAAACAAAGACAAAACAAAAGAGCCAACTTAATACAAGAAAATTATAATAAATTTTCACAAGTTAAAAACTAAAATGTGCTTACTTTACATTACTCTAACTGAATTTTAACCAGACAGAAAAAAAATGGAAATGCCATCTAAAAATAATATATTTTTTATACTTTGAAATAAGATTGTTATTGTCAAAAGTGGTTATGGATATAAGCACTCCACTACCAACAAAATGCTCCCAATAGCTCGTGTCTCAAATAGCCTTTGACAATCATTCCAACTCCTAGCTTTTACATGTGGCTAAGATATTTTCCCAGCAAAACTGTCATCACTAACAGAAGTGTCAAAGGTGAGTAACTGGCATCTATACCAGTAAGTGTTGGGCAGTAGGGGCTCTTAAGCCTTTGCTGGCTGCCCACCTAGAAGTAGGTGACCTCTAGGCAGCTCAGTGCTACACCCTGTCAGAACCTGTGACACTGCTGATCCAAAACTGTATCAGCACAAGCTTTCATCTACTTTCTATGAGATAATCAAGTCACTTTGTGACTGAAAGTAGACATGCAATTTAAATACTGCCAGATTAAGATTAACTTAAAACAAATAACTTACTATGTATACTTACTGAAGGATCTAACATTTCAAGCATAACAACTGGTTCATTCTTATTTTTTGTTTCTGTTACTTTCGATTTTTGAGATGAACTTGAAAGGTGAGGGGGTAAAGGCAGTCTACTAATATTTGTGTTAATTTGGTCACCAATATTTTTTAACATAATCACAGGCTCAGAACGTATTGGCATTAAATCAATATTAGTCCTGTTTGGCAAAACATCTGATTTCTGTACATGTTCCTGAGTTTTTAAGACATGTTGATCAATGCTATTAGATGCCACTGTAGGGGGATTTCGAGACCGTCTATTTTGGCGTGAAGGATCTGGAGGATTTTGAGATAAAACAGGAGAAGCCTTTTGTACATAGGGATATTGCATGATTCTTTCAGCAGCTGTTGCTTGAGCTGGACTGGCCACTGTAAAAAGACAAAGTTAATTAGCACTATTAGGAAAAAAGTTACATGATAAGTAAATGAGCAAAAATGGAAAGCCTAGTTAGTGACCTGCATTGGGCTGGCAGTTATGTAGTATCCCAGAGTTTCCTTTGTGACCAACACCAGCACTTGCTGCAGGATAAGGACTGTTGTTTGGGGAAGCATATAAATTAGGCTGACGTCGAGGAGACTGTGGGGTTGGTTGACTGTAAAAAAAATTTTAATTCATACTTTCTTAAGTCAAGCTTGAAAATAAATAGTGCTTAAAAAAATAAATTACATAACAAATTTTGCAAGAAGGTAAACACTTTTTTAAATGACATTAGGAAAGAAAAAAATATATATTACTATTATAAATCATTTTTTTTTATTTTGGTGTGGTGGTGGGGGATGCAATCTAAAAAACAAAAATTACACAATATTTTATCCTTACCGTTTTTTTTCTTTTATTGTCAAAACAACAAATATACATATCTTGCTACTTTCTTTCAATAATATTTCTATTATTTTTAGGAATCATTCATAGCATAGGAAGACAAGGGAGTGTCATAAAACATCGTTATAACAGCGTTTCTCAAACTACTCTTCATTATAATCAAAATTCTCCAGATTGTTGTACTTTGTTATATTCAGAAATTTTGTGATCTTACTTCTTCCGACAATTACGCCCATAACAGTTGTACACAATATTTGTAACTCAAATGTTCTCACATAATAAAATTGGCCAGTGCTGCTTTCTTTCTAAATTCACTTCTAACGAAAATTCCCATTCTTTTGAACGAATTTAATGTTGGTGCTATTATTGAATCAGGAATAAAACACTAGAGGCATTTTGATCATAAAACCATTGCCAAGTGGCAAGATTGGCAACATTCTAACATATTCTAGAAAAGTCTAAGACTAAGACTCGAAATGGGTAAACATTTTGAAAAATGTCTTTAAATATAGCTTTATGCTGTGTTAATTTTTAGAATTGCTGCATTTCATGTATGTTACGTGTGAGTACATTTCTTTACATTTAGGAAAAAAAAACATTTGTGTGTGTGTTGGGGGAAAAAAAAAAGAGGGGGGGGTAGCTTCATCATTGTCCCTCTAGCTATACTGGTTATAAGCAAATTCCTAAAAGAAAAGGGCAATTCATCTATTACCTTCTACACTAATTGAAAAATTACTAGTCTACACATTAACATAGAAACAAAAATAAAGAAAATTTTAAAACAAAGAAAGACAAGCTTAATTTTACACCTAATTAAAAAATAATTCAAGATAATTTTTAAGAACACAAAAGAAGCTTACATTGATAAACCACTCTGATCAGTGTTATTATGTGTAGATCCATGAAGAGAAAGAGGTTTGGAGATTCTTGAACCTTCTTGAAAATAATGATTATACTGTTGGGGATGTGGTGGTAAAATGCCTAAAAAGATTTGTAAAATTTTTGTGATATAAGAAAAAAAACAAGAAAGTTAAACTTCAGCTAATATTTAATAATCTAAATATAATCTTAATTTTTGAAAATCTTTTCTTAATGTAAATACATTTAAAAATTGTTTAAATGAAATTCAAAAACTCACCAATGTTATTATTGTAGTTCATACCATGTTGTTGATAGTTGTTTCCTAATTGATTGGGACTGATAAAATATTTACCATCTAAATGTGCATTGCCTTGAAAAATATGAGGATCTTTACGCATCACAGTTTGGAGTAAATTAGGAATATAGCCTTCAACTGTGTTAGTGCTCAAAGAATCTTTCAGCTCTCTGAAATTAAAAATCACAGTCTTCACCAGGATTCAAACCTGGGATGCCTTGGTTTGGAAGCCAAGCGCTTTACCAATCAGCCTAATATAAATGATATCTATATAGGTAAGATGGTTATGTGGGTGAAGAGAGAGATGAAGATAATTTTTAATTTTTCTATTATAAAAATAAATAAATCAGATATAAATCAATCTATTTATATCTTAATGCAAGAAAAGAAAAAAATAATAATTGAGAGCAAAAACAAAACTAAACTGAATGCTCCAATTAAAATTTCCCATTAAACTTATAAGAGATCTGATTTATATTTAATATTGATTTCTTTACGGTAATTTTATGAATGAATGTATACATACATCTGATTTGTATGTGTCTGTCTCAAAGCATGGGCAAGCTGATTACCCAAACTTTCATCAGATGAAGCCAGAAGCTGTCGAGCATCCTCCGTTATTTTAAGGCTAAACAACAGGGATTTGTTTTGAACTGTCTGGGGCAACGGTGTGGGCAAAGGGAGTTGCGGAAGCACTGGAAGAAAATAAAGCTATATTATTATTTTTCATTTTACAAATTATTTATTTTTTTTGTTATTTTATTAAACTATTTATTTCACTTATCAGTAAAATTTAGAACTCAATAATAATAATGAAAATGAAAAAAAAAAATGAACTTCAAAAGTATATTTCACTGATATAGATAAGAAAACAATAATTTAACATTGTTGTTATTAAGTTAACTGACTAGTGATGTAAAATATGCAATTAGAAAGTATGTAAACAATTACTTACAATCTGTCAAACTTGACACTCCAGCCAAGGTCGTAATAGGGACACTAGGGGTTTCACCGTTCATAATTCATTTAACTACATGTCTTATTTTAAATAAAACTGAAAGAGAAAAAACATTTAACAATGAACATTAAAATACATATATATATATATATTAATAATAGATGTGGATATATATTATATATATATATATATATCCACATCTATTATTAATATATATATATCCACATCTATTATTAAGTAGCTTTTATTTCCCTTATTTTGAAATCAAAGAAAATAATCTCCAACAATTAATTAACTAATTATTTTTTTTTTTTTTTATTGATTGTCAGGTTTTATGAATAATTGTGCAAAGCTTTGACTTGATCCAAGAATGGGAAATAGGAGAAAAAAAACATGTTCAAACTTTTTACCAGACAAGACAGACAGAGTGAGTTGATATTCTTCTTCTTCTAACCAGCTTTTTGCAGCTGAGCTGTCAGCAGACTGTGCAGAGGAAAAATAGTGTGCTGTTTTCTTCAGTTGTTCAGGGTGTTGATTATGTTGGGCTGTAGTGGTAGTAGGGTCTTTGTGGTTGTTGATTAACATTGACCTTAGGGTGAGGTAGTTAACAGGTCTAGATCTGGTTGTTCCATAGATGATTCTGCCTTTGAAAGCTTATCTGCCCTTTCATTTCCCATGACGCCGATATGTCCAGGGATCCACTGTAATGTGATGCTGATGTTTAATTTTGTCATCATCTAGTGTATTATCACTATTAGTGTTATCTTGGGCTTTTCCCGGTGCTGCTGTTAAGTGCTTGAAGAGTGGATTGGGAGTCTGTAAAGACAACAATATCTGATGGTGATTGTATCCCTTCATATAATTTGTTTTTGACAGTCTGCAAAGCTATGGTAATTGCCTCAATTTCAGCTTGGAAGTCACCACAGGGTGCACTTATTTCAAAATGTTTTTTTTGGGGGGAAGACCAGGAAGGCACCAAGACTAGCATTGATAGTGGCTTTGAAGGTTGATACGTCGGTGTAAATATGGATGGCTGTTTTTGGATTGCTTTCAATTGTTTCGAGCGTGCCTACTTTGAGCTCCAGTGGATTTGATTCTTTTATTAGAGTGTTATTTATAAAATGTGTTTTAATGGTTGGTTGTTTGTAGTTAAGTCCAGGAGTTATATTTGAGAATCTGGTAATTTTTGCTGTTATTGGGTAGATGGTGTTTTAGGGCTAGTTCGTCAGTAAGTTTGATCAGAGTTCTTTGCTTGTTTTTCATTTTTTTCTGTGTTAGTAGTTTATTTGGATGGTTGTCCTCGAACCTTCTGCATCTCTCAATAGCTTCTAATGCTGTCTGTTACGCATTAACTTAAGAGGTTCAATATTGGAGTCTATTTCACAGGCTGCTGTGGGAGTAGTTCTCATACCTCCACTGATTAGACGCAAGGCTTAGTTTTGGATTGTGTCTAAAGATGATTTATGGGTTTTGTTTGGCTGCTACTTGTATGAAGAGACAGATCTGACATATCCAGTGTATAACTGTCTTAAAGTTTTCTTTTCAGCTCCCCAGGATGTTCCTGCTAGGTGTTTTATTATGTTTAAACTTTGTGATGCCTTTTCTTTTAAATCTGCCATAAAATGTTTTAGAGACAGTTTTTGGTCTAATTTTAATTGATATAAGCTTTGTAAAAAGGTATCTATTCTGTTTTAATAAGTGGTAAAAATATCTATAACATGCTCGCAAGTCAAATCAAAGACCCATTTTTTCTACACATTTTTACTAATCTAGTGGATTTGATTTATATATATATATATATCAAACTAAGATTATGTTCCTTTCAAGTTTTTTTTCTTTCGACCCCAAAATAAAAGTAGTTTTGCAAAAATGGGTTTACCCGTTAAACCGCTACATTCCTATCTATTAAAAACAAAAGAAACGCGAGATGAATAAAATATAAAGTACAATTAAAACAGCTTTACCGATTTGTTAAATAAATGGGATTATGAAGTACGCCAGGACTTCTAATTTTGCTGATGTAAGGAACGAATTTATGTTAAATGCTTTTGAAACACAAATTTGAAGGTTAATTTGATTAAATAATGAAATCAATAGACTATATTTTGTTCTTTCATGTTTTTAAGTAAATAACTATCTGTGCAAAGTGTTGTTTTAAAAATTAGATCTAGATCTTTTCGATCTTGTCTCATGTAAACATGGTAAACATGGCCTAGATCCATGAAATAGTAATACTTTCATAGAGTTGGGCAACTTTTTTTTTTTGGGGGGGGGGGGGGGGGGGGGGGGGGGGGGATAAGTTTTTTTTAGGGCTACATACATATGTCATGGTTTCTATTAGTACCCAAGGAACATTTATGCCAGGTTTTATCAAACGGTTTTGATTTCTATTAAATATATATATATATATAAATATATATATATATATAAATATATATATATATATAAGCATTAGGATAACCAACTTGTGAAAAAAAAAGTAACATTTTCATCTGCACCCCTCGCTGTTCCAAAAAGTAAATAGATCGTGTCTGACTGATTCTAACAAACTGGTCAGTGTAAAGCAGCTAGTCAAAGCTACATATAGTCGGCCATGACAAGACAACCATGCGATGGTGTTTGTGTATTGAGTGGTCAGACAAGAAAATACACACTGCAATGGTTAATCAAGAATGTAGCTCTACCAACACATCTAATATTTTTTTCTTTGCTTTCAAGATCTAGATCTAACTGCATAGGCCGAGATCTATTTCTGTTATGAGAATGTAAAGGTTACTGTATGGTTTTCCGTTATACAGTCAGTCAATAGATTAAATTAATAGGTTTCTGTGACGCCACACAGAAACCAAAAATCTGACCATTTTAGATGAGCAGAAAAACATCAATTACTAAATTATTATTGAAAATAAAATTTAAAAAGAATAATCTATTCATTTTCTGTAAATCATAACACAAAAATTTTCAAAACCATCAGAGATTCCTTTTAAGTCATCATATGATGCAGTGACTTTGTCACAGTCTCAGTTGACATTGCATGATCTAATATTTACGTCATGTTAAGAGTTTAAAAGACACGTGGAATCCCTGATGTAGAAAACAGGAAGTAGAATGAATAAAGCTGACTTTGAGTTTAGTCAAGTCAGGTCAGTCAAGTGGTATACCTTGGACCGGGTGGTCAAGAAAAGTGTTATCCTCTGTATGAGGCAGTCTAGTATATTTTGGTCCGGGACGGACAGTAGCAACTTAGAAAAGTCAGTAGTAATTTCAGTTAGAAAGTAACTTGTGGGCAGTTGTTACCAGTGCTCCTTTTGAGATATGTATTATTATTAAGGATTATTCTGTACAGTGTTACCCGCTGAGATGCGGACGTGATTTGTAATCTAGAGACATTAAGACATTGGATACATTTGATACCGCTGTTGTGCGGATAGAATTGTTTACTATTTTTTTACTTGTAGCACTAACAAGGAGTGCAGTATTATTATTATGTTGTAAAATAAACTTTATATTTGTCTGCTGAAACGGACTTAAGTCAGTTTGTAGTGTATATAATTGTCACGTGCTCCAGGAAGCAAGAACCCAGCATTTCACGACATTCGCATTCTTCAACATTTCACCATTTAACATCATTTACATTTTGATACTTCATTTTCTTTTCTATGTCAAACCATTATCAAATAATGTGCTGTCAAAGTCAAACTTTGAAATTTTGGCCTATAGGTGTCCGAATAGCATAAACTACTGTAGTCTTGTCTTAACCCTAGCGCGGCCTAGGAACTAGGAAGAGGTTAGGTTAAGTCATCCGGGTAACATCAAAGGAAAAAACAACAACCTGACTTACACATTTGAAATTCATTTTTTTCTTACATAACTAAATTAAATGGAAGAAAATTAGGTTAGAATCATTGGAAAATGGACAAGCACATTATACAGCATGCTAGTTTCATACTAAATATTAAAATAAAGATTTAATGACCACAAAAACAGCAAGTGTCCGAATTCATGTAATGTCCAGATTAAATAAACAACTCTTTAGGGTCTAAGTCTAAACTACACTACTAGACTATACTATATATTATAAGTATAAGTGACTATAGTCTTATAATTATAAATAATCTAGACCTCAATTCTAGACCTAGGTTAGAATAGTTAGATCTATCATAATCTATGTAAATAGATCTAGATCTAGCTAGCTGCTACTCTACCTGATCTAGCTAGACTAGATCGAATTGTTTATTGTAAATAAAACACCCTTTTTTTAATGGATTAGATCTATAGTAGTTTATTTATTTCGGACATTACATGAATTCGGACATTCGCTGTTTTTGTGGTCATTAAATAATTATTTTAATATTTATTATAAAACTAGCGAGCTGTATAATGTGCTTGTCCATTTTCCAATGATTCTGACCCAATTTCCTTCCATTTATCTGTCTTTTTATGTAAGAAAAATGAATTTCAAATTTGTTAGTCAGGTTGTTGTTTTTTCCTATGTTACCCGGATGACTTAACCTCTTCCTAGGGTTAAGAATATATTTTTTGATTGGCTAAGTCTATACTAATGAGCCCATCAATATTTATTCTGTTTTTCAAGCTGATTTATTTGATTTATAAGCCAAGTTGTCTGATTCCATACAAATAAAAAATTAATAGGGTGTCCGAATTAAATTACGATTTTCTTACCAAAATTTATTTCGGACAGCCAGATTTGGACATCAATAAAAAATGATCTTATATTATATTTGTTCGTTGGTTGTTTTTTTAATAGAATATAAATGGGCAAATGTTTGGAGTGAGCTTGGTACATTGAATGAAGTTAAATGCTTAGATCTAGACCTACTAGATCAGCTGTTCTCAACCTTTTAAGCTCGGCGACCCCTTTTTACAAACCCACACTCTGCCGCGACCCCCCTCCCCACACACACAGCAATAGAAGAATAGACAATAACAATCCATATTTTCGATGTTCTTAGGCGACCCCTGACAAATCGTCATTCGACCCCCCAAGAGGGTCGCGATCCACAGGTTGAGAACCCCTGTACTAGATAGATCTAGATTTATATAGAGAGAATATAGAGGATTCAGTTAGGCAAGAATGGCAATCCTAACATGTACTATACTACAAAAGATCATCTGACATTTGTATTTGAAATTTATTAAATTAATAAACAAAAAACACAAACATTCAACACACATCTAACCATGCAAACAATTCAAACATAAAATAAGTCTAAAAGTCAGTATAGAAGTCACTATCCCAGTGACCTAATTTTGGTAGAATAAGTGTGTTCATATTTTTGCTATTTGTGTTCGTATTTATGCATAATTCCAAAACATCTTAATGATTTAATGTGAGGGGTTATGCCTGGGGATCTTAAAATTTAGTTAATGTTAGTAAAGAATTAAAATCTGAGTTTATTGAGGCCTACATATAGAGACTGTCCGAAATAAATAATGGTGTCCGGAATCAAATAATGTGGGTCAAATTTGTCCGAATTAGATTAAAACAGGTCACAGGCCTCTTTGATCTTAAATATAATAACAAATATAGGTTAGGGGGTACAAATATAAGTAGTCATCCTTATTCTCCTTAAGTTAAACTAAAGAAGATTTTGATACTTCATTTTCTTTTCTATGTCGAACCATTGTCAAATAATGCGCTGTCAAAGTCAAACTTTCAAATTTGGGCCTATAGGTGTCCGAATAGCATAAACTACTCTAGTTACTTAATCAACTTAATGAAGCGCACGACAGCGCGGATGAATACAAACGTAACAAACCAGTGTAATCAAAACAATCGGTAAAATAGGCTTGATTAGTATTTAGAAATAATAGAACTATGCCTAATTGTAATGAAATTTGATTAAAAAAATAAGTTATCTCACAGAAAATTGAAGGGTAGATCTATAACAATACAATATAATCTAAATCTAGTCTACAACTGATCACTTTTCTAGTTCTCGTAATAATCGTCCATTGTTGGCCTAGGTCTTACTCTAGGTGGGACATAACTCACCTGTTCAAAATGGTCGCTATTTCACCACCAATGTTAAACTTTGACAAAATAATCACACCACGTACATGATAACTGTTTACTTGTTTATAATATTGTTAATCCATTTTGAATTACACGCTATTAACACAAATAAATTGCATTTATTTCCAAGAATTTAGTAGTCCCCCGCGCCAAAAATTAGCACAACCTAACAACTTACTTTGTTTTATCATCCGCTAAATATAGTTCTTTATTTTCAAAGATAAAGGCCAATATGTTCTCTAATTAAACTGGCTAAATGTAAAAATTGATAGATTGTATGTTTTACTAAAATTGTGGTCAATGTACAACAACAAATATGTTCGTAGTTATCCAATATTTTTCTTTGCGTATTAATTTGAGTAAAATCTTTCAGCCATTGAAAATAGTTCACAAAGACTTGTAAAATCAAGTGTAAGATAGCATTTTATTAGCAAATCGAAGCGCTGGATTATTAAAATAAAAATTGTAAACACTCCGTAGATTCTACGGTCGCTATCGCAATCTAGTGTTCTAGATCTAGAATAGAATACTAAAACCTGGTATCTTTTATTATAGTCTAGATCTATAAGACTATATATATATATTACTGATTTAGTCTCTGTATTAGTGACAATTAGGTTGTTAGTGTATAGAGTCTAGTCTGTATCATGTATGTCATTCATTATGATTCATGTATGTATGTATCATTGTACGAATTAATAATATAAATAAATAATAATCAGTGTTAACTGTACTGGTCTCTATGAGTCTAACTAAGTAAGAGTAACTCTTCGTGAACTTAATCATAGTTTAACTTCAACTAAGTCAATCAAGATAATGAAGATTGAAGATTCTATTTTTATCTTTTTTTTTAGATACTATTTTTGTTTTCAAGGCTGTTCATAGTCCAAAAAGATCTAGATCTAGACTGTTTTGACTCTAGAATCTCTCTAGAATATCTCTACGACTCTAGATCTATGACTATATACTCTAGTAACTAGATTTTACTAGATCTAGAACTAGAATCCAGATCTTATACTTATAAATATAAAAATAAAATGGACAAGCCACACAAAGTATTTGTAATAGGTGTTGGAATGACAAAGGTAAAAAAAAAATTTTTTTACAAATATATTTATCTAGATCGAGGCTTACATTTTAGATTATATAAATATATATTATATTAATAAATATAGATCTAGAAAAAAAAAGTATAGACATGGCCCTTGCCAGGCCTTTTTTTTTTGGGTTAGTTTTTAAACTATGAATGTCTAGTTAATAATTAAAAATTACTAAAAGGTATTATACTTTATTTTCAATTATTTGTGTTATATATATTTACATATACAGTGCTATTTTTATGATGGTACACACCGGTACAGCATTCCGGCAACTTTTTTCAATGTGGGGGAAAAAATATTACTTTTCTTGTATTTTAACCTTCATTATTAATTTTTTGGTACTTTAAAGTTAAGCAATCCATCACTGAGTACCAGCACCAATTTTTTTTACAAAAAAAAACAACTGTATATATATATGTACATATTAAATATATACATATATATGTGTATATCCAATATATATTAATAATGCAAGGTTTATTTCCCTTTTTCTGTATCAAACCCTAGACTAAGAGGCAAATATGGAGTTTTTGTGAAAACCATTTTTAAAATTCCATTGTGCCATGAGCTAGAGTTGGAAGTAAATGGGGTGGGGGGGGGTAAAGGGTAAACCTAAATGTAAAAAATGGATCATGCTTAGTAGCTCTCTACCAATATCATATTTCCAACATAAACATCAAAATAATGATTTAACATACAACAATGCCCACAATAGCACAAACCCAGGTTAGTCAGGATATATAATAATATATATTTATATTAATTCTAGAGAGATTTTAAGTAACTGGAGATAAGTAAGTCAGTTACTGGTTCTATTAAGGAGTTTTATTTGAAGGAAAAACAATAATGATCATTTATACTTAAATATTCTTTATTTTCAAGATACTCTTGGGCACAGCTGTGGGAGTTTCAGGGTTGTAGTTTTGCTTCAATTTTTTTATTGGAGTGGAGATTTTAATGTTAAACCATCACTTGCCAAGCTTTGCTAAGGGAATTTGTGGTTAAAACAAACCATGAGAGTATCTAAGGGGCTTTTGAGTTTAAATCCCCCCTCCAGGGGTTTTTGACTTTGAAGAAAAACTACCGTCTATATTCCATAAATGTAGTAAAGGGGTTTTGAGGTTAAAACCCCCTTCCAATAAAAAAAGAAAGTAAATCTACAGTCATTAAACTCCATGAGCATAGCCAAAATGGGTTTGGTGGTTAACCCCCCCCCCCTTTTTTTTTTCTTTCAATAAAGAACTAAATAAAAACTATAGTTAGCCTAGCAATGGGGTTTTTCTGCCAGTTGCTGGAACCCATAAATAAAGAATAAAGCCACTGACTTAAAAAAAACAACAACAACTAAACGGTCAATTGGGGTTCAACCTTTTCCCAAATAAAACATATCACACATTTATTCGCTGGGCTCCATGAATAAAGTGCAGTGAATGGCAAATTTGATATTTCACCTACAATTTTTTAATAGATGATCAGCAGGAAATTGTACTGTAGACACCTCAGAATATACATTTTTTTAAAGTTTCTAATAAGGAAATAATGCTTAGCAAGGAGCTCTTACTGGACCCTACAGGAGTAGCTCACATTGCTTCCTCGGACCCCCTAGCTAGCAAGATCTATGCTTTTACTGTCGTTTTAGGGTACAAAAGACTGCCACAAAAATGAAGGGACTGGATTGTGTGTGTTTGTGTAGGCATACATGTCCAAAGAAAGAAATCCTGGCTATGCCCATATGCTCTGATGACAAATCTGTCCATCTTGTAATTGATTCTTGCAGTCACAAAGATCCTGTGGAGTGTACATATATGCAGTGGCATCACTAGGGGGGTGGGGTCTGCACGGGGTGACACCCAAATGGAAAAAAAATGAATATTGGCAAAACTAGCAGATTAAAAATTAAATAAATCTCAAGATATGTACTCAAACATGTCTAAGCATATCTACTATACTTATCTACATCTATATATTTTATTTATGGCCTTATTGTATATATATTTTATGTTATTTAATAATTTAGTAGAAATGTCCAAAAAGTTTTGTGATAACAAGAGGGATGCAAATGCAGTTGTTTTTTTTTAAACCAAACATTGTCTGTGTTTGCATTGTAGTCATTTTATATTTTAGTATTAATTAGGCAAAAGAGACTTAATTACTAAATTTTAAGACAAATTAAATTATTAATTATGGGACATCGTTTTATCGTCCAAGCAGAACTTTTATACGTTAGCAGTTAGATCGATTCAAATGGCTCTTCTAAAGAAAACTAATTAACACCTCTTCAACAACATGATGAGTCTACCCTGTTTCTACGGCAGTACAAACCAATTTCTCTCGACTAACATACCATCACAATATTGGCGTTTTTTTTTGTTTTTTTTTTCGTGAACAGAACATGCCCATTACAGGACGCCTTTCTAAAGATGAGGATGATCTAAGGACAACAAGCCCATTACAAACTTGCATGAACTACTGCAGCTTTTCTCAAGTTGTGGTGGGGGGGCTCACCTTGGGAAGGGGGCCGACGTTCTCTCATTAGGGCGTGATGTGCTGACCAACGGGGAGAGGGTGAAGTAATTCAAGTTATTTTACAGTGGTATAATTAAAAGTTGTCTGTTCATTGTAGTTATCAATCAAATTTTGAATATTAACCCAGTCAAATGACATTATCAATGTTTAAAAAGTAAAAATATTGTAAGATAAAGACTTGTATCTTCTACTAACAGGATCTTTTAAAATATTTACCGTTTTTTTTTTGTGTGAGACGTCTGCAAAAATATAGATTAACATTTTTTTGAAGAAGACATTGACGTGATTCTTTTTGAATGGTCAGAATGGTCAAAATTCTCTCAAAAGTTTAACATCATTATGTTGACGACCTTTGTGTGACACAAAACTGAAACGTTCGCAGCAAGGCTTCTTACTGAACATGAAGATGATCTTAAGACATACGTGCACTATGTGTACCTTGAACATCTACGGTATAATAGTATTGGTCAATACTGCCTCCTTCTTTAATAGACTTAATTTTAGCAACTTTTTAAAAATGAGTATAAATAGTGTGCTCAGAGAAAATATTCCATTATCGGAATGTCCCACTCCATTATAATTTAAGGTTAACATGGGCTCTTCTTACTAAGGAAATAAAATTATGTTGAAGATGACACAAGCTAAGAACAAAGGAAAATGCTTGGAGGAGCTAACGGCGACTCAACAGACCACCTTGCTGGATGGATAGGGAACCTGATGCCTCTCTAATACATTCTCCAGAAAGAACGTTTTCAGTTATACAGACCAGTCTAAAATTTATTTACATAGCATTATTTCTGAAAAAAAATGGTTTAGTGGGCTGGAGTGCCAACAGTAAAAGTTTGAGAAACACTGCCTCGAATGTCTCTCACACTTCAGATACCGGTACTGCCCATTCACTCTTCTTAATTAAATTTTATTTGATCTTCTTTCTTGTAGAAATAGTACTTGATAAACTTAACTTAGCTCAGAAATGATGGAAAATGCTTGGTGTCCGGGGCAAATAGTTGATCTTTAAGCGCTCCCTGACACCATTAGATGACTAAGGTAGCGGCAAATTTACATTTTCCCTATAGATGGTAGTAAAATTTAGAATAACACAGCAAAATGATATACCTTTTTCGTCTAAAAGTCTAACAAAGGAAACATGTTTAGGTTATTTTAATAAATATACATTGTAAAGTATGCAAGTATGTCATAAACAATTGGGTTTTCAAATAGAATTGACTAGTTTTACATATGTGCAAAGATCGATGAAAGTAATCAGCTAACTGTATTTGTTCAAGAAAATGAATTTCTATTAGGAAAAGTGGATAAAGTTGATAGCGGGATGGGGGGTGACACCCTCAGCTTACCGCATGGGTGACACTAGTGACGCCACTGCATATATATATATATGCACCTGGTCTTCGCATAAACTGTTACTAGGATGGTCCTGAACTCCACCACCATCCCCTACCAGCCTGTA